>OW388302.1:60786386-61311386 GCA_936450465.1 Gibbula magus
TGTCCGGTAGGACAATTATTTTGCTTTGACAATGGATAAATTGATGATAGTTGGATGAATGGATGGATGGATGATGGTTGGATGGATGATGGATGATGGATGATGGATGATGGATGATGGATGGATGACGGATGATGGATGGATGATGGATGGATAATGGATGGATGGGTGATGGATGATGTCATGGAGAATGCATGAGGAGCTGTGGATTCGTCGAACGAATCCACTGCTACGAATGCATTCTCCATCTTAATCCATATATGACGTCATGAAACATGCATATGTGATTATTTTATATTTGAAACAATAAATTTATTTTTGGACACCAAAATCAATTATTTTGCAAAGTCCGATGCTCATTCATCGGATATGATACAAGTAGCTGCAACCCACATGAAATGGATTCTTCCACGCAAGTGCAGCGCAAAACTTTCACGCTAGGCGAAGTGATTGACAGCCAAAACTCTGCCTTTCCATGCCTTCCGCATTACAAGACTTGAATAGAACGTGGGATTCTTACTGACAAACAATCCTAAAGTTTCTAACAGCATTTTGTGGCCTAATGGCTACAAGCTCTAACTACCAAGCGAAGGGTTGAATGTTCGAATCCAGGTTCATGCATCACGAAAATCAATTTGTCTAATTAGAGATATTTTAAGATACAGATACACCAAGACAAAAAACATCAGTCTCGAAAAATGTACTCGATTACCGAAAATGTCTAAACCTAACACCCCTCCTGACTGGGACAGTCAATGACCAGTGGTTCCTAAATAATAATCAACTGATAACACAATAGAGTGACGTCATGATCATGGATTAAGGATGGATAATGGATGGATGGGTGATGGATGGATGGATGATGGATAGATGATGGGTAATAGATGGATGATGGATTAATGGATGATGGATGGATGGTGGATGGATGAATGATGGATGGATTGTTGGATGGATACTGGATGGATGAAGGATGATGGATGGTTGATGGATGATGGATGGATGATGGATGGATGATGGATGGATGATGGATGGATGAATGGATGATGGATGGTTGGATGGATGATGGATGGATAATTAATGGATGATGGTTGATGGATTGATGAAGGATGATGGATGGATGATGGATGGATGGATGATGGATGAATGGATGCTGGATGGTTGGATGGATGATGGATGATGGATGGTTGATTGATGGTTGATGGATGGTTGACGGATGATTGATGGATGGTTGAAGGATGGTTGAAGAATGGATGATGGATGTTTGAAGAATAATGGATGGATGGATGGTTGATGGATGAAGGATGATGGATGGATGATGGAAGGATGATGGATGATAGATGGATGGATGATGGATGGTTGATGGATGGTTGATGGATGGTTGATGGATGGTTGACGAATGGTTGATGGATGTATGAAGGATGGATGATGGATGATGGATGGTTGATGGATGAATGAAAGATAACGGATGGATGATGGATGATGGATGGTTGATGGATGAATGAAAGATAACGGATGGATGATGGATGGATGATTGATGGTTGACGAATGGTTGATTGATGTATGAAGGATGGATGATGGATGATGGAAGGATGATGGATGGTTGATGGATGGATGAAGGATGGATGAAGGATGGATGGTGAATGATAGATGATTGATGGATGGATGATGGATGGATGATGGATGGTTTATGGATGGATGATGGATGGATGATTGATGGATGACGGATGGATGGATTATGGAAGGATGATGGATAGATGATTGATGGATGATGGATGGATGGTTGATGGAAGGATGATGGATAGATGATTGATGGATGATTGATGGATGGATGATGGATGGATGATTGATGGATGATGGATGGATGGTTGATGGATGCATGATGGATAGATGATGATGGATGATTGATGGATTGATGATGGATGGATGATGGATGGATGATAGATGATTGATGGATGGATTGATGGATTGATGGATGGATGGATGATGGATGGATGGATGATGGATGATGGATGATAGATGATTGATGGATGATGGATGGATGATGGATGGATGAATGGATGATGGATGGTTGGATGGATGATGGATGGATAATTAATGGATGATGGTTGATGGATTGATGAAGGATGATGGATGGATGATGGATGGATGGATGATGGATGAATGGATGCTGGATGGTTGGATGGATGATGGATGATGGATGGTTGATTGATGGTTGATGGATGGTTGACGGATGATTGATGGATGGTTGAAGGATGGTTGAAGAATGGATGATGGATGTTTGAAGAATAATGGATGGATGGATGGTTGATGGATGAAGGATGATGGATGGATGATGGAAGGATGATGGATGATAGATGGATGGATGATGGATGGTTGATGGATGGTTGATGGATGGTTGATGGATGGTTGACGAATGGTTGATGGATGTATGAAGGATGGATGATGGATGATGGATGGTTGATGGATGAATGAAAGATAACGGATGGATGATGGATGATGGATGGTTGATGGATGAATGAAAGATAACGGATGGATGATGGATGGATGATTGATGGTTGACGAATGGTTGATTGATGTATGAAGGATGGATGATGGATGATGGAAGGATGATGGATGGTTGATGGATGGATGAAGGATGGATGAAGGATGGATGGTGAATGATAGATGATTGATGGATGGATGATGGATGGATGATGGATGGTTTATGGATGGATGATGGATGGATGATTGATGGATGACGGATGGATGGATTATGGAAGGATGATGGATAGATGATTGATGGATGATGGATGGATGGTTGATGGAAGGATGATGGATAGATGATTGATGGATGATTGATGGATGGATGATGGATGGATGATTGATGGATGATGGATGGATGGTTGATGGATGCATGATGGATAGATGATGATGGATGATTGATGGATTGATGATGGATGGATGATGGATGGATGATAGATGATTGATGGATGGATTGATGGATGGATGGATGGATGGATGATGGATGGATGGATGATGGATGATGGATGATAGATGATTGATGGATGGATGGATGGATGGATGAATGATGGATGGATGGATGGATGATGGATGGATGGATGGATGATGGATGGATGGATGGATGGATGGATGATTGATGGATGATGGATGGATGGTTGATGGATGGATGATGGATAGATGATTGATGGATGATTGTTGGATGGATACTGGATGGATGAAGGATGAGTGATGGTTGATGGATGATGGATGGATGATGGATGGATGATGGATGGATGAATAGATGATGGATGGTTGGATGGATGATGGATGGATGATGGATGGATAATTGATGGATGATGGTTGATAAATGGATGAAGGATGATGGATGGATGATGGATGATGGATGGTTGATGGATGAATGAAAGTTAACGGATGGATGATGGATGAAGGATTGATGATGGATGGATGATGGATGGTTGACGAATGGTTGATGGATGTATGAAGGATGGATGATGGATGATGGAAGGATGATGGATGGTTGATGGATGGATGAAGGATGGATGAAGGATGGATGGTGAATGATAGATGATTGATGGATTGATGATGGATGGATGATGGATGGTTGGTGGATGGATGATTGATGGATGATTGATGGATGGATGATAGATGGATGATTGATGGATGATGGATGGATGGTTGATGGATGGATGATGGATAGATGATTGATGGATGATTGATGGATGGATGATGGATGGATGATGGATGGATGATGGATGGATGATGGATGGATGATAGATGATTGATGGATGGATGATGGATGGATGATGGATGGTTGATGGATGGATGATGGATGGATGATTGATGGATGGATGGATTATGGATGGTTTATGGATTGGTGAAGGATGACGGATGGGTAATGGATGGATGAAGGATGACGGATGGGTGAGTGGTGGATAATGGATGGATGATTGATGGATGGATGATGGATGGATGACGGATGGATGATGAATGATGAATGGATGAATGATGATGGATGCATAATGGATGATGAATGATGAATGGATGATGCATGATTGATTGATAATGGATGGATGGAGGATGGATGACGGATGGATGATGGATGATAGATGGATGGATGATGATGGATGATGGATGATGAATGGATGATGGATGATGGATGATGTAAGGATGATGGATGATTGATTGAAATGGATGGATGGAGGATGATGGATGGATGACGGATGGATGATTTATTGATAATGGATGGAAGATTGAGCGATGTTGGATCGATTGTTGGATGATGGATGATGGATGGGTGACTGATGGATGATGGATCGATGGTTTTGTGGATGAAGGATGGATGGATGGATGATGGATGATGGGTGATGAATTTATGGATGGATAATGGATGGATGAAGGATGATGGATGCATAATGGATGATGAATGATGAATGGATGATGCATGATTGATTGATAATGGATGGATGGAGGATGGATGACGGATGGATGATGGATGATAGATGGATGGATGATGATGGATGATGGATGATGAATGGATGATGGATGATGGATGATGGAAGGATGATGGATGATTGATTGATAATGGATGGATGGAGGATGATGGATGGATGACGGATGGATGATTTATTGATTATGGATGGAAGATTGAGCGATGTTGGATCGATTGTTGGATGATGGATGATGGATGGGTGACTGATGGATGATGGATCGATGGATTTGTGGATGTAGGATGGATGGATGGATGATGGATGATGGGTGATGAATTTATGGATGGATAATGGATGGATGGAGGATGATGGATGGATGATGATGGATGTTGAATGATGGATGTATAATGAATGATGATGGATTGATGGATGATTGATGATGAATGGATTGATGGATGGATGATGATTGATGATGGGTGATGAATTGATGGATGGATAATGGATGGATGGATAATGGATGGATGGAGGATGATGGATGGATGGAGGATGACGGATGGATGATGAATGGATGATGGATGGATGATGGATGGATGATGGATGGATGAAGGGTGATGGTTGGATGAAGGATGATGGATGATTGATGGAAAATTGATGGATGAAGGATGATGGATGGGTGATCGATGGATGAAGGATGGATGGATGAGTGGATAGATGATTGATGATTGTATGGATGGATGGATGGATGATGGATGATGGATGATGGATGATGGATGATGAATGGATGAAGGATGGATGGATGATGGTTGAGTGGATGATGGATCGATGAAGGATGGATGGCTGATGGATGGATGGATGATGAATGGATGATGGATGATGGATGATGGATGATGAATGGATGAAGGATGGATGGATGATGGTTGGATGGATGATGGATGGATGATGGATGGATGATGGATGGATGAAGGGTGATGGTTGGATGAAGGATGATGGATGATTGATGGAAAATTGATGGATGAAGGATGATGGATGGGTGATCGATGGATGAAGGATGGATGGATGAGTGGATAGATGATTGATGATTGTATGGATGGATGGATGGATGATGGATGATGGATGATGGATGATGGATGATGAATGGATGAAGGATGGATGGATGATGGTTGAGTGGATGATGGATCGATGAAGGATGGATGGCTGATGGATGGATGGATGATGAATGGATGATGGATGATGGATGATGGATGATGAATGGATGAAGGATGGATGGATGATGGTTGGATGGATGATGGATGGATGAAGGATGGATGGCTGATGGATTGATGGATGATGAATGGATGATTGGATGGATGGACAGATAAAATACACATTTTTTTAACTACAACCCATTACAGCATCAAAAGGTATGGTTTTTCAATATTTAGATCTGTATCCTTCAGTGAAGTATCTGAACGTGTTAAAATTAACACTTTAATTAAAAGTTTAGTGACCGAAAAATAACTAAATTTATTTAATGATTTGAAATAACACATAAAATTTAACAGTGAATGTTTTTAATACTAGGAAACAAAGTGTACATGATTAGTCTCAAGTTTGTCTGAGGAGAGAAAATAGATCTCAACAGTCATTCTCACAATCCTCCATGGTTGGATGGTAGTCTGGCTACAAAACGAAAGGGTTGGTGGTTGGTTTCCCGCAGCCTCTGCTAGGAAATTGTGTAATTCGACGAACGATAACCTTATTCAATAGGACTGAGGCAAAAGGTAATGGAATTTATCTGTACGTCTTTCAGTTCATACACTCGTAGGTATAGGGGTCTTACTTAGATTGAAGTCTAAACGCATTGCGAGATATTTCAAAGGTTGGTAAAACCTAACTTAAAGTAAAACCTTAAAAGCGAAACCTCCTGAGACATAATTACAAGAAAACCTTAGTTAGGTTCACAAACATACAGAGAGACATTTGGAAGAAACTGGTTTGTTAAACTGGTTTGTTATATTCTCCGCTGCTCTGTTTCAGAATGTACATCGTTCAATACCAACTTCACCAGATACGAGAGAAGCGTCCTTGTTGGATACGACATTGCAGCTACTGGAGCTACGAACGCGGAGGGTTGCAAGCAGCTCTGTCTGGACAACCCAGTCTGCATCTCCTGTGATCATGATCATGTAGGCCGCATATGTTACCAACACATTGTGAAGTGGACCGAAGTACCTGCAGGGGTAAGGGAGACAAACAGTCCAATCTTTGACTACTACGAACGCAGCTGTAACTGGTGAAGGAAGGCAGTGGCGGAAACGGGGGCGGGGGATCCAGAGGATCTGGATTTTGGTATGGGCGGGTATTGGGGGGATTGGACCCCCCCCCCCCCCCCCCCCCCCCCCCTTTTTTTATTTTTGCATTGGTGGTCCCTCCCCCTTTCAAAATCCCTGGATCAGTCACTGGAGCGTACAGCACGAAGGGATGATGAAGCCATAATGCATTGTTACCTCGTCACATTTATTCAGAACAAAGTGCACTGTTGAACCAAGGAGCTCCTTATTCCTCACTTTAGATTTTTACCGTGATCACAGAGTAACACGTGGCTTCGTTTGATTGACCGTCTTGGGTTCTCAAATCAAAGGCTGTGATTGGACAGATGGACTCAGTTACGTCACATAATCATTTAAATATTAATAATTATCTATAGAAACTTTTTTTGTTTGCATATTTTATATTTTTTCAAAATTAAATTTGTTTGTGGCTGAGGCAAATATCAAAGCTAACGGTCATAATTAAGTCAACGCTCGAGTCATCTTTGTTTAGAAACATCAAAGCGCAAGTGTTAAATCGAACGTAACCCATGTGATCAATCAATTTAGGTATAGTCTAATAGCAGGCCTTCTCTGATAGACAGCAGGGTTCCGTTCAATCACAGCGAGCGCTTATAATCGCTTATTGATCGCTCAATGTAGCGTTTAAGTAGCGCTCATTCTCTCCTGAACGACACAGTGCAAGTTCCTTGAAGTTTGCTCGCCTTGCTACGTAGCGCTACATTGAGCAATGGCGTTCAAGACAGGTTTAAAAGTAATCGCTCATTGAGCGATTACATTGAAACCACTCTTGAGCATGGCCCTGATTATTGTCTCACCATAAAGCAACAGACACAAACGATGATGGTTGGATACTACTTGACATTCATTCCAGCAGCCATCTTTCCCCACAACTTTTCACTCGCGCCGGACTTTTCTGTAGAGCCCTATGCATATCAGATGTAAATATACGCTGCTATACTCGCACAGAAACGTTAATGATTGAGCAAGGTTAAATTCGTCAGTAATTGAAACTGCCACGAGCTATAACTCGCGGGATAAGTTGTCCAGCATTTGGTCTCAAAAGTCTCTGATGTTGTATTCTGAATATATGATTATTTTATTTCAAAATGATTCTTCTCTCAAACTAAACTATTTGTTTTGTTAGGAGATGTACAGAGCTACTTCTGTAGATCTGATGACTGACGAATCAAAGCCCACTTTGTTGGTTAAGAAAACAGTTGAAATAGAAATGATTGCAATACGTTAGGTGTCTTAATTTAAAGATAGGGTGTGGTATATGTGCACAATGATTGCAATACGTTAGGTGTGTTAATTTAAAGGTAGGGTGTGGTATATGTGCACAATGATTGCAATACGTTAGGTGTGTTAATTTAAAGGTAGGGTGTGGTATATGTGCACAATGATTGCAATACGTTAGGTGTGTTAATTTAAAGGTAGGGTGTGGTATATGTGCACAATGACTGCAATACGTTAGGTGTGTTAATTTAAAGGTAGGGTGTGGTATATGTGCACAATGATTGCAATACGTTATGTGTGTTAATTTAAAGGTAGGGTGTGGTGCTCAATGGTCACTTGCAGGATTTCAATTTGACAAATACCCAACTTTAAATTTCTCAAATCACCACATAAATTACTTATGTACGTATTTTAGATCATCGCAACGCAATTTTATATCATGTTTAATCTGACTTTTTTCTCCTTATTCTTTCATTGTATCGTTTGATCTCTTTTACTCACTATATATTTACAACAATCATATTTACATGTATTCTTAGTTATATTAGATAATGTTATTTATATATTTACAAAATGTATATTTATATGTCTTTTAGACCATAATTATATACATTTTAAGATATATGAACTTTTCTTTTGTATTTAAACCATATGTAAAGTCTCTCATAACCCTCTGTAGGGTGGCTCATAATTTTACTATCTTTATGAGTTAATATCGGTATTTTCTGTAAGTGATTGAGGTGAGACTATAATAAACATCTGTCTGTCTGTCTGTCTGTCTACGGGTTTTTAATTAAACCAAGTACATATTCACAAAACAATTCACTGAAGTCACTGAAGCGTATCTGCGTGGTTTGACGTCACTCCCGGCGCTTGGACACCCGCGTACATGATATTTCAACGTGTTTTAGCACCTTTTTAACTGTCATTTTAACAAACTAATATTCACAGAAACAACTCAAATCTTCGATATATCTAAATTGGTAATTTCGCAAATGACAATTACATGTTTATTGTATAAAAATGTGATTTGGTCAATTTCAATACCCAAAAATCTGTTGTAACTGCAGTGGCAATTCATTATAAAGCTTTTTAACGTAACACGGGGAAACAATGTTCCTGACCCGCGCAACAGGCGAACAGGTGGCCAAGCGGTACCGGCCAAGCACGCATTTGTGCTATACTCAAACCGGGTTATAAAGGTTGTCTTAGCAATTAATTGCAAGTGTATATTGTTTAGATTGTATGTCCAGTTGATATATAGTGTACATAGAGATAATAATTTGTCGTTCACTACAATAATAGGCCTACATTGCAGTTCAACATTGATATCAAGTGACATTCGTATTTTAAAATGAATTCATGTATGTGAGTTATCAATACTTTCAGAAAAGGTATGGGCTATTCACAAAAGAAAGAGTGCCATTATAGCAAAATGCGATAATTACATTTTGCTTTACTGTACCTGGGAGACAGAAGTGCAAGTATTATAGAGATGATTAAACTACGTCTGCAATGTTGAAACATTATGCGTAAAACAAGAATTAATGATGGAACTTATACCCCACTCCCGGTCTCATTGCTATGGTTTCTGTTGTTACAAGTGTAGGTGTATTGGCCGATACAACTACACTTATTTCTGATATTCCTACACTTTTTCTGATATACCTACACTTTTCTAATATACCTACACTCTGCGCCTCATAAGGGCCCCGTTGGGAAAAAACTGTAGGGTATCATTTGATACACATTTGGAAAAGTATGGGTATATCTCTCACATACAAAGTTTCTCCGGTACATAACAATACATCATAAGTCAAACCAATTAATACCATAATAAAAACCCAAAATCATCAAAATCCTTGAAGACAGAGGAGAGGAGTGCTTTATCACGATCCTATTGCATATGAATCCCAGATTTTTACCCGCATTTTTGTTTTATCATTCAAATTTGAACATGAACATGAGGAGTCATCAATTATTAAAAGTTTTGTCTTCAAATCAAATGAAAACAGTTTGGGATAACATAGTAAAACCAAGAGTTAACAATTTCCGTAATGGTATTGTTCTCCCAAAAGACAAAAGACAACCAATTTGTCTAATGGCTTTCTGATAAAGTGAAAAGCTGTATTGAACATTGGGTAATTGAAGTAACCTAACAATGTTACAAGAAGAGCAGAAAAGAAGAAGAAGAAAAATATTTTATTAACTTGTCACACGTTGTTATTAAAGCAGATCATACATTTACAAAATCAGTTTTAAAGAACATCCAGCCTTGAAAGTTTATGAGACAGGAGATTAATAGAACTTAAAATATGGTAGGATGAAAACAGGTACATTGCTGAAATGTCATGATGACAAATGTGGTACAGACACAGGTCTTCATCCTCGTGTTTTCTGATGGCAAATATTTCAACACTCGTTGATAATAGTCAATTATTACTCAACCGTGGTGAGATCACTCATTAGATAACAATGAGTTGGTTACACAAATGTGTGATACCACCGCGTCCTGCCGTAACGTCATAATCGGCGCGTGACGTCATAGTCGTTTTTGGTTGACGTCACACGCCGCGCAACTGCAATAGCTGGTGGACTATTTGCAAGTAAGCGTCATTAAAAAAGATTTTCTAGCAATTCATGCTATTTACATTATTGAGTAATAAATAAAATACAAAATTCGGTCCCGTTTGACAACATGTTTATAACTCGTGAATGACATCGGTATTTAACTCGCTTTCGCTCATTAAAATACCAAACCATCCACTCGTTTCATAAACATGTTATCAAACGGGACGTCGTTCAGTATTCTATATATATATCTTAGGCTTTTTTTTTATCTTTTATCATGTTGATATAACTGATATCAGAAGACAATTTGTTGAGATTCTCTATAAAAGATGGCCTATAGCTATATATCAGTATGTCTTTCTAATGCTATGTTAAAGGATGCCCGACACTGCGGTTGTGAACCAACTCTTCGCTTGAAGTTCTACACGTGTGTGTGCATGTGGTTATGAATATTTAACCAATATTATACACAAAAGGTCTACAATAAGAATATTTTAAGGGGTGACTCCCCTGGTAATTATGAAAGAAATGTTACTGATATACAGCATTGTTATTCGTCAGAAGCGTCAATCACACAGGGAAGTATGTCCCTTAGAAATATCTTTTGAAAGACTTATACCTATATACAAACCTCCCCAGGGAGCGGTGCGTCCTGACGCACTCGGTTATATTTATATCCGAGTATACATATGTAATAAGGTGAGTTCTATATAGACAGATTTTCAGATTTATGTGTTTTAGTAATAGTGTAATAGTTTTAGTATTTAAGGATAGTAATGATACAAATTTATAAATATTGGAATGTGTATATTGATGTTAATATGTCTTAATATACATATGGTGGTAAGCTTCATACATGTACATGAAGGAACTAATATTCGTCTTCAATTAAACTCATATTGCATATTTAAAAAATTCTATCTTCTCTGTTTAATCATTCACATCTACCTGTTTCTACCATTTTCTCAAGGCAAGATGGAAATGTATCGAGATCTCTCCATTTTATACCTTGCCTTCAACCTAGGCAGAGGTGTTGGAACGAATCAGCGACACCTGTCGTGATCACGAGTTACGTCCCTTATCATCTGCTAACATACACTTAATGAAATCGCCGTTTACATTCGGAACCAATTCAAAATCCTATCAATTCCTATCTTCTCTGTTTAATCATATACATCTACAGTTCACAGTTCACGACTTTAACGAGCAGTCATGCATATATATTTCACACAAACAACTTTCGTGAGTTTATTTTCTTTTGTTGAAAACTATTCAATAATGCATAGGTCACTGGTAGTATATTTTCACTAGAAATGTGAACTTGTGTGGTTGATTGACAAACAACAACAACAAAAGACACGAACAATACAAATGAACTAGGACTGGGTAGGGAACTACACTGTTTTGTTAACTTAGATGTACCTGTCTTGCACATGTTGTCCAGGTGCTTATAGGTCATCAAAGAAAATGTAGATAAAGAGAAGTATATGGATAATTGCTTCTTTATGCAGGATATGCGACAGTTCGAATATAAACAGTCTTGTATCGTTATCAATTGATCAAATACTATAGATTCTTCTAGCAGTAGCACGTTTTTTGGCATATCATTTTTCTCAAATTTGCTGATTATAATTAAAATGCATACAATATGTTGTTGGGTTGAAAGGTAAGAGATCCCATTTCAAGACCTAAAAAGCCATATCAATAGAAAACGGTTATCAGTATAGGCAAAAATGGTGAGACTTACACAATGAAAAAATTATTAAACCTTTTCTGCGAGGTAGATTTGTAGGTCTCGTGTGATTTTCAGAAAGCCAAATGGCTGACCATTCAATAATAGTGCCATAAATAAAGGTACATCCATTGTGTTGTTTGGGGTCACATATTGCAAACGTTATAAATCGGGAAGTACTGACTGTGGCCGAAAATTGCCATTTTGATCTCAGTCGACTAAGTATATTGGCGATATAAAGGTAAAAGTAGTGATTTCTGATCGAAAACCGGACAGTGTACCGCATATGGCGCAAGCCAGACAATGTACCGCATGTGGTGCAAACCAATGAGTCAAACGTAATTTTGAAATCTTATTTATAACAGACAAACTGATATATTTGGGTTGACCATGTTTAATAGGTCATATAATCACTGTGTATGTTAATAGTTTCGGATTCTGCACATGCATAATGATGTTACTCTATTTTAATTGGAAACTAGTAATTATGATATATTTGGTAATTCGTGATGAATATGCAAGCCGAGTGAATTTTATTTGCACTGTAAACAACAGATATGGTGAGTCGGAACGTATTGAAGCCTAATAAAATTTGACGAAACACAATGGATGCACCTTTAAACTCTTCTCTGAGTGTTTAGGTGTCGCTATAACAGTCAGATTACTTTCACTACCTTCAAGCGGCCATTTTATTGTGAACACCGCTTTAGAATTCTCTTGATTGGTTCGGGAGTACTGGTTACATGAATTGCGCAACACAGTTACACAGCCATCACACTTTGACTTACCGAGCCGAGTTTATTGTGGGGAAATTCGTCCAGTAGGCTGAACGTCAATAAATCTTAATTATTAGGTCTTCAAGACGAATGTCTGAAGACCTATTGTTCTTTTCCGAATTGTTCTTATTATAATTATTATTTGCAGGATTTGGTGCGCCCCACTGTGAAGTAACGGCTGACCTGATTTGCATGAAATTTTCAGGGCTTATAGTCTGTGACAAAAACTAGCCCTATACCTATTGTTGATTTTCAACTTCTTTCCTGAGTTATCTCCCCTTGAAGTCAAAACTTCAAACCTCAATAGCTCGAATACTGATCAAGATATTTTCATAAAACTTTCACCAAAATGTGGGCAACAAAATTCCCCATCGATATGGCCTATATCGGTTTTGGGGAAATTCGTCCAGTAGGCTGAACGACAATACATCTTAATTATTATTTGTTTATTTATTGCTTATTGGACATTTCGGGATTAATATTTTGTGTTTAAACGTTTGTTAACACAATCTTCTATCTAAAGTTTAAGCAGTGTATTCAGTTCAATAACATACGAACGTAACATGGTTACATTTGGGATAACACCACCTTCAATAGTACAACTACTTGTACTCTTCCGGGCCGAGTCTTGGGATTCGAACCCACGCCCTCAGAGTAAGGCAACTATCGCCAACACTTACCATAGCAACAGCTTACCAAACGACCTCGAGGAATGGGATTCGGCCCGAAAAAGTACAAGAATTTGAACTATTGAAGGGATTGTTATCCTAAGTATAACCTTGTTATATTTCTCTACTATCTAAATGGCATGTATTTCAAAATATACGAACGGCTAAGTCTCTTTGGGGATCGATTATTAACGTACTTTCTCGATTATTTATTATGTCAATTATCTCACAGTGTGTTAACAGCATAAGGTTAAGTCAATATATGGCTGTACTTACAACATCAGAGATCATCCCTAAATATTGTATTCAATCAAAAAACATGAAAGTGTTTTTATTGTGAATGATTAATCATTTTAATGATGACTAGATGCGTCGCATTTCGACTTGTTTACAAGTCGTTTCAACAGTCGAAAAGACTTGTAAACAAGTCGAAATATATATATATGTTGTGAGTGTGTGTATATATATAGATGACAAATGACACGATGAGCAATGGCTACCAGGGGAATTATCAACCAGTAGAATTCCCCAAAGCATCTATGGTAACAAAGCAAAATAACACCAGGTGAATTATTCAATGGATATTGTGATTCCACTTTATATGTGGCTCTATGAACCCACAAGAGACTTCTTCAATGAGTTCAATAAACTTCCGATAGTTAATTGTGGACGTCCGCAGGTGCTCTATCGAAGGATCACCACATGAAGTATTCAGTGTAGCTTGTTTTGTGTGTTTACCTGGTATCCCTATCAACCATCTGATGACAGAAGGCGATATTTCTACCAATCGGTAGTTCATGTATGAGGACGTTAAGCGGGGAGTTGGAAAACACATAGATTCTCTAGCTGGACCAAAGTGAAGTGCAGCTGCATAGAGTTCAGAGGGATTGAATTTGAAGAATTGGAATATATACCAGAGCCAAGTTACGATTTCTATTCTCTTCTACATAGTATTGAACTGGATAATTCAACGAGGTTGGTTTTCGTGTATGAGGATCTATAAAAACGCGCAAGATATCTTAAGAAAATTATTTTTTGTCTGTACTGCCTAGAGAGAGCGTAAACTAATTGTCAAGGGAAGTGACACATAGAAATAAATTAAGTATTTCTATAAACCACTCTTTACCAAATAGCATCTCACATGACGTGACTTGTGGTTATGAAATATGAAAAGTTCGAGTCTTTAAAGAACTTCCAGAGTGACAAAAATTGGATTTTTACTTGCACGAATAACGCGGAATTGGAACTCTTCGTTTTTATATTCTACAAAAGAACACTCTGCTACATTGAATATAGAAAAAGACAAGTTTAACGAAATGGAGAGGCGTGAACTTCAGAAAACGAAATCTTTATTTTCATATAGGAACATGATGATGATTATTTTGCACATTCTCTTCCTTCTCCCCTCTGTGACGTCATTATGTCCTTTGATCTACGCAGAGAGACTATTTGACTATGATGACAAAAAGATTTCCCAAAATCTGATAAGGACTATGACTGGTCTGAGCAAGACGGAATGTATCCATCAGTGTTACAATGAGACGTTTTGCAACAGCGTCCACTTCAACCCATCTGGGTCAACTTGTTCGTGTCTCAGAGAGAGGTTCAAGGACACATCAGTCTCAACCGTTCCTGAGATCGGGCACACGCTCTTCCAGCTGAGAAAACGTGAGTTACAACGCTAAAATTTATTATATTCATTGTTAAATAGTGCTTCTTTCCAGTGAAACCTAAGTTGATATTTTATATTTTAAAATGTTGCTATTTCTAAACCCATTGCTCCTAAAATAATTCTGCATGTGTATGGTTATCACATACAGGTGACATACAGGTTTTCACACGTTTTGATGATTACAATACCTGACGAGGTCCCGTGATATTTTACACTGTAAATTTCATCGAGTGGTTTCATTAATCCAAATGTCACGCCCCAGCTGCTAGTTTATATACAAATATTATATATACTACAAAAATCAGTTCAAAATTGTCCAACCCTCAGGTCTCATATAGAGAAATACGATTGTCGAAGAAATCACAAGCCATGGGTCGAAAGCTAGATTGTGAATTATGAATATATCATCGTGATTTCTTCGACAATTGTATTTCTCATGTGATCGCGACACCCGTGTGTTATATATTCACTGTAAAATAGTGTTTCTTTCTTGATTTGTTTATACACCATTCAAATTTAGTATATTAATGTTGAATAATGTATCTTTGTAATGAAACCTAACTTGTTTTTTGTATATTTTAAATTTTATATATTCTTAAATCCATTGTCATCGACACTTTTTCAAATATGTTTATCAATTGATTTCTATTACTTATTATAATGTCACTTACCTGTTCGTTTCTATAAATATATACAATTATAATCTGTATCTAGTCTCTGCATTTGGACATTAATTAAGCGACACCCGAATTTGTCAACTGTTCATAAGTTGTACTTCGGACTGCCATCACAGCCAGTCCGGAATGTGTCCGATCGACTCTCTGTCGTAACAGCTAAACATATTGAGTAAGGGAACCAACCCTTCGCCCCCACCCCACCCCATTTTGACCCCCCAAATAACACAAATGAACTTTTTTGGTATTTGTCTCTGATTTGGTCTACTTCACCTCAGGTGTTTGGTCATTTTCAATTTGTCTTTATTTCAACTGCAATTTCGAGAAAATAATATTTGTAAAGAAGTCTTTTCAAATTTATGACAAAGTCATGAATTTCACAAAATTTCATGAATCAGTTTTTTGCTTTTCATTTTGAGTATTTCGTGTTTCATTATGAGTTTTTCATGTTTCATTTTTAGTATTTCTTGTTTCATTTTGAATTTTTTGTGTTTCAATTTGAGTTTATCTTGTTTTATTCTAGGTTTTCCGTATTTTTAGTTCAGTTTTCTGTGGTTTCAATGAGAGAAATGCAATTAACTATAATAAATACCTTATGTCCCTTATGGGCCAACATACCAGCCATACTAAAATAGCTTGAAATTAAAAAGCATATAGATCGTGTTTGGATAACAAATTCCTGAATTAGATATTTCTAGAAGTATGGCCCTTGTATCATTATTTGGAATGAGTAAACCAGGCAGTAGATATTATTATTAACCTCTATTGTTCTTCTGGGACGCCATTTTCTGTAATATCCCTCTGGTGCGGACTATAATTCAAATAATATCCCTCTGGTGCGGAGTATTATTCAAGTAATGTCCCTCTGGTGCGAAGTATTATTATCCCCCGCCACGAAGTGGAAGGGGGATATAGGTTTGGGCTCCGTCCGTCCGTCCGTGTGCCCGTCCGTCCGTGTGTCCGTCCGTCCGGCCGAGATAAATGGGACAGCTTTTCTCAGAAACCGTTTAAGATAGTATTACCAAAGTTGGTGTGGTGCTTGAGGGCATTATTACATTGATGGAGTTCGAAAATGAGAAGCGTGCAATTATTTTTTTCGGAGTTATTGCCCATGATCGGTTTTTTTTTTACTCTGTTCCAGGTACTTTCAAAGGGGACAGTTTTTCTCAGAAACTGTTTCAGATAGAACCAAATTTGTTGTGTGGCTTGAGAGTTTGAAAATTAGAATCATGTGATTCAGGTATCTTCCAAGGGGATAACTTTTCATTAAAATTGTTTGAGATCAAATCACTTGTGTGGCTTGAGGGTATGTAATGTCCGTCTGGTGCGGAGTATTATTCAAGTAATGTCCCTCTGCTGTGGAGTATTGTTCAAGTAATGTCCCTCTGGTGAGGGGTATTATTCAAGTAATATCCCTCTGGTGCGTGTTACAATTCAAATAATGTCCCTTTGAGCGGACTATAATTCAAGTAATATCTTCTGTTGCGACCATAATTCAAGTAATGCCCCTCTGGTGCGACTATGATTCAAGTAATGTCCCTTTGTGCGGACTATATTCAAGTAATGTCCCTTTGCGCTGACTATATTCAAATAATATCCTCTGTTGCGAATATAATTCAAGTAATGTCCCTCGGGTGCGACAATAATTCAAGTAATGTTTCTCTGATGCGAAGATATAATTAACATAATTTGCTTATCCAGAGGGGTATTATCTTACAATGTCCCTCTTCAAATGTCTATATTTAAAAGCTCAGATGTAAAGTTTAAGGTGACAGTTAGTGTGTGTAATGACTAACTCGATTGGAAAGTGATTTAATGTAATTTGTAATAAGCATTCTGTTAATAAATTAGATACTGCTGGACTCGGATTTACTTTTAAATTTTGATCGTACACTAACATTATGACAAAGGTATACATTTTAACATTATAACTACATTTAACTAGATTCGCCCCAAAAATGGGCGATTTGCTTTTTTATTTATAGTTAAACAGCTGTGTGATAATTGCTTAATAAATTATTATTAATTTTATTCTTACATGACCTGGTGAGCAATTCGGATTTGATGGAGTTAATTTATGAATGTTTTTCCATTGAAGCTGACGTGGCACCAGGATCGGAATGTGAGGAGGATTTAGACTGTGCTTCCCTCCCAAACTCCCAATGTCACGAAGCGTGTTGCAGGTGCGACCAGGGATATGACGAGGACAGGGCCAGATGTAGAATATTGACAGGTAGGACAATAATTTTGCTTTGACGATGGATGAATGGATGATAGATGGATGAATGGATGGATGATGATGGATGATGGTTGGATGGATGATGGATGATGGATGGATAATGGATTATGGATGGATGGATGGATGGATGATGGAAGTTGGTTGGATGGATGACGGATGATGGATGGATAATGGATGGATGGGTGATGGATGATGTAATGGAGAATGCATGAGAAGCTGTGGATTCGTCGAACGAATCCACTGCTACGAATGCATTCTCCATCTTAATCCATATATTACGTCACGAAACATGCATATGTGATTATTTTATATTTGAAACAATAAATTATAATTTGTTGACACCAAAATCAATTATTTTGCAAATTTCGGTGCTCATTCATCGGATATGGTACAAGTAGCTGCGACCCACATGAAATGGATTCTTCCACGCAAGTGCAGCTCAAAACTTTCACTCGAATCGAAGTGATTGACAGCCAAAACTATGCCTTTCCATGCCTTCCGCATGCATTACAAGACTTGAATAGAACGCGGGATTCTTACTGACAAACAATCCTAAGGTTTCTCTCAGCGTCTTGTGGCCTAATGGCTACAAGTGCTAACTACCAAGCGAAGGGTTGATGTTCGAATCCAGGTTCATGTATCACAAAAATTAATTTGTCTAGTGAGAGATATTTTAAGATACAGATACACGAAGACAAAATACATCAGTCTCGAAAAATGTACTCGATTAGCCATTACCGAAAATGTCTAAACCTAACACCCTTCCTGACTGGGACAGTCAATGAGTTATTGGATGGCTAAAGGATGATGGATGGATGACGGATGGATGATGGTTGATGGATGGATGATGGATGGATGAAGGATGATGGATGGATGATGGATGGATGAAGGATGGATGATTGATGGATGATGGATGGATGATGGATGATGGATGACGCATGGATGATGCATGATGGATGATGAATGGATGATGGATGGATGATGCAGGAATGATGGATGACGGACGGACGGATAATGGAGGATGACAGATAGATGATGGAGGATGACAGATGGATGGATGGATGGTTGATGGATGACGGATGACTAAAGGATGGATGAAGGATGATGGATGATGGATATTGGATGTATTGATGGTTGATGGATGTATAATGGATGGATGGAGGATGATGGATGCATGATGGATGATGAATGGATGATGAATTTATAGAAGGATGGATGATGATTGATGTATAATGGATGGATGGAGGATGATGGATGGGTGGATGGATGATGTATGGATGGATAATGGATGATGGATGGTTGGATGGATGGATGATGGATGAAGGAGGATGGATGGATGATGTATGATGGATGATGTATGATGTATGGATGATGAATGATGTATGGATGATGGATGGACGATGGATGGATGAATGATGATGGATGATGGATTGATGGATGATGGATGGATGAAGGAAGATGGATGATGTATGGATGATGGATGATGGATGATGGATGATGGATGGATGATGGATGGATGAATGATGATGGATGATGGATGATGGATGATTGGATGATGTATAATGGATGGATGGATGATGATGGATTATGTATAATGGATGGATGGATGATGATGGATTATGGATGGATGGATGATGATGGATTATGTATAATGGATGTATTGATGATGATGGATGATTGATGGATGGATGATGATGGATGATGGATGGATCATTAATGTATGATGTATGGATGATGGATGATGTATGATGGATGGATGATGGATTGATGGATGATGGATGGATGATGGATGATGGATAATGATGGATGGATGGCTGGATGGATGGATGATGGATGGATTGATGATGGATGGATGAAGGATGATGGATGATGTATGGATGATGGATAATGGATGGATGGAAGATGATGGATGGATGATGGATGGATGATGATGGATGATGGTTGGATGGATGATGGTTGGATGGATGATGGATGGATAATGGATTATGGATGGATGGATGGATGGATGGATTGATGATGGATGGATAATGGATGATATATGGATGATGGATTAATGGATGGATGATGGATGGATGATGGATTAATGATGTATAATGGATGGATGGAGGATGATGGATGGATAATGGATGATGGATGGTTGGGTGGATGGATGATGGATGGAGGAGGATGGATGGATGATGGATGGAGGAGGATGGATGGATAATTGATGGATGATAAATGGATGATATCGATGAATGGATGATGGGTGGATTATGGATGGATGGATGATGGATGGATGATGGATGGATGATTGGATGGATGATGGTTGGATGGATGATGGATGGATAATTGATTATGGATGGATGGATGGATGGATGGATGGATTGATGATGGATGGATGATGGATGATAGATGGAAGAAGGATGATATATGGATGATGGATTAATGGATGGATGATGGATGGATGATGGATTAATGATGTATAATGGATGGATGGAGGATGATGGATGGATGATGGATGATGTATGGATGGATAATGGATGATGGATGGTTGGTCGGATGGATGATGGATGGAGGAGGATGGATGGATGATTGATGGATGATAAATGGATGATATCGATGAATGGATGATGGGTGGATTATGGATGGATGGATGATGGATGGATGATGGATGGATGATTGGATGGATGGACAGATAAAATAAACATTTTTGTAACTACAACCCATTACAGCATCCAAAGGGATGGTTATTCAATATCTAGATTTTCATCCTTCAGTGAAGTAGCTGAATGTCTTCAAATTAACACTTTAATTAAAAGTTATGTGACCGAAAAATAACTCAATTTATTTAATGATTTGAAAAAACACATACAATTTAACAGTAAATGTTTTTAATACAAGGAAACAAAATGTACATGACTAGATCTCAACAGTCATTCTCACAATCCTCTATGGAAAATGTGTAATTCGACGATCGATAACCTTATTCAATGGACTGAGGCAAAAAGTGATGGAATTTATATGTATGTCTTTCAGTTCATACGCTCGTAGGTATAGGGGTCTTACTTAGATTGAAGTCTAAACGCGTTGCGAGATGATAATTCAAAGGTTGGTAAAACCTAACTTAAAGTAAAACCTTCAAAGCGAATGAATGAAGTTAAACATCCTTAGATAGGTTCACGAAAATACAGAGAGACGTTTGAAAGAAACTGGTTTGTTAAACTGGTTTGTTATATGCTCCGCTGCTCTGTTTCAGAATGTACATCGTTCAATACCAACTTCACCAGATACGAGAGAAGCGTCATCATTGGATACGACATTTCGGCTACTGGAGCTACGAACGCGGAGGGTTGCAAGCAGCTCTGTCTGGACAACCCAGTCTGTATCTCCTGTGATCATGATCATGTAGGCAACATATGTTACCAACACATCGTGAAGTGGACCGAAGTACCTGCAGGGGCAAGGATGACAAACAGTCCAATCTTGGATTACTACGAACGTGGCTGTAACTGGTGAAGGAGGGCAGTGCCAGAAAACGGGGGGAGGCGGGGGGGGTGGGATTTGGATTTTTACACCCCCCCCCCCCCCCCTTTTTTTCCATTGGTGGACCCTCCTCCTTTCAAAATCTCTGGATCAGTCACTGGAGCGTACAGCATGAAGGGATTGTTACCTCGTCACATTTATTCAGTACTGTTGAACCCAGGAGCTCCTTATTCCTCACTTTATTTTTTTACCCAGGGCCTCCTTTCACAAAGCACTAAGGTGATCGTAAGTCACTAAGGTTACCTTAGTACAATGATAAGGAATGGGAGTCAAGGTTAACCTTAGCAACGGTTGCTTTGTGAAAGTAGGCCCTGATCACTGAGTAACACGTGACTTCGTTTGATTCGCCGACTTGTGTGTCGGGTTCTCAAATGAAACGCTGTGATTGGACAGATGGACTCTAGAGTTTGCACGTCAGTTACGTCACATAATCAATTAAATATTAAATATTATCTATAGAAACGTTTTTTATTTGCATATTTTATATTTTTTCAAAATTAAATTTGTTTGTGGCTGAGGCAAATATCAAAGCTAACGGTCATAATTAAGTCAACGCTCAAGTCATCTTTGTTTAGAAACATCAAAGCGCAAGTGTTAAATCAAACGCAACCCATGTGATCAATCAATTTAGGTATAGTCTAATAGCAGGCCTTCTCCGATATACAGCAGGGTTCCGTTCCATCACAGCGAGCTCTTATAATCGCTTATTGATCGCTCAATGTAGCGCTCAAGTAGCGCTCATTCTCTCCTGAACACAGTGCAAGTTCCTCGAAGTTTGCTCGCCTTGTTACGTAGCGCAACATTGAGCAATCGCCTTCAAGAGAGGTTTAAAAGTAATCGCTCATTGAGCGATTACTTTGAAACCACTTTTGAACATGGCCCTGATTATTGTCTCATCATTAAGCAACAGACACAAGCGATGATGGTGGGATACTATATTGACATTCATTCCAGAAGCCATCTTTCCCCACAACTTATAACAGGACTTTTCTGTAGAGCTCTATGCATCTCAGATGTAATACGCTGAGAAACGTTAATGATTGAGCAAGGTTTAAATTCGTCAGTAATTGAAACTGCCACGAGTAATAACTCGCGGGATAAGTTGTCCAGCATTGGGTCTCAAAAGTCTCTGATGGTGTGTTCTGAATATATCATTATTTTATTTCAAAATAAGTCTTCTCTCAAACTAAACTATTTGTTTTATTAGGAGATCTACAGAGCTACTTCTGTAGATCTGATAACTGACGAATCAAGGTCCACTTTGTTGGTTAAGAAAACAGTTGAAATAGAAACTGATTTCAACCCCAGTGCCCTGTCAGTCTATTGGTCATTGCAAATATGAGTGAACACAAAATGACTCTCGACAATAACGACAATTCTTGTTGTTAGAAAAAACAATCAACTGTATGTCAACTATTTTACTGTACATCACGTCACCTCACAAACCAAATGTTAGTTTCTTCATGAGACTTCTTATAGTGCTTCTTTTTCTTAGTGAGTGTATAGGTGCCTTACTTTAATATCTTTCATGAAGCTAATTCTCTTGATTATAATGAATGAATTTAACATAATCGCATCCCTCCATTAATTCATCATTAAAACAAAGCGCTTTGATAAAGTATCTTAGATAAACGGCATGTCTTTGAAGTGCATTTAGAAGTGGTATACATAAGAACGGGAGGATTTGTCTGGAGAGTGGCGTCTTTGGTGTGGGGACGCACGACGTTCCGGAGTATATGCTACCTCCTTCATCAAGTGGAATGATGAAGGGGTGAGCATGTGCTCCGGGGCGTCGTGTGTTTTCGCGTTGAAGAGGTTGTTGTCCAGAGGTACGTCCTGTTATTGGATGATCGTGTTTGTATTGTCAATGATCAACGTACCTGTATCATTAATGAAGTAGAACTGCAAAGAATTTTTCATTAGCAACAATCATGTACGCATGTTAATTATGCTTAGTTTGTCATGCTTATGTCCAGTTCTTGTGTGTTATTACATGAATGTACTCGTGAGATATTAACATAAGCAACGGTATGCTTGTTTACCGAGCCAGATTCTTTATGAATAAAAATATGTTTAAACCAAAGAACTTGATATTGACATATTCGCGCTTCTTCATTTTCGTTAAAAGTATATATGTGCACAATATCTGCAATACGTTAGGTGTGTTAATTTAAGGTAGGGTGTTATATATGTGCACAATGATTGCAATACGTTAGGTGTGTTAATGTAAAGGTAGGGTGTTATATATGTGCACAATGATTGCAATACGTTAGGTGTGTTAATTTAAAGGTAGGGTGTGGTATATGTGCACAATGATTGCAATATGTTAGGTGTGTTAATTTAAAGGTAGGGTGTGGTATATGTGCACACTGATTGCAATACGTAAGGTGTGTTAATTTAAAGGTAGGGTGTGGTATATGTGCACAATGATTACAATACGTTAGGTGTGTTAATTACAATACGTTAGGTGTGTTAATATAAAGGTAGGGTGTGATATATGTGCACAATGATTGCAATACGTTAGGTGTGTTAATTTAAAGCTAGGGTGTGGTATATGTGCACAATGATTGCAATACGTTAGGTGTGTCAATTTAAAGGTAGGGTGTGATATATGTGCACAATGATTGCAATACGTTAGGTGTGTCAATTTAAAGGTAGGGTGTTATATATGTGCACAATGATTGCAATACGTTAGGTGTGTTAATTTAAAGGTAGGGTGTGGTATATGTGCACAATGATTGCAATACGTTTGGTGTGTCAATTTAAAGGTAGGGTGTGATATATGTGCACAATGATTTCAATACGTTTGGTGTGTCAATTTAAAGGTAGGGTGTTATATATGTGCACAATGATTGCAATACGTTAGGTGTGTTAATTTAAAGGTAGGGTGTGGTGTATGTGCACAATGATTGCAATACGTTAGGTGTTAATTTAAAGGTAGGGTGTGGTATATGTGCACAATGATTGCAATACGTTAGGTGTGTTAATTTAAAGGTAGGGTGTGGTGTATGTGCACAATGATTGCAATACGTTAGGTGTGTTTATTTAAAGGTAGGGTGTGGTATATGTGCACAATGATTGCAATACGTTAGGTGTGTTAATTTAAAGGTAGGGTGTGGTATATGTACACAATGATTGCAATACGTTAGGTGTGTTAAATTAAAGGAAGGGTATGATAAATGATTGCAATACGTCAGGTGTGTTAATTTAAAGGTAGGGTGTGGTATATGTGCACAATGATTGCAATACGTTAGGTGTGTTAATTTAAAGGTAGGGTGTGGTGTATGTGCACAATGATTGCAATACGTTAGGTGTTAATTTAAAGGTAGGGTGTGGTATATGTGCACAATGATTGCAATACGTTAGGTGTGTTAATTTAAAGGTAGGGTGTGGTGTATGTGCACAATGATTGCAATACGTTAGGTGTGTTTATTTAAAGGTAGGGTGTGGTATATGTGCACAATGATTGCAATACGTTAGGTGTGTTAATTTAAAGGTAGGGTGTGGTATATGTGCACAATGATTGCAATACGTTAGGTGTGTTAAATTAAAGGAAGGGTATGATAAATGATTGCAATACGTCAGGTGTGTTAATTTAAAGGTAGGGTGTGGTATATGTGCACAATGATTGCAATACGTTAGGTGTGTTAATTTAAAGGTAGGGTGTGGTGTATGTGCACAATGATTGCAATACGTTAGGTGTGTTTATTTAAAGGTAGGGTGTGGTATATGTGCACAATGATTGCAATACGTTAGGTGTGTTAATTTAAAGGTAGGGTGTGGTATATGTGCACAATGATTGCAATACGTTAGGTGTGTTAAATTAAAGGAAGGGTATGATAAATGATTGCAATACGTCAGGTGTGTTAATTTAAAGGTAGGGTGTGGTATATGTGCACAATGATTGCAATACGTTAGGTGTGTTAATTTTAAGGTAGGGTGTGGTATATGTGCACAATGATTGCAATACGTTAGGTGTGTTAATTTAAAGGTAGGGTGTGGTATATGTGCACAATGATTGCAATACGTTAGGTGTGTTTATTTAAAGGTAGGGTGTGGTATATGTGCACAATGATTGCAATACGTTAGGTGTGTTAATTTAAAGGTTGGGTGAGCTGCTCCATGGTCACTTTCGGGATTCATTTAAATGGGTTTTCAATTTGACAAATACCCAATTTTAAGTTTCTCAAATCACCACATAAACTTCTTATGTACGGGTTTTTAATCACACCAAGTACTGTCGACAAACAATTCACTAAAGTCATTGAAACATATATGCCTGGTTTGACGTCACTCCCGGCGCTTGGACATCCGCGTACATGAAATTTCAGCAACAGGCGAACAGGTGGCCAAGCGGTACCGGCCAAGCACGCATTTGTGCTATACTCAAACCGGGTTATAAAGGTTGTCTTAGCAATTAATTGCAAGTTTATATTGTTTAGATTGTATGTCCAGTTGATATATAGTGTACATAGAGATAATAATTTGTCGTTCACTACAATAATAGGCCTACATTGCAGTTCAACATTGATATCAAGTGAAATACGTATTTTAAAATGAATTCATGTATGTGAGTTATCAAAACTTTCAGACAAGGTACGAGCTATTCACAAAAGAAAGAGTGCCATTATAGCAAAATGCGATAATTACATTTGCTTTACTGTACCTGGGAGACAGAAGTGCAAGTATTATAGAGATGATTAAACTACGTCTGCAATGTTGAAACATTATGCGTAAAAGAAGAATTAATGATGGAACTTATACCCCACTCCCGGTCTCATTGCTATGGTTTCTGTTGTTACAAGTGTAGGTGTATTGGCCGATACACCTACACTTATTTCTGATATACCTACACTTTTTCTGATATACCTACACTTTTCTAATATACCTACACTCTGCGCCTCGTAAGGGTCCCGCGGGGAAAACTGTAGAGTATTATTTGGTACACATTAGGAAAACTATGGATATATCTCTCACATACACAGTTTTTCCGGTACATAACAATACACCATAAGTTAAAACAATTAATACCATACAAATTTTAAAAAATCATCAAAATCCTTGAAGACAGAGGAGAGGATCACGATCCTATTGCATATGAATCCCAGATTTTTACCCGCATATTTGTTTCATCATTCAAATTTGAACATGAACATGAGGAGTCATCAATTATTAAAAGTTTTGTCTTCAAATCAAATGAAAACAGTGTGGGATAACATAGTAAATCGAAGAGTTAACAATATCCGTAATGGTATTGTTCTCCCAAAAGACAACCAATTTGTTTAATGGCTTTCTGATAAAGTGAAAAGCTATATTGAACATTGGGTAATTGAAGTAACCAAACAATGTTACAAGAAGAGAAGAAAAGAAGAAGAAGAAAAATATTTTATTAACGTGTCACACGTTATTATTAAAACAGATCATATATTTACAAAATCAGTTATAAAAAAAAACATTCAGCCTTGAAGGCTTATGAGACACGAGATTCATAAAACTTAAAATATGGTAGGATAAAAACAGGTACATTGCTAAAATGTCGTGATGACAGATGTGGTACTGACACAGGTGTTCCTCCTTGTGTCTTCTGATACCATCGTTGATAATAGACAAATATCTTAGGCTTTTTTTTATCTTTTATCATGTTGATATAACTGATATCAGAAGACAGTCGGGTGATATTCTCTATAAAATGTGTAGAGTCTATAGCTATACATCAGTATGTCTTTATAACGCTATGTTAAAGGATGCCCGGCACTGCGGTTGTGAACCAACTCTTTGCTTGGAGTTCTACACGTGTGTGTGTGCACGTGGTTATGAAGATTTAACCAATATTATACACAAAGGGTCTACAATAAGAATATTGTAAGGGATCAGTATGTCTTTCTAACGCTATGTTAAAGGATGCCCAAAACTGCGGTTGTGAACCAACTCTTCGCTTGAAGTTCTGCACGTGTGTGCTCACGTGGTTATGAATATTTAACCAATATTATACACAAAGGGTCTACAATAAGAATATTGTAAGGGGTACTCTATTCAAGTATTCGTCTAAGCTACTCCCCAGACAATTGTTAAAGCAAAGTTACTGATATACACCATTGTTCTTCGCCAGAAGCGTCAATCACACAGGGATGTACGTCCTATAGACTTGCATGTTAAATAGCTCTTGCGTGAATAATTTTCATGTAATTATTGTTTGTCAATAAACTCTAAAATCTGTACCAAAATATAGGAAATATAATTTTTCTGATAATTATTAAGAAATCTACCCCTTATTAAAAATCACATATACAACACTCCGATTAGGTTTAAAATGGCCGTCAATGGGACATTATAATCACAAGTTGAATATACGATGTTTAAACAAGTGTCATTCGAAAACTAATCAACTGATATATGACAGGTAATTATGTACATATAACCGAGATGATTACCAATCTGTCTGCAAAATATGACAGCAAAGAGACTTTAACTTAATTTATGAACATTATTCCCGCAAGAGCTATATAACATGTAAGTATATGGGATTACGTCACATGTACGTAATATGGCCACCCGCTGTATGTCCCTTAGAAATATCTTTTAAAAGACCTATACCTAATATAGACCTCCCCAGGGAGGGGTGCGTCCTGACGCCCTCGGTTATATTTATAACCGAGTAGTATACATATGTAATAAGGTGAGTTCTATATTGGCACCTGTATAAACATTTACA
The DNA here is from genome assembly GCA_936450465.1 of Gibbula magus. Lineage (NCBI taxonomy): Eukaryota > Metazoa > Mollusca > Gastropoda > Trochida > Trochidae > Gibbula > Gibbula magus. Next base: position 60,814,928 of record OW388302.1, read on the forward strand.
CATTTTCTAATTGTGTTTTATTAGAATATGATAGTAATGATACAAATTTATAAATATTGGGATGTGTATATAGATGTTAATATGTCTTTATATACATATGGCGGTAAGCTTCATACACGAAGGAAATAATATTTGTCTTCAAACTCAAATTGCATATTTAAAACATTCTATCATCTCTGTTCAATCAATCACATCTATCTGTTTCTACCTGGAAATCATGAGATAAGCAACAACAGTTTTGTAAGGGAGATACTAAATTTCCGAATTTTTAACGAGGATGACATTAATTAAATTCAGATACAGTTTTATCATACACAATCATCATATTATAACACGTTTTTGGTCATCTTTTGGATGGCATATATTTACTATTTTCAACCAATATTTATTCAATTCAATTCATTTAATGTAGAAAGAAAATCTGCCAAATTTCACGATAGACCATTATATTTGAAATAGTAACTTTCACACCGAGATATCTTTTAGTAACAAAGAATACACCTTTTCTAATACATCAAATGTTCGGAGTTCCCAAATCTCAGAGCCGAGTAGAAGAATTGAGCTAATCTGAGCATCTAAAATTCTAAATAAGGATTTATATGACATGTCGCCTAAACATTAATATATCTTACAACCTCAATCAGTATCTTCTTTGCGCAGATGCAATTCTAGCATGCAGGGACAACGATAGGTGCTTTGTAAAATGATAATAAAAAATAAAGGAACACTCGTTGATGAAAGTAAAAATACCCCCGGCAAACCTCGGATATTTGTAACATTCATTAACTCGTGTTGATATATTTTGGTGATGTGCTCTCTTCAGTGTTTTATGTAATTACTAGTGTCCAATCTATACAAAAAATATTTTCTCGCCGCCATTTATTGACATTGGTATGTAGCCGGACCGTTGGTCGATGGAATAAAAGCGTCGCCTCCTTTTGAAATTTTTTTTAAATAGAAACAGTGTATGCAGAATCAATTATATACTTCAAGCGTATTGTACGAAGATATTGTATTTTTTTAGCTATACAGTGTATATTTGTTGTATTATGATTAACAGAATATATGATGACAAAGATGGAAAGTAAATACATTTTTTACAACTGTTATATTCTCAGAGTCAGAATGTCCATGTACTATTACGTAGATAAATTTATGAAGACAGTCGTTCAATTGCCCATTGAAAAGGAGAAAGGAGACTGGTGAACCGTAACACATCGAGGCTTGACAGAAGTTGTGTACAGTGCAATGACATTCCCCTCCACCACCGAGAGAACAACAGGCCAGTCCTCATGTGACTGATAACAAACACACTGTGACGCTGTGCCACGCCAGTCGCTAGGCATCAATGGTGATATTCTTTCTCTGGGCTCAGTGTGGAAGAAGAGTGTGGGGAGTTGGTCAGCCAGCGCTGCCTTTGTAGGCTAATCTAGACATGGTATCACTAATGTGGCTTAGTGTCAACTGAATAGTGAATACCTGGGGTTTTCAACAATCGTCATATTTATTATGGCCGGATGCTCATCTGTCCTCATTGTTCGTGCTATATTCTCCAGGGAGTTTAGTGGAAAACAACATGTTTGTCGAAGATCTAACACGTTTTACACAAACTTGCTATGTAGCATGAATCTCTATCCATTATTCATCCTGGGCTTCCCGTGGATTGATGCTACCATCAAAAACTAATTGCAGTTTAATGTTCAAGCCAGGACAACACGTGGGTTTATCTCCCCATCCAAGATTACCCGTGGATTGATGTCCCCATCCAAGAATACCCGTGGATTGATGTCCCCATCCAAGATTACCCGTAAATTGATGTCCCCATCCAAGATTACCCGTGGGTTTATCTCCCCATCCAAGATTACCCGTGGGTTTATCTCCCCATCCAAGATTACCCGTGGATTGATGTCCCCATCCAAGATTACCCGCGGGTTTATCTCCCCATTCAAGATTACCCGTGGGTTTATCTCCCCATCCAAGATTATCCGTAAATTGATGTCCCCATCCAAGATTACCCGTGGGTTTATCTCCCCATCCAAGATTACCCGTGGGTTTATCTCCCCATTTAAGATTATCCGTAAATTGATGTCCCCATCCAAGATTACCCGTGGGTTTATCTCCCAATCCAAGATTACCCGTGGATTGATGTCCCCATCCAAGATTACCCGTAAATTGATGTCCCCATCCAAGACAACCCGTGGATTGATGTCCCCATCCAAGATTACCCGCGGGTTTATCTCCCCATCCAAGATTACCCATGGGTTTATCTCCCCATCCAAGATTATCCGTAAATTGATGTCCCCATCCAAGAGTACCCGTGGGTTTATCTCCCCATCCAAGATTACCCGTGGGTTTATCTCCCCATCCAAGATTATCCGTAAATTGATGTCCCCATCCAAGATTACCCGTAAATTGATGTCCCCATCCAAGATTACCCGTGGGTTTATCTCCCAATCCAAGATTACCCGCGGATTGATGTCCCCATCCAAGATTACCCTGTTGCAGTTGCTGTAACGGGATGTTCTCGTTCTTGGGACTGTAATCAGACATTCATTCCCAGACCGTAGCGATCGTGCTGGATGATATAGATGTATCAGCTCTTGCAAGTATGAAGGAGCATTTCCATGTAGGGTCTTGAAAGTGTAGGTTAAAATTGTATGTTCTCTTCGAACAGGGTAGCCAGGGCAGGTTTTCAAGAATAACAGTTTACGACTTTAACGAGCTATAGAATATATATTTCACACAAACAGCTTTTGCGAGTTTATTTTCTTTTGTTGAAAACTGTTCAATAATGCATAGGTCATTGGTAGTATATTTTCACTAGAAATGTGAACCTGTGTGGTTGATTGACAAACAACAACAACAAAAGACACCAACAATACAAATGAACTAGGACTGGGTAGGGAAACTACACTGTTTTGTTAACTTAGATGTACCTGTCTCGCACATGTTGTCCAGGTGCTTATAGGTCATCAAAGAAAATGTAGATAAAGAGAAGTATATGGATAATTGCTTCTTTATGCAGGATATCCGACAGTTCGAATATAAACAGTGTCTTGTATCGTTATCAATTGATCAAATACTGTAGATTATTCTAGCAGTAGCACGTTTTTTTACATATCATTTTGTCTCAAATTTGCTGATTATAATTAAAGTGTATACAATATATTGTTGGGTTGAAAGGTAAGACATCCCTAATAAGCCATATCCATAGAAAACGGTTATCAGTATAGGCAAACATGGTGAGACTTACACGGTGAAAAAATTATGAAACCTTTTGTGCGAGGTAGATTTGTAGGTCACATGTGATTTTCAGAAAGCCAAATGGCTGACCATTCAATAATAGTGCCATAAATAAGGGTACATCCATTGTGTTGTTTGGGGTCACATATGTTAAACGTTATAAATTGTGTTATGTAATCGGGAAGTACTGACTGTTGCAGAAAATTGCCATTTTGATCTCATTCGACTAAGTATATTGACGATATAAAGGTAAAAGTAGTGAGTTCTGGACAATGTACCGCATGTGGCGCAAGCCAGACAATGAACCGCATGTGGCGCAAACCAATGAGTCAAAGGTAATTTTGGAATCTTATTTATAACAGACAAACTGATAAATTTGGGTTGATCATGTTTAATAGGTCATATAATCACTGTGCATGTAAATAGTTTCGGATTCTGCACATGCATAATGATGTTACTCTATTGTAATTGGAAACTAGTAATTATGATATATTTCGTGATTCGTGATAAATATGCAAGCTGAGTGAATTTTATTTGCACTGTAACAACACATATGGTGAGTCGGAACGTATTAAAGCCTAATAAAATTTGATGAAACACAATGGACTCTTCTCTGAGTGTTTAGGTGTCGCTTTAACAGTCAGATTACTTTCACTACCTTCAAGCGGCCATTTTATTGTGAACACCGCTTTAGAATTCTCTTTATTGGTTCAGGAGTACTGGTTACAGGAATTGCGCAACACAATTACACAGCCATCACTCTTTGACTTGTGGCCGTTACCGAGCCGAGTTTAGTGTGGGGAAATTCGTCCAGTAGGCTGAACGACAACACATCTTAATAATATTTGATTAATTATTGCTTATTGTACATTTCGGGATTAATATTTTGTGTTTAAGCGTTTGTTAACAAAATCTTCTATCTAACGTTTAAGCAGTGTATTCAGTTCAATAACATACGGACGTAACAAGGTTACATTTGGGATAACACTACCTTCGATAGTACAACTTCTCGTAGTCTCATGCGGGATTCGAACCCACGTCGTCAGAGTAAGGCAACTATCGCCAACACTTACCATAGCAACAGCTTACCACACGACCTCGAGGAATGGGACTCGGCCCGAAAAAGTACAAGAATTTGTATTATTGAAGGGAGTGTTATCCTAAATGTAACCTTGTTATATTTCTCTACTATCTAAATGGCATGTATTTCTAAATATACGAACGGCTAAGTGATATTTTCGTCTTTTTGAGGATCAATTATTAATGTACTTTATCGATTATTTGGAGTGTCAATTATCTCAGAGTGTGTTAACAGCATAAGGTTAAGTCAAGATATGGGTTTACTTACAATATCAGAGATCATCCCTAAATATTGTATTCAATCAAAAAACATGAAAGTGTTTTTATTGTGAATGATTAATCATTTTAATGATGACTAGATGCGTCGCATTTGGACTTGTTTACAAGTCGTTTCAACAGTCGAAAAGACTTGTAAACAAGTCGAAATATATGCAATATTGCGGATTCGCTCTATGAATTTGGTAAACACTGTGATCGATGCAGCAGTCTCTGAATCAGAAACAACAGCCACGCGAACAATTGGCCACCTGTAAACAAAGAAAGAAGCACGAAGAGTGACACATGACACGATGGGCAAGAGCTACCAGGGGAATTATCAACCAGTAGAATTCCAAAAAGCATCTATTGTCACAAAGCAAAATAACAACAGGTGAATTATTCAACGGATATTGTGATTCCACTTGATATGTGGCTCTATGAACCCACAAGAGACTTCTTCAATGAGTTCAATAAACATCTGATGGTTAATTGTGGACGTCCGCAGGGGTTCCACCTAAGGTGCTCTATCGAAGGATCATCACATGAACTATTCAGTGTAGCTTGTTTGTGTGTTTAACTGGTATCCCTATCAATCATCTGATGACAGAAGGCGATATTTCTACCAATCGTTGGTTCTTGTGTGAGGACGTGAAGCGAGGAGTTTGAAAACACATAGATTCTCTAGCTGGACCAAAGTGAAGTGCAGCTGCATAGAGCTCAGAGGGATTGAATTTGAAGAATTGGAATATATACCAGAGCCAAGATTCGATGATTCCAAGTTACGATTTCTATTCTCTTCTACATAGTATTGAACTGGATAATTCAACGAGTTTGGTTTTCGTGTATGAGGATCTAACAAACGCGCAAAATATCTTAAGAAAATCATGTTTGTCTGTAATGCCTAGAGAGAGCGTAAACTAATTGTCAAGGGAAGTGACACATAGAAATAAATTAAGTATTTCTATAAACCTCTCTTTACCAAAGAGCATCTCACATGACGTGACTTGTGGTTATGAAATATGAAAAGTTCGAGTCTTTAAAGAACTGCCAGAGTGACGAAAATTGGATTATTTAATTGCACGAATAACGCGTAATTTGAACTTTTCGTTTTTATATTCTACAAAAGAACACTCTGCTACAGTGAATATAGAAATAGACAACTTTAAGGAAATGGACAAGCGTGAACTTCAGAAAACGGAAACTTTATTTTCATATAGGAACATGATGATGATTATTTTGCACATTCTCTTCCTTCTACCCTCTGTGACGTCGTTGTGTCCTTTGATCTACGCCGAGAGACTATTTGACTATGATGACAAAAAGATTTCCCAAAATCTGATAAGGACTATGACTGGTCTGAGCAAGACCGAATGTATCCATCAGTGTTACAATGAGACGTTTTGCAACAGCGTCCACTTCAACCCTTCGGGGTCAACTTGTTCATGCCTCAGAGAGAAGTTCAAGGACACATCAGTCTCAACCGTTCCTGAGATCGGGCACTCGCTCTTCCAGCTGAGAAAACGTGAGTAAAATTTATTAAATTCACTGTTATATAGTGCTTCTTTCCAGTGAAACCTAAGTTGACATTTTATATTTTAAAATGTTGCTATTTCTAAACCCATCGCCCCTAAAATAATTCTGCATGTGTATGGTTATCACATACAGGTCACATACAGGTTTTCACACGTTTTGATGAGTACAATACCCGAGGAGGTCCCGTGATATTTTACACTGTAAACTTCATCGAGTGGTTTCACTAATCCAAATGTCACGCCCCAGCTGCTAGTTTCTATACAAAGATTATATATACAATAAAAATCAGTTTAAAATTGTCCAACCCTCAGGTCTCATATAGATAAATATGATTGTCGAAGAAATTACAAGCCATGGGTCGAAAGCTAGCTTGTGAATTATGAATATGTCATCGTGATTTCTTCGACTAATTGTATTTCTCACGTGACCGCGACACCCGTGTATTATATATTCACTGTTAAATAGTGTTTCTTTCGAATGAAACTTAACTTGATTTTTTATACACCATTCAAATTAAGTATATTCACTTTTGAATAATGTACTAATTATAATGTAATTTACCTGTTCGTTTCTATAAATATATACAATTATAATCTGTATCTAGTCTCTGCATTTGGACAATAATTAAGCGACACCCGAATGTGTCAACTGTTCATAAGTTCTACTTCCGATTGCCAACACAGCCTGTCAAGATTCATTTATTATTCATTTATTAAGCTCAATTGCCACCAACGGTGGTACAAGAGCAATACAGTTATACAAACATATATACATAAATTAATCAAGACAGCAGAGAGAGACAAATATACACATACAGATCCATGTAAATACATATCATCTATTATGTATATGAAATATTTACATAAAATATACATTCATCAAACAAACAAAAAACAAAACAAAATTCTTTTAGCCGTTCTAAAGATAATGTTTATAAATTTTGCAAGTTTCTTTAGTACTCTAATATCATTATTCGCCATTAGTTTTTTAAATTTAATCAGGTTCGGCCAAGTGTAAAAACAGCTATCAATTAGTAAGGATCTTTCATTATTCAGTTTAGGACATTTAAGTAAATAATGGTACTCGTCACCGATTGAAGGGGAGTTACAGAGCTTGCATATTCTATCATGTTTAACAATATTTTGCCAGCGTCCAATTTCTATGGGTAGTCTATGGTTAGTGGTTCTAAATCGAAGTATTGGGGTTGAAATGGTTTTAGGAAGAAATAAATATTTTTCAAAACTTGGTAATTCTTTTAGAAGTTGGTAGTACTGTCCCTTTGAGCTAGATGTTACATCAGTACGCCAAGATTGACAAAATTGATCTGTTAGAATTGATTCGATTCGCAGGAGTAACCAAGAGGTATTACATGCTGTTGGATTTTTAAATATATACGACAAGCCACAAGTGTCTATTATATGTTTAACATGTACTATCCATGGGTTAGTACCAATATTATTAGTAAAATTGAAGGAAATGAATGAATAGAGAACTTGAGATAACTTTACCTTTTCGTTATTGCCCGCTAATTTATGCCAGTATGAGATCATTCTTTTTGCTATTTGTATTGACAAAGGAGTCCTACCGAGCTCTCCATAGAGCATATATGACGGGGTAGAAGATTTTAAACCTGCAGCTAATTTCAGAAATTTCAAATGTCAGGAATGTGTCCGATCAACTCTTTGTCATGATCGCTAAACATATTGCGTAAGGGAACCACCCCTCCACCCCACACCCCACCCCATCTGGACCCCCACTGTCAAGACAACATCTACCCCCCCCCCCCCCCCCCCCCCACAAAGGGAGGGAACTGAAGCCTTGATGATTCTTTATCTTTTGAATACGGCCGCCGTGGCATTCTGTTACGTTTTTAAATGCTTATAATTATCAAGAAGTTTTATCATTTTACACCTTTTATCACATCCCGTTAAATGTGCATTTTCAGGAACCATGACTACCATGAATTTCATGTAATTCCTGTTTTTTGCATAGTGTGAGGAGGGGCATTCTCTTCCCACAGGGGTTACTATCCTTCAGATTTCCGACCCTAACCTCTATTCTTTTTCGCGTGAAATCGAGTGCAGAAGCAAAATCACCTAGCGTTGGAAAGTGGAATTTCATACTGTTTTCATGCTTTTTAACAAATGAAAACTTTTCTTTCAGTGGCCATGTCGAACAAGTGATTTCAAAGATCTAGGCATTTTCTCTTAAAGGTCTTGCTCATTAGCATATGTCCTTCGAATATGTCTGATGTAAATAACACAAATGAACTAGTTTTGGTATTTGTATCTGATTTGGTCTACTTCACCTCAGCTAGGTTTTTGGTCATTTTCAATTTGTCTTTATTTCAACTGCAATTTCGAGAAAATGATATTTGTAAAAGAGTCTTTTCAAATTTATTACAAAGTCATGAATTTCACAAAATTTCATGAATCAGTTTTTTGCTTTTCATTTTGAGTATTTCGTGTTTCATTATGAGTTTTTCATGTTTCATTTTTAGTATTTCTTGTTTCATTTTGACTTGTTTGTGTTTCAATTTGAGTTTATCATGGTTTATTCTAGGTTTTCCGTATTTTTAGTTCATTTTTCTGTGGGTTCAATGAGAGAAATGCAATTAACTATAATAAATACTTTATGTCCCTTATTGGCCAACATACCAGCCATACTAAAATAGCTTGAAATTAAAAAGCATATAGATCGTGTTTGGATAACAAATTCCTGAATTAGATATTTCTAGAAGTATGGCCCTTGTATCATTATTTGGAATGAGTAAACCAGGCAGTAGATATTATTATTAACCTCTATTGTTCTTCTGGGACGCCATGTTTTTGTAATATCCCTCTGGTGCGGACTATAATTCAAATATTATCCCTCTGGTGCGGAGTATTATTCAAATTATTTCCCTCTGGTGAGGAGTATTATTTAAGTAATGTCCCTCTGGTGCCATTCAAATAATGTCCCTTTGTGCGGACTATAATTCAAGAAATATCCTCTGTTGCGACTATAATTCAAGTAATTTCCCTCTGGTGCGGATTATAACTCAGTTAATGTCCATCTGGTAGGGACTATAATTCAAGTAATATCCTCTGTTGCGACGTTAATTCAAGTAATGCCCCTCTGGTGCGACTATAATTCAAGTAATGTCCCTCTGGTGCGGACTATATTCAAGTTATATCCTCTGTTGCGACGATAATTCAAGTAATGCCCCTCTGGTGCGACTATAATTCAAGTAATGCCCCTTTGTACGGACTATATTCAAGTAATGTCCCTTTGCGCGGACTATATTCAAGTAATATCCTCTGTTGCGAATATAATTCAAGTAATGTCCCTCTGGTGCGACAATAATTCAAGTAATGTTTCTCTGATGCGGGATATAATTAACATAATTTGCTTATCTAGAGGGGTATTATCTTGCAATGTCCCTCTTCAAATGTCTATATTTAAAAGCTCAGATGTAAAGTATAAGGTGACAGTTAGTGTGTGTAATGACTAACTCGATTGGAAAGTGATTTAATGTAATTTGTAATAAGCATTCTGTTAATAAATTATAGATACTGCTGGACTCGGGTTTTACTTTTTAATTTTGATCGTACACTAACATCATGACAAAGGTATACTTTTTAACATTATAACTACATTTAACTAGATTCGCCCCAAAAATGGGCGATTTTACTGATTTATTTATAGTTAAACAGCTGTGTATTTATTGCTTAATACATTATTTTATTCTTCCATGACCTGGTGAGCGATTCGGATTTGATGGAGTTAATTTATGAAAGTTTTTCGATTGAAGCTGACGCGGCACCAGGATCAGAATGTGAGGAGGATTTGGACTGTGCTTCCCTCCCAAACTCCCAATGTCACGAAGCGCGTTGCAGGTGCGACCAGGGATATGACGAGGACGGGGCCAGATGTAGAATATTGTCCGGTAGGACAATTATTTTGCTTTGACAATGGATAAACGAATGATGGATGAATGAATGGATGATGATGGATGATGGTTGGATGGATGACGGATGATGGATGGATGATGGATGGATAATGGATGGATAATGGATGGATGGATAATGGATGATGTAATGGAGAATGCATGAGGAGCTGTTGATTCGTCGAACGAATCCACTGCTACGAATGCATTCTCCATCTTAATCCATATATGACGTCATGAAACATGCATATGTGATTATTTTATATTTGAAACAATAAATTTCAATTTTTGGACACCAAAATCAATTATTTTGCAAATTCCGGTTCTCATTCATCGGATATGGTACAAGTAGTCGCGACCAGCATGAAATGGATTCTTCCACGCAAGTGCAGTGCAAAACTTTAACGCAAGGCAAAGTGATTGACAGCCAAAATTCTGTCTTTCCATGCCTTCCGTGTGCATTACAAGACTTGAATAGAACCTTGGATTCTTACTGACAAACAATCCTAAGGTTTCTAACAGCGTATTGTGGCCTAATGGTTACAAGCGCTAACTACAAAGCGAAGGGTTGCATGTTCGAATCCAGGTTCATGCACCACAAAAATTAATTTGTCTAATGAGAGATATTTTAAGATACAGATACACCAAGACAAAATACATCAGTCTCGAAAAATGTATTCGATTAGCCATTACCGAAAATGTCTAAACCTAACACCCCTCCTGACTGGGACAGTCAATGACCAGTTTATTCCTAAAAAATAATCAACTGATAACACAATAGAGTGACATCAAAACCATGGATTAAGGATGGATAATGGATGGATTTGTGATGAATGGATGGATGATGAATAGATGATGGGTAATGGATGGATGATGGATTAATGGATGATGGATAGATGATGGATGGATGAAGGATGGATGATGGATGGATGATGGATGATGGATGGGTGATGGATGGATGATGGATGGATGATTGATGGATGGTTGATTATGGATGGTTGAGGGATGGTTGATGGATGGTTGATGGATGGTTGATGGGTGGTTGATGGATGGTTGATGGATGGGTGATGGATTGTTGATGGATGGATGATGGATGGATGAAGGATGATGGATTGTTGATGGATGGATGAAGGATGGTTGATGGATGGATGATGGATAGTTTATGGATGGTTGATGGATGGATGAAGGATGACGGATGGATGATAGATGGATGATGGATGATGGATGGGTGATGGATGGATAATGGATGGATGATGGTTAATGGATGGATGAAGGATGATGGATTGATGATGGATGACGGATAGATGATGGATGGATGATGGATGATGGATGGAAAATGGATGGATAATGGTTGATGGATGAAGGGTGACGGATGGATGTTGGATGGTTGATGGATGAATGATGGATGGATTGTTGGATGATAATGGATGGATAAAGGATGATGAATGGTTGATGGATGATTGACGGATGGATGATGGATGGATGATGGATGGATGAATGGATGGTTGATGGATGAAGGATGACGGGGCCAGATGTACAATATTGACAATAATTTTGCTTTGACGATGGATGATGGATGATGGATGGCTGATGGATGGATAATGGATGGTTGATGGTTGATGGATGGATGATGGATGATTGATGATGGATGGATGATGGATGATGGATGGATGTTGGATGGATGATGGATGGATGGTGGATGGATGGATGATAGACGGTTTGATGGATGATTGATGATTGATGGATGATTGATGGATGGATGATGGATGGAGGATGATGGAGGATGGATGGATGGTTGATGGATGATTGATGGATGGATGATGGATGGAGGATGATGGATGATGGATGGATGGATGGATGATGGATGGTTTGTTTGAAGATTGATGGATAATGGATGGCTGAAGGATGGATGGTTGATGGATGATGGATGGACGGTTTGATGAATGATTAATGGATAACGGATGGATGATGGATGGATCAATGGATGATGGATGATTGATGATGAATTGATGAAGTATGATGGTTGGATGAAGGATGATGGATGATTGATGGATAATGGATGCATGATTGATGGACTGATGATGGATGATGGATAATGGATGGATAATGGATGGTTGGTGAATGATGGATGGATGATGGATGGATGATGGATCGATTGTTGGATGATGGATAATGGATAATGGGTGATGGATGATGAATTGATGGGAGGATAATGGATGGATGGTGGATGATGATGGATGATTGTGGATGATGATGGATGATGGGTGATGAATTGATGGATGGATAATTGATGATGGATGGTTGGATGGATGGATGATGAATGAATGGATGGATGAAGGATGATGGATTGATGATGGATGACGGATAAATGATGGATGGATGAAGGATGATAGTTGGATGAAGGATGATGGATTTTTTATGGATAATGGATGGATGATGGTTTTGATGGATGATGGATGGATGATGGATAATGGATGGATAATGGATGGATAATGGATGATGAATGGATGGTGGATGAAGGATGATGGATGGATGATAGATGGATAATGGTTGGGTGGATGGATGGAGGGATGGATGGATGAAAGATGATGGATGGATGATTGATGGATGGATGATGGTGGATGATGGGTGATGGATGAATGGATGATGGATGGATGGAGGATGGAGGTAGGATGGATGGACAACTGGTTTGATGATGGATGATGGATGGATGGATGGATGGATGGATGATGGATGGATGATGGATGGATGATTGGATGGATGGACAGATAAAATAAACATTTTTTTAACTTCAACCCATTACAGCATCCAAAGGGATGGTTATTCAATATTTAGATTGTTATCCTTCAGTTAAGTAGCTGAACGTTTTAAAATTAATTCTTTAATTAAAAGTTGTGTGACCAAATAATAGCTTAATTTGTTTAATGATTTGAAATAACACATAAAATTTAACAGTAAATGTTTTTAATACAAGGAAACAAAATGTACATGACTAGTCTCAAGTTTGTCTGAGGAGAGAAAATAGATCTCAACAGTCATTCTCACAATCCTCTATGGTTGGATGGTAGTCTGGCTACAAAACGAAAGGGTTGGCAGTCGGTTTCCCGCAGCCTCTGCTCAACGATCGATAACCTTATTCAATAGGACTGAGGCAATAAGTGATGGAATTTATCTGTACGTCTTTCAGTTCATACGCTCGTATTATAGGGGTCTTACTTAGATTGAAGTCTAAACGCGTTGCGAGATGATATTTCAAAGGTTGGTAAGCGAAACCTCCTGGGACATAATCACAAGAAAAGCACTTCCCCGAATGAAGTTAAGCATCCTTAGATAGGTTCACGAAAATACAGAGAGACATTTGGAAGAAACTGGTTTGTCAAACTGGTTTGTTATATTCTCCGCTTCTCTGTTTCAGAATGTACATCGTTCAATACCAACTTCACCAGATACGAGAGGAGCGTCCTCGTGGGATACGACATTGTGGCTACTGGAGCTACGAACGCGGGGGGTTGCAAGCAGCGCTGTCTGGACAACCCAGTCTGTACCTCCTGTGATCATGATCATGTAGGCCGCATATGTTACCAACAGATTGTGAAGTGGACCGAAGTACCTGCAGGGGTAAGGGAGACAAACAGTCCAATCTTTGACTACTACGAACGTGGCTGTAACTGGTGAAGGCGGGCAGTGGACTGGACCCAGAGGGTCTGGATTTTTGCATGGGCGCGTATGGGAGGGCCCCCCCCCCCCCCCCCCTTTTTCCATTGGTGGATCCTGCCCCTTTCAAAATCCCTGGATCAGTCACTGGAGCGTACAGCATGAAGGGATTGTTACCTCGTCACGTTTATTCAGTACAGAGTGCACTTTAGTTTTTTACCCTGATCACTGAGCAACACGTGACTTCGTTTGATTGGCCGACTTGTGTGTCGGGTTCTCAAATCAAATGCTGTGATTGGACAGATGGCCATATGGACCCAGTTACGTCCCATAATCAATTAAATATTAAATATGATCTATAGAAACGTGGTTGAGGCAAATATCAATGCTAACGGCCATAATAAAATCAACGCTCGAGTCATCTTTGTTTAGAAACATCAATGCGCAAGTGTTAAATCAAACGCAACCCATGTGATCGATCAAGTTAGGAATAGTCAGGCCTTCTCCGATATACAGCTGATTATTGTCTCACCATTAAGCAACAGACACAAGCGATGATGGTGGGATACTACTTGACATTCATTCCAGCAGCCATCTTTCCCCACAACTTATAACTCGCGCCGGACTTTTCTGTAGAGCTCTATGCATTTCAGATGTAAATATACGCTGCTATACGCGCACAGAAACGTTAATGATTGAGCAAGGTTTAAATTCGTCAGTAATTGAAACTGCCACGAGCTATAACTCGCGGGATAAGTTGTCCAGCATTGGGTCTCAAAAGTCTCTGATGTTGTATTCTGAATATATGATTATTTTATTTCAAAATAAGTCTTCTCTCAAACTAAACTATTTGTTTTATTAGGAGATCTACAGAGCTATTTCTGTAGATCTGATGACTGAAGAATCAAAGCCCACTGTGTTGGTTAAGAAAACAGTTGAAATAGAAACTGATTTCAACCCCAGTGTCCTGTCAGTGTATTGGTCATTGCAAATATGAGTGAACACAAAATGACTCTCGACAATAGCGACAATTCTTGTTGTTAGAAAAAACAATCAACTGTATGTCAACTATTTTACTGCACATCACGTCACCTCACAAACCAAATGTTAGTTTCTTCATGAGACTTTTTATAGTGGTAACTTCTACATGATTCTTTTGAGTGTATAGGTGCCTTACTTCAATATCTTTCATAAAGCTAATTCCCTTGATTATAATGAATGAAGTTAGCATAATCGCATCCCTCCATCAATACATCATCAACAGTATCTTAGATAAACGTCAGGTCTTTGAAGTGCATATAGAAGTGGTATGCACAAGAACGGGAGGATTTGTCTGGATAATGGCCTCTTTAGTGTGGGGACGCACGACGTTTCGGAGTATATGCTAACTCCTTCATCAAGTGGAGTATATGATCAAGTGGCATGATGAAGGGGTGAGCATGTGCTCCAGGGCGTCATGTGTTTTCGCGTTGAAGAAGTTGTTGTCCAGAGGGACTTCCTGTTCTTGGATGATCGTGTTTGTATTGCTAATGATCAACGTAGCTGTATCATTAATGAAGTGGAACTGCAAAGAATGTTTCATTAGCAACAATCATGTACGCATGTTAATTATGCTTTAGTTTGTCATGCTTATATCCAGTTCTTGTGTGTTAGTTATTACATGTATGTACTCGTGAAGTGTCAACATAAGCAAAGGTTTGCTTGTTTACCGAGCCAGATTCTTTATGAATAAAAATATGTTTAAACCAAAGAACTTGACCTTGACATACTCGTGTTTCTTCATTTTCGTTAAAAGTATATTTAGCACAATGATTGCAATACGTTAGGAGTGTTAATTTAAAGGTAGGGTGTGATATATGTGCACAATGATTGCAATACGTTAGGTGTGTTAATTTAAAGGTAGGGTGTGATATATGTGCACAATGATTGCAATACGTTAGGTGTGTTAATTTAAAGGTAGGGTGTGGTATATGTGCACAATGATTGCAATACGTTAGGTGCGTTAATTTAAAGGTAGGGTGTGGTATATGTGCACAATGATTGCAATACGTTAGGTGTGTTAATTTAAAGGTAGGGTGTGATATATGTGCACAATGATTGCAATAAGTTAGGTGTGTTAATTTAAAGGTAGGGTGTGGTATATGTGCACAATGATTGCAATACGTTAGGAGTGTTCATTTAAAGGTAGGGTGTGGTATATGTGCACAATGATTGCAATACGTTAGATGTGTTAATTTAAAGGTAGGGTGTGATATATGTGCACAATGATTGCAATACGTTAGGTGTGTTAATTTAAAGGTAGGGTGTGATATATGTGCACAATGATTGCAATACGTTAGGTGTGTTAATTTAAAGGTAGGGTGTGGTGTATGTGCACAATGATTGCAATACGTTAGGTGTGTTAATTTAAAGGTAGGGTGTGATATATGTGCACAATGATTGCAATACGTTAGGTGTGTTAATTTAAAGGTAGGGTGTGATATATGTGCACAATGATTGCAATACGTTAGGTGTGTTAATTTAAAGGTAGGGTGTGGTGTATGTGCACAATAATTGCAATACGTGAGGTGTGTTAATTTAAAGGTAGGGTGTGATATATGTGCACAATGATTGCAATACGTTAGGAGTGTTCATTTAAAGGTAGGGTGTGGTATATGTGCACAATGATTGCAATACGTTAGATGTGTTAATTTAAAGGTAGGGTGTGATATATGTGCACAATGATTGCAATACGTTAGGTGTGTTAATTTAAAGGTAGGGTGTGATATATGTGCACAATGATTGCAATACGTTAGGTGTGTTAATTTAAAGGTAGGGTGTGGTGTATGTGCACAATGATTGCAATACGTTAGGTGTGTTAATTTAAAGGTAGGGTGTGATATATGTGCACAATGATTGCAATAAGTTAGGTGTGTTAATTTAAAGGTAGGGTGTGGTATATGTGCACAATGATTGCAATACGTTAGGAGTGTTCATTTAAAGGTAGGGTGTGGTATATGTGCACAATGATTGCAATACGTTAGATGTGTTAATTTAAAGGTAGGGTGTGATATATGTGCACAATGATTGCAATACGTTAGGTGTGTTAATTTAAAGGTAGGGTGTGATATATGTGCACAATGATTGCAATACGTTAGGTGTGTTAATTTAAAGGTAGGGTGTGGTGTATGTGCACAATGATTGCAATACGTTAGGTGTGTTAATTTAAAGGTAGGGTGTGATATATGTGCACAATGATTGCAATACGTTAGGTGTGTTAATTTAAAGGTAGGGTGTGATATATGTGCACAATGATTGCAATACGTTAGGTGTGTTAATTTAAAGGTAGGGTGTGGTGTATGTGCACAATAATTGCAATACGTGAGGTGTGTTAATTTAAAGGTAGGGTGTGATATATGTGCACAATGATTGCAATACGTTAGGAGTGTTCATTTAAAGGTAGGGTGTGGTATATGTGCACAATGATTGCAATACGTTAGATGTGTTAATTTAAAGGTAGGGTGTGATATATGTGCACAATGATTGCAATACGTTAGGTGTGTTAATTTAAAGGTAGGGTGTGATATATGTGCACAATGATTGCAATACGTTAGGTGTGTTAATTTAAAGGTAGGGTGTGGTGTATGTGCACAATGATTGCAATACGTTAGGTGTGTTAATTTAAAGGTAGGGTGTGATATATGTGCACAATGATTGCAATACGTTAGGTGTGTTAATTTAAAGGTAGGGTGTGATATATGTGCACAATGATTGCAATACGTTAGGTGTGTTAATTTAAAGGTAGGGTGTGGTGTATGTGCACAATAATTGCAATACGTGAGGTGTGTTAATTTAAAGGTAGGGTGTGATATATGTGCACAATGATTGCAATACGTTAGGTGTGTTAATTTAAAGGTAGGGTGTGGTATATGTGCACAATGATTGCAATACGTTAGGTGTGTTAATTTAAAGGTAGGGTGTGGTATATGTGCACAATGATTGCAATACGTTAGGTGTGTTAATTTAAAGGTAGGGTGTGGTAAATGTGCACAATGATTGCAATACGTTAGGAGTGTTAATTTAAAGGTAGGTCGTGATATATGTGCACAATGATTGCAATACGTTAGGTGTGTTAATTTAAAGGTAGGGTGTGGTATATGTGCACAATGATTGCAATACGTGAGGTGTGTTAATTTAAAGGTAGGGTGTGGTATATGTGCACAATGATTGCAATACGTTAGGTGTGTTAATTTAAAGGTAGGGTGTGGTATATGTGCACAATGATTGCATTACGTCAGGTGTGTTAATTTAAAGGTAGGGTGTGATATATGTGCACAATGATTGCAATACGTCAGGTGTGTTAATTTAAAGGTAGGGTGTGATATATGTGCACAATGATTGCAATACGTCAGGTGTGTTAATTTAGATGTAGGGTGTGATATATGTGCACAATGATTGCAATACGTTAGGTGTGTTAATTTAAAGGTAGGGTGTGGTTATATGTGCACAATGATTGCAATACGTTAGGTGTGTTAATTTAAAGGTAGGGTGTGGTATATGTGCACAATGATTGCAATACGTTAGGTGTGTTAATTTAAAGGTAGGGTGTGGTTTATGTGCACGATGATTGCAATACGTTAGGTGTGTTAATTTAAAGGTAGGGTGTGGTTATATGTGCACAATGATTGCAATACGTTAGGTGTGTTAATTTAAAGGCAGGGTGTGGTATATGTGCACAATGATTGCAATACGTCAGGTGTGTTAATTTAAAGGTAGGGTGTGGTATATGTGCACAATGATTGCAATACGTTAGGTGTGTTAATTTAAAGGTAGGGTGTGGTTTATGTGCACAATTATTGCAATACGTTAGGTGTGTTAATTTAAAGGTAGGGTGTGGTTACATGTGCACAATGATTGCAATACGTTAGGTGTGTTAATTTAAAGGTAGGGTGTGATATATGTGCACAATGATTGCAATACGTTAGGTGTGTTAATTTAAAGGTAGGGTGTGGTGTATGTGCACAATAATTGCAATACGTGAGGTGTGTTAATTTAAAGGTAGGGTGTGATATATGTGCACAATGATTGCAATACGTTAGGTGTGTTAATTTAAAGGTAGGATGTGGTATATGTGCACAATGATTGCAATACGTTAGGTGTGTTAATTTAAAGGTAGGGTGTGGTATATGTGCACAATGATTGCAATACGTTAGGTGTGTTAATTTAAAGGTAGGGTGTGGTATATGTGCACAATGATTGCAATACGTTAGGAGTGTTTATTTAAAGGTAGGTCGTGATATATGTGCACAATGATTGCAATACGTTAGGTGTGTTAATTTAAAGGTAGGGTGTGGTATATGTGCACAATGATTGCAATACGTGAGGTGTGTTAATTTAAAGGTAGGGTGTGGTATATGTGCACAATGATTACAATACGTTAGGTGTGTTAATTTAAAGGTAGGGTGTGGTATATGTGCACAATGATTGCATTACGTCCGGTGTGTAAATTTAAAGGTAGGGTGTGATATATGTGCACAATGATTGCAATACGTCAGGTGTGTTAATTTAAAGGTAGGGTGTGATATATGTGCACAATGATTGCAATACGTCAGGTGTGTTAATTTAAAGGTAGGGTGTGGTATATGTGCACAATGATTGCAATACGTTAGGTGTGTTAATTTAAAGGTAGGGTGTGGTATATGTGCACAATGATTGCAATACGTTAGGTGTGTTAATTTAAAGGTAGGGTGTGGTTTATGTGCACAATGATTGCAATACGTTAGGTGTGTTAATTTAAAGGTAGGGTGTGGTTATATGTGCACAATGATTGCAATACGTTAGGTGTGTTAATTTAAAGGCAGGGTGTGGTATATGTGCACAATGATTGCAATACGTCAGGTGTGTTAATTTAAAGGTAGGGTGTGGTATATGTGCACAATGATTGCAATACGTTAGGTGTGTTAATTTAAAGGTAGGGTGTGGTTTATGTGCACAATGATTGCAATACGTTAGGTGTGTTAATTTAAAGGTAGGGTGTGGTTATATGTGCACAATGATTGCAATACGTTAGGTGTGTTAATTTAAAGGTAGGGTGTGGTATATGTGCACAATGATTGCAATACGTTAGGTGTGTTAATTTAAAGGTAGGGTGTGGTTATATGTGCACAATGATTGCAATACGTTAGGTGTGTTAATTTAAAGGTAGGGTGTGGTATATGTGCACAATGATTGCAATACGTTAGATGTGTTAATTTAAAGGTAGGGTGTGGTGCTCAATGGTCACTTGCGGGATTTCAATTTGACAAATACCCAACTTTAAATTTCTCAAATCACCACATAAATTACTTATGTACGTATTTTAGATCATCGCAACGCAATTTTATATCATGTTTAATCTGTTCTCCTTATTTTTTCATTGTATCGTTTGGTCTCTTTTACTCACTATATATTTACAACAATCTTATTTACATGTATTCTTAGTTATCATCCAAAACTGGCTCCCACAGTAGATATCGCTTGTGTGAGATCAAGAGATATCTACAAGCGATATCTACATTGTAGATATCGCTACAGTCAAATCGTCATAATCCTATTACATCATCAGTTAATGACATCACAAAGCTTTTGCATCACTGAGAACACTGCTGACAATGCTATGACGTCACAATGGTGATGACGTAACAATGATATGCTGTCATAATGCTTATGACGTCACAATGCTAGGACCTCACTGAGATCACTGCTGAAGAAGCAAAATGGCAGTTTTGTGTTTCAGTTATGTCATTCTTCGGCTCATAATTGTTGAAGAATGATTTTGAATGATAAATAAAATCACACCCTCGTGTCTTCTGATATCAAATATATCAACACTCGTTGATTAAAGTAAAAATATCCTCGGCAAGCCTCGGATATTTGTAACTTTAATCAACTCGTGTTGATATATTTGATATCAGAAGACACTTGGGTGAGATTCTCTATTTATATTAGATTATATTATTTATATATTTACAAAATGTATATTTATATGTCTTTTAGACCATAATTATATACATTTCAAGATATATGAACTTTTCTTTTGTATTTAAACGATATGTAAAGTCTCTCATAACCCTCTATAGGGTGGCTCATAATTTTACTATCTGTATGAGTTAATATCGGTATTTTCTGTAAGTGATTGAGGTGAGACTATAATAAACATCTGTCTGTCTGTCTGTCTACGGGTTTTTAATTACACCAAGTACTGTCGACAAACAATTCACTGAAGTCACTGAAGCGTATCTGCGTGGTTAGACGTCACTCCCGGCGCTTGGACATCCGCATACATGATATTTCAACGTGTTTTAGCACCTTTTTATCTGTCATTTTAACAAACTAATATTCACAGAAACAACTCAAATCTTCGATATATCTAAATTGGTAATTTCGCAAATGACAATTACATGTTTATTGTATAAAAATGTGATTTGGTCAATTTCAATACCCAAAAATCTGTTGTAACTGCAGTGGCCATTCATTATAAAGCTTTTTAACGTAACACGGGGAAACCATGTTCCTGACCCGCGCAACAGGCGAACAGGTGGCCAAGCGGTACCAGCCAAGCACGCAGTTGTGCTATACTCAAACCGGGTTATAAAGGTTGTCTTAGCAATTAATTGCAAGTGTATATTGTTTAGATTGTATGTCCAGTTGATATATAGTGTACATAGAGATAATAATTTGTCGTTCACTACAATAATAGGCCTACATTGCAGTTCAACATTGATATCAAGTGAAATACGTATTTTAAAATGAATTCATGTATGTGAGTTATCAAAACTTTCAGACAAGGTACGAGCTATTCACAAAAGAAAGAGTGCCATTATAGCAAAATGCGATAATTACATTTTGCTTTACTGTACCTGGGAGACAGAAGTGCAAGTATTATAGAGATGATTAAACTACGTCTGCATGTTGAAACATTATACGTAAAAGAAGAATTAATGATGGAACTTATACCCCACTCCCGGTCTCATTGCTATGGTTTCTGTTGTTACAAGTGTAGGTGTATTGGCCGATACACCTACACTTATTTCTGATATACCTACACTTTTTCTGATATACCTACACTTTTCTAATATACCTACACTCTGCGCCTCGTAAGGGTCCCGCGGGGAAAACAGTAGAGTATTATTTGGTACACATTAGGAAAACTATGGATATATCTCTCACATACACAGTTTCTCCGGTACATAACAATACACCATAAGTTAAAACAATTAATACCATACAAATTTTTAAAAATCATCAAAATCCTTGAAGACAGAGGAGAGGATCACGATCCTATTGCATATGAATCCCAGATTTTTACCCGCATATTTGTTTCATCATTCAAATTTGAACATGAACATGAGGAGTCATCAATTATTAAAAGTTTTGTCTTCAAATCAAATGAAAACAGTGTGGGATAACATAGTAAATCGAAGAGTTAACAATATCCGTAATGGTATTGTTCTCCCAAAAGACAACCAATTTGTTTAATGGCTTTCTGATAAAGTGAAAAGCTATATTGAACATTGGGTAATTGAAGTAACCAAACAATGTTACAAGAAGAGAAGAAAAGAAGAAGAAGAAAAATATTTTATTAACGTGTCACACGTTATTATTAAAACAGATCATATATTTACAAAATCAGTTACAAAAAAAACATTCAGCCTTGAAGGCTTATGAGACACGAGATTCATAAAACTTAAAATATGGTAGGATAAAAACAGGTACATTGCTAAAATGTCGTGATGACAGATGTGGTACTGACACAGGTGTTCCTCCTTGTGTCTTCTGATACCATCGTTGATAATAGAAAAATATCTTAGGCTTTTTTTTATCTTTTATCATGTTGATATAACTGATATCAGAAGACAGTCGGGTGATATTCTCTATAAAATGTGTAGAGTCTATAGCTATACATCAGTATGTCTTTCTAACGCTATGTTAAAGGATGCCCGGCACTGCGGTTGTGAACCAACTCTTTACTTGGAGTTCTACACGTGTGTGTGTGCACGTGGTTATGAATATTTAACCAATATTATACACAAAGGGTCTACAATAAGAATATTGTAAGGGATCAGTATGTCTTTCTAACGCTATGTTAAAGGATGCCCAAAACTGCGGTTGTGAACCAACTCTTCGCTTGAAGTTCTACACGTGTGTGCTCACGTGGTTATGAATATTTAACCAATATTATACACAAAGGGACGAAAGGGTCTACAATAAGAATATTGTAAGGGGTACTCTATTCAAGTATTCGTCTAAGCTACTCCCCAGACAATTGTTAAAGCAAAGTTACTGATATACACCATTGTTCTTCGCCAGAAGCGTCAATCACACAGGGATGTACATCCTATAGACTTGCATGTTAAATAGCTCTTGCGTGAATAATTTTCATGTAATTATTGTTTGTCAATAAACTCTAAAATCTGTACCAAAATATAGGAAATATAATTTTTCTGATAATTATTAAGAAATCTACCCCTTATTAAAAATCACATATACAACACTCCGATTAGGTTTAACATGGCCGTCAATGGGACATTATAATCACAAGTTGAATATACAATGTTTAAACAAGTGTCATTCGAAAACTAATCAACTGATATATGACAGGTAATTATGTACATATAACCGAGATGATTACCAATCTGTCTGCAAAATATGACAGCAAAGAGACTTTAACTTAATTTATGAACATTATTCCCGCAAGAGCTATATAACATGTAAGTATATGGGATTACGTCACATGTACGTAATATGGCCACCCGCTGTATGTCCCTTAGAAATATCTTTTAAAAGACCTATACCTAATATAGACCTCCCCAGGGAGGGGTGCGTCCTGACGCCCTCGGTTATATTTATAACCGAGTAGTATACATATGTAATAAGGTGAGTTCTATATTGGCACCTGTATAAACATTTACACATTTTCTAATTGTGTTTTATTAGAATATGATAGTAATGATACAAATTTATAAATATTGGGATGTGTATATAGATGTTAATATGTCTTTATATACATATGGCGGTAAGCTTCATACACGAAGGAAATAATATTTGTCTTCAAACTCAAATTGCATATTTAAAACATTCTATCATCTCTGTTCAATCAATCACATCTATCTGTTTCTACCTGGAAATCATGAGATAAGCAACAACAGTTTTGTAAGGGAGATACTAAATTTCCGAATTTTTAACGAGGATGACATTAATTAAATTCAGATACAGTTTTATCATACACAATCATCATATTATAACACGTTTTTGGTCATCTTTTGGATGGCATATATTTACTATTTTCAACCAATATTTTATCAATTCAATTCATTTAATGTAGAAAGAAAATCTGCCAAATTTCACGATAGACCATTATATTTGAAATAGTAACTTTCACACCGAGATATCTTTTAGTAACAAAGAATATACCTTTTCTAATACATCAAATGTTCGGAGTTCCCAAATCTCAGAGCCGAGTAGAAGAATTGAGCTAATCTGAGCATCTAAAATTCTAAATAAGGATTTATATGACATGTCGCCTAAACATTAATATATCTTACAACCTCAATCAGTATCTTCTTTGCGCAGATGCAATTCTAGCATGCAGGGACAACGATAGGTGCTTTGTAAAATGATAATAAAAAATAAAGGAACACTCGTTGATGAAAGTAAAAATACCCCCGGCAAACCTCGGATATTTGTAACATTCATTAACTCGTGTTGATATATTTGGGTGATGTGCTCTCTTCAGTGTATTATGTAATTACTAGTGTCCAATCTATACAAAAAATATTTTCTCGCCGCCATTTATTGACATTGGTATGTAGCCGGACCGTTGGTCGATGGAATAAAAGCGTCGCCTCCTTTTGAATTTTTTTTTAAATAGAAACAGTGTATGCAGAATCAATTATATACTTCAAGCGTATTGTACGAAGATATTGTATTTTTTTAGCTATACAGTGTATATTTGTTGTATTATGATTAACAGAATATATGATGACAAAGATGGAAAGTAAATACATTTTTTACAACTGTTATATTCTCAGAGTCAGAATGTCCATGTACTATTACGTAGATAAATTTATGAAGACAGTCGTTCAATTGCCCATTGATAAGGAGAAAGGAGACTGGTGAACCGTAACACATCGAGGCTTGACAGAAGTTGTGTACAGTGCAATGACATTCCCCTCCACCACCGAGAGAACAACAGGCCAGTCCTCATGTGACTGATAACAAACACACTGTGACGCTGTGCCACGCCAGTCGCTAGGCATCAATGGTGATATTCTTTCTCTGGGCTCAGTGTGGAAGAAGAGTGTGGGGAGTTGGTCAGCCAGCGCTGCCTTTGTAGGCTAATCTAGACATGGTATCACTAATGTGGCTTAGTGTCAACTGAATAGTGAATACCTGGGGTTTTCAACAATCGTCATATTTATTATGGATGCTCATCTGTTCTCATTGTTCGTGCTATATTCTCCAGGGAGTTTAGTGGAAAACAACATGTTTGTCGAAGATCTAACACGTTTTACACAAACTTGCTATGTAGCATGAATCTCTATCCATTATTCATCCTGGGCTTCCCGTGGATTGATGCTACCATCAAAAACTAATTGCAGTTTAATGTTCAAGCCAGGACAACACGTGGGTTTATCTCCCCATCCAAGATTACCCGTGGATTGATGTCCCCATCCAAGAATACCCGTGGATTGATGTCCCCATCCAAGATTACCCGTAAATTGATGTCCCCATCCAAGATTACCCGTGGGTTTATCTCCCCATCCAAGATTACCCGTGGGTTTATCTCCCCATCCAAGATTACCCGTGGATTGATGTCCCCATCCAAGATTACCCGCGGGTTTATCTCCCCATCCAAGATTACCCGTGGGTTTATCTCCCCATCCAAGATTATCCGTAAATTGATGTCCCCATCCAAGATTACCCGTGGGTTTATCTCCCCATCCAAGATTACCCGTGGGTTTATCTCCCCATTTAAGATTATCCGTAAATTGATGTCCCCATCCAAGATTACCCGTGGGTTTATCTCCCAATCCAAGATTACCCGTGGATTGATGTCCCCATCCAAGATTACCCGTAAATTGATGTCCCCATCCAAGACAACCCGTGGATTGATGTCCCCATCCAAGATTACCCGCGGGTTTATCTCCCCATCCAAGATTACCCATGGGTTTATCTCCCCATCCAAGATTATCCGTAAATTGATGTCCCCATCCAAGAGTACCCGTGGGTTTATCTCCCCATCCAAGATTACCCGTGGGTTTATCTCCCCATCCAAGATTATCCGTAAATTGATGTCCCCATCCAAGATTACCCGTAAATTGATGTCCCCATCCAAGATTACCCGTGGGTTTATCTCCCCATCCAAGATTACCCGTGGGTTTATCTCCCCATCCAAGATTACCCGTGGATTGATGTCCCCATCCAAGATTACCCGCGGGTTTATCTCCTCATCCAAGATTACCCGTGGGTTTATCTCCCCATCCAAGATTATCCGTAAATTGATGTCCCCATCCAAGATTACCCGTGGGTTTATCTCCCCATCCAAGATTACCCGTGGGTTTATCTCCCCATTTAAGATTATCCGTAAATTGATGTCCCCATCCAAGATTACCCGTGGGTTTATCTCCCAATCCAAGATTACCCGTGGATTGATGTCCCCATCCAAGATTACCCGTAAATTGATGTCCCCATCCAAGACAACCCGTGGATTGATGTCCCCATCCAAGATTACCCGCGGGTTTATCTCCCCATCCAAGATTACCCATGGGTTTATCTCCCCATCCAAGATTATCCGTAAATTGATGTCCCCATCCAAGAGTACCCGTGGGTTTATCTCCCCATCCAAGATTACCCGTGGGTTTATCTCCCCATCCAAGATTATCCGTAAATTGATGTCCCCATCCAAGATTACCCGTAAATTGATGTCCCCATCCAAGATTACCCGTGGGTTTATCTCCCAATCTAAGATTACCCGCGGATTGATGTCCCCATCCAAGATTACCCTGTTGCAGTTGCTGTAACGGGATGTTCTCGTTCTTGGGACTGTAATCAGACATTCATTCCCAGACCGTAGCGATCGTGCTGGATGATATAGATGTATCAGCTCTTGCAAGTATGAAGGAGCATTTCCATGTAGGGTCTTGAAAGTGTAGGTTAAAATTGTATGTTCTCTTCGAACAGGGTAGCCAGGGCAGGTTTTCAAGAATAACAGTTTACGACTTTAACGAGCTATAGAATATATATTTCACACAAACAGCTTTTGCGAGTTTATTTTCTTTTGTTGAAAACTGTTCAATAATGCATAGGTCATTGGTAGTATATTTTCACTAGAAATGTGAACCTGTGTGGTTGATTGACAAACAACAACAACAAAAGACACCAACAATACAAATGAACTAGGACTGGGTAGGGAAACTACACTGTTTTGTTAACTTAGATGTACCTGTCTCGCACATGTTGTCCAGGTGCTTATAGGTCATCAAAGAAAATGTAGATAAAGAGAAGTATATGGATAATTGCTTCTTTATGCAGGATATCCGACAGTTCGAATATAAACAGTGTCTTGTATCGTTATCAATTGATCAAATACTGTAGATTATTCTAGCAGTAGCACGTTTTTTTACATATCATTTTGTCTCAAATTTGCTGATTATAATTAAAGTGTATACAATATATTGTTGGGTTGAAAGGTAAGACATCCCTAATAAGCCATATCCATAGAAAACGGTTATCAGTATAGGCAAACATGGTGAGACTTACACGGTGAAAAAATTATGAAACCTTTTGTGCGAGGTAGATTTGTAGGTCACATGTGATTTTCAGAAAGCCAAATGGCTGACCATTCAATAATAGTGCCATAAATAAGGGTACATCCATTGTGTTGTTTGGGGTCACATATGTTAAACGTTATAAATTGTGTTATGTAATCGGGAAGTACTGACTGTTGCAGAAAATTGCCATTTTGATCTCATTCGACTAAGTATATTGACGATATAAAGGTAAAAGTAGTGAGTTCTGGACAATGTACCGCATGTGGCGCAAGCCAGACAATGAACCGCATGTGGCGCAAACCAATGAGTCAAAGGTAATTTTGGAATCTTATTTATAACAGACAAACTGATAAATTTGGGTTGATCATGTTTAATAGGTCATATAATCACTGTGCATGTAAATAGTTTCGGATTCTGCACATGCATAATGATGTTACTCTATTGTAATTGGAAACTAGTAATTATGATATATTTCGTGATTCGTGATAAATATGCAAGCCGAGTGAATTTTATTTGCACTGTAACAACACATATGGTGAGTCGGAACGTATTAAAGCCTAATAAAATTTGATGAAACACAATGGACTCTTCTCTGAGTGTTTAGGTGTCGCTTTAACAGTCAGATTACTTTCACTACCTTCAAGCGGCCATTTTATTGTGAACACCGCTTTAGAATTCTCTTTATTGGTTCAGGAGTACTGGTTACAGGAATTGCGCAACACAATTACACAGCCATCACTCTTTGACTTGTGGCCGTTACCGAGCCGAGTTTAGTGTGGGGAAATTCGTCCAGTAGGCTGAACGACAACACATCTTAATAATATTTGATTAATTATTGCTTATTGCACATTTCGGGATTAATATTTTGTGTTTAAGCGTTTGTTAACAAAATCTTCTATCTAACGTTTAAGCAGTGTATTCAGTTCAATAACATACGGACGTAACAAGGTTACATTTGGGATAACACTACCTTCGATAGTACAACTTCTTGTAGTCTCATGCGGGATTCGAACCCACGTCGTCAGAGTAAGGCAACTATCGCCAACACTTACCATAGCAACAGCTTACCACACGACCTCGAGGAATGGGACTCGGCCCGAAAAAGTACAAGAATTTGTATTATTGAAGGGAGTGTTATCCTAAATGTAACCTTGTTATATTTCTCTACTATCTAAATGGCATGTATTTCTAAATATACGAACGGCTAAGTGATATTTTCGTCTTTTTGAGGATCAATTATTAATGTACTTTATCGATTATTTGGAGTGTCAATTATCTCAGAGTGTGTTAACAGCATAAGGTTAAGTCAAGATATGGGTTTACTTACAATATCAGAGATCATCCCTAAATATTGTATTCAATCAAAAAACATGAAAGTGTTTTTATTGTGAATGATTAATCATTTTAATGATGACTAGATGCGTCGCATTTCGACTTGTTTACAAGTCGTTTCAACAGTCGAAAAGACTTGTAAACAAGTCGAAATATATGCAATATTGCGGATTCGCTCTATGAATTTGGTAAACACTGTGATCGATGCAGCAGTCTCTGAATCAGAAACAACAGCCACGCGAACAATTGGCCACCTGTAAACAAAGAAAGAAGCACGAAGAGTGACACATGACACGATGGGCAAGAGCTACCAGGGGAATTATCAACCAGTAGAATTCCAAAAAGCATCTATTGTCACAAAGCAAAATAACAACAGGTGAATTATTCAACGGATATTGTGATTCCACTTGATATGTGGCTCTATGAACCCACAAGAGACTTCTTCAATGAGTTCAATAAACATCTGATGGTTAATTGTGGACGTCCGCAGGGGTTCCACCTAAGGTGCTCTATCGAAGGATCATCACATGAACTATTCAGTGTAGCTTGTTTGTGTGTTTAACTGGTATCCCTATCAATCATCTGATGACAGAAGGCGATATTTCTACCAATCGTTGGTTCTTGTGTGAGGACGTGAAGCGAGGAGTTTGAAAACACATAGATTCTCTAGCTGGACCAAAGTGAAGTGCAGCTGCATAGAGCTCAGAGGGATTGAATTTGAAGAATTGGAATATATACCAGAGCCAAGATTCGATGATTCCAAGTTACGATTTCTATTCTCTTCTACATAGTATTGAACTGGATAATTCAACGAGTTTGGTTTTCGTGTATGAGGATCTAACAAACGCGCAAAATATCTTAAGAAAATCATGTTTGTCTGTAATGCCTAGAGAGAGCGTAAACTAATTGTCAAGGGAAGTGACACATAGAAATAAATTAAGTATTTCTATAAACCTCTCTTTACCAAAGAGCATCTCACATGACGTGACTTGTGGTTATGAAATATAAAAAGTTCGAGTCTTTAAAGAACTGCCAGAGTGACGAAAATTTGATTATTTAATTGCACGAATAACGCGTAATTTGAACTTTTCGTTTTTATATTCTACAAAAGAACACTCTGCTACAGTGAATATAGAAATAGACAACTTTAAGGAAATGGACAAGCGTGAACTTCAGAAAACGGAAACTTTATTTTCATATAGGAACATGATGATGATTATTTTGCACATTCTCTTCCTTCTACCCTCTGTGACGTCGTTGTGTCCTTTGATCTACGCCGAGAGACTATTTGACTATGATGACAAAAAGATTTCCCAAAATCTGATAAGGACTATGACTGGTCTGAGCAAGACCGAATGTATCCATCAGTGTTACAATGAGACGTTTTGCAACAGCGTCCACTTCAACCCGTCTGGGTCAACTTGTTCATGCCTCAGAGAGAAGTTCAAGGACACATCAGTCTCAACCGTTCCTGAGATCGGGCACACGCTCTTCCAGCTGAGAAAACGTGAGTAAAATTTATTAAATTCACTGTTATATAGTGCTTCTTTCCAGTGAAACCTAAGTTGACATTTTATATTTTAAAATGTTGCTATTTCTAAACCCATCGCCCCTAAAATAATTCTGCATGTGTATGGTTATCACATACAGGTCACATACAGGTTTTCACACGTTTTGATGAGTACAATACCCGAGGAGGTCCCGTGATATTTTACACTGTAAACTTCATCGAGTGGTTTCACTAATCCAAATGTCACGCCCCAGCTGCTAGTTTCTATACAAAGATTATATATACAATAAAAATCAGTTCAAAATTGTCCAACCCTCAGGTCTCATATAGATAAATATGATTGTCGAAGAAATTACAAGCCATGGGTCGAAAGCTAGCTTGTGAATTATGAATATGTCATCGTGATTTCTTCGACTAATTGTATTTCTCACGTGACCGCGACACCCGTGTATTATATATTCACTGTTAAATAGTGTTTCTTTCGAATGAAACTTAACTTGATCTTTTATACACCATTCAAATTAAGTATATTCACTTTTGAATAATGTACTAATTATAATGTAATTTACCTGTTCGTTTCTATAAATATATACAATTATAATCTGTATCTAGTCTCTGCATTTGGACAATAATTAAGCGACACCCGAATGTGTCAACTGTTCATAAGTTCTACTTCCGATTGCCAACACAGCCTGTCAAGATTCATTTATTATTCATTTATTAAGCTCAATTGCCACCAACGGTGGTACAAGAGCAATACAGTTATACAAACATATATACATAAATTAATCAAGACAGCAGAGAGAGACAAATATACACATACAGATCCATGTAAATACATATCATCTATTATGTATATGAAATATTTACATAAAATATACATAATAGATAACAAACAAAAAACAAAACAAAATTCTTTTAGCCGTTCTAAAGATAATGTTTATAAATTTTGCAAGTTTCTTTAGTACTCTAATATCATTATTCGCCATTAGTTTTTTAAATTTAATCAGGTTCGGCCAAGTGTAAAAACAGCTATCAATTAGTAAGGATCTTTCATTATTCAGTTTAGGACATTTAAGTAAATAATGGTACTCGTCACCGATTGAAGGGGAGTTACAGAGCTTGCATATTCTATCATGTTTAACAATATTTTGCCAGCGTCCAATTTCTATGGGTAGTCTATGGTTAGTGGTTCTAAATCGAAGTATTGGGGTTGAAATGGTTTTAGGAAGAAATAAATATTTTTCAAAACTTGGTAATTCTTTTAGAAGTTGGTAGTACTGTCCCTTTGAGCTAGATGTTACATCAGTACGCCAAGATTGACAAAATTGATCTGTTAGAATTGATTCGATTCGCAGGAGTAACCAAGAGGTATTACATGCTGTTGGATTTTTAAATATATACGACAAGCCACAAGTGTCTATTATATGTTTAACATGTACTATCCATGGGTTAGTACCAATATTATTAGTAAAATTGAAGGAAATGAATGAATAGAGAACTTGAGATAACTTTACCTTTTCGTTATTGCCCGCTAATTTATGCCAGTATGAGATCATTCTTTTTGCTATTTGTATTGACAAAGGAGTCCTACCGAGCTCTCCATAGAGCATATATGACGGGGTAGAAGATTTTAAACCTGCAGCTAATTTCAGAAATTTCAAATGTCAGGAATGTGTCCGATCAACTCTTTGTCATGATCGCTAAACATATTGCGTAAGGGAACCACCCCTCCACCCCACACCCCACCCCATCTGGACCCCCACTGTCAAGACAACATCTACCCCCCCCCCCCCCCCCCCCCCCCCCCACAAAGGGAGGGAACTGAAGCCTTGATGATTCTTTATCTTCTGAATACGGCCGCCGTGGCATTCTGTTACGTTTTTAAATGCTTATAATTATCAAGAAGTTTTATCATTTTACACCTTTTATCACATCCCGTTAAATGTGCATTTTCAGGAACCATGACTACCATGAATTTCATGTAATTCCTGTTTTTTGCATAGTGTGAGGAGGGCCATTCTCTTCCCACAGGGGTTACTATCCTTCAGATTTCCGACCCTAACCTCTATTCTTTTTCGCGTGAAATCGAGTGCAGAAGCAAAATCACCTAGCGTTGGAAAGTGGAATTTCATACTGTTTTCATGCTTTTTAACAAATGAAAACTTTTCTTTCAGTGGCCATGTCGAACAAGTGATTTCAAAGATCTAGGCATTTTCTCTTAAAGGTCTTGCTCATTAGCATATGTCCTTCGAATATGTCTGATGTAAATAACACAAATGAACTAGTTTTGGTATTTGTATCTGATTTGGTCTACTTCACCTCAGCTAGG
This sequence comes from Gibbula magus, assembly GCA_936450465.1. Classification (NCBI taxonomy): domain Eukaryota; kingdom Metazoa; phylum Mollusca; class Gastropoda; order Trochida; family Trochidae; genus Gibbula; species Gibbula magus. The sequence continues at coordinate 60,847,588 of OW388302.1, forward strand.
TTTTTGGTCATTTTCAATTTGTCTTTATTTCAACTGCAATTTCGAGAAAATGATATTTGTAAAAGAGTCTTTTCAAATTTATTACAAAGTCATGAATTTCACAAAATTTCATGAATCAGTTTTTTGCTTTTCATTTTGAGTATTTCGTGTTTCATTATGAGTTTTTCATGTTTCATTTTTAGTATTTCTTGTTTCATTTTGACTTGTTTGTGTTTCAATTTGAGTTTATCATGGTTTATTCTAGGTTTTCCGTATTTTTAGTTCATTTTTCTGTGGGTTCAATGAGAGAAATGCAATTAACTATAATAAATACTTTATGTCCCTTATTGGCCAACATACCAGCCATACTAAAATAGCTTGAAATTAAAAAGCATATAGATCGTGTTTGGATAACAAATTCCTGAATTAGATATTTCTAGAAGTATGGCCCTTGTATCATTATTTGGAATGAGTAAACCAGGCAGTAGATATTATTATTAACCTCTATTGTTCTTCTGGGACGCCATGTTTTTGTAATATCCCTCTGGTGCGGACTATAATTCAAATATTATCCCTCTGGTGCGGAGTATTATTCAAGTTATGTCCCTCTGGTGCGGAGTATTATTCAAGTAATGTCCCTCTGGTGCGGAGTATTATTCAAATTATTTCCCTCTGGTGAGGAGTATTATTTAAGTAATGTCCCTCTGGTGCCATTCAAATAATGTCCCTTTGTGCGGACTATAATTCAAGAAATATCCTCTGTTGCGACTATAATTCAAGTAATTTCCCTCTGGTGCGGATTATAACTCAGTTAATGTCCATCTGGTAGGGACTATAATTCAAGTAATATCCTCTGTTGCGACGTTAATTCAAGTAATGCCCCTCTGGTGCGACTATAATTCAAGTAATGTCCCTCTGGTGCGGACTATATTCAAGTTATATCCTCTGTTGCGACGATAATTCAAGTAATGCCCCTCTGGTGCGACTATAATTCAAGTAATGCCCCTTTGTACGGACTATATTCAAGTAATGTCCCTTTGCGCGGACTATATTCAAGTAATATCCTCTGTTGCGAATATAATTCAAGTAATGTCCCTCTGGTGCGACAATAATTCAAGTAATGTTTCTCTGATGCGGGATATAATTAACATAATTTGCTTATCTAGAGGGGTATTATCTTGCAATGTCCCTCTTCAAATGTCTATATTTAAAAGCTCAGATGTAAAGTATAAGGTGACAGTTAGTGTGTGTAATGACTAACTCGATTGGAAAGTGATTTAATGTAATTTGTAATAAGCATTCTGTTAATAAATCATAGATACTGCTGGACTCGGGTTTTACTTTTTAATTTTGATCGTACACTAACATCATGACAAAGGTATACTTTTTAACATTATAACTACATTTAACTAGATTCGCCCCAAAAATGGGCGATTTTACTGATTTATTTATAGTTAAACAGCTGTGTATTTATTGCTTAATACATTATTTTATTCTTCCATGACCTGGTGAGCGATTCGGATTTGATGGAGTTAATTTATGAAAGTTTTTCGATTGAAGCTGACGCGGCACCAGGATCAGAATGTGAGGAGGATTTGGACTGTGCTTCCCTCCCAAACTCCCAATGTCACGAAGCGCGTTGCAGGTGCGACCAGGGATATGACGAGGACGGGGCCAGATGTAGAATATTGTCCGGTAGGACAATTATTTTGCTTTGACAATGGATAAACGAATGATGGATGAATGAATGGATGATGATGGATGATGGTTGGATGGATGACGGATGATGGATGGATGATGGATGGATAATGGATGGATAATGGATGGATGGATAATGGATGATGTAATGGAGAATGCATGAGGAGCTGTTGATTCGTCGAACGAATCCACTGCTACGAATGCATTCTCCATCTTAATCCATATATGACGTCATGAAACATGCATATGTGATTATTTTATATTTGAAACAATAAATTTCAATTTTTGGACACCAAAATCAATTATTTTGCAAATTCCGGTTCTCATTCATCGGATATGGTACAAGTAGTCGCGACCAGCATGAAATGGATTCTTCCACGCAAGTGCAGTGCAAAACTTTAACGCAAGGCAAAGTGATCGACAGCCAAAATTCTGTCTTCCATGCCTTCCGTGTGCATTTCAAGACTTGAATAGAACCTTGGATTCTTACTGACAAACAATCCTAAGGTTTCTAACAGCGTATTGTGGCCTAATGGTTACAAGCGCTAACTACAAAGCGAAGGGTTGCATGTTCGAATCCAGGTTCATGCACCACAAAAATTAATTTGTCTAATGAGAGATATTTTAAGATACAGATACACCAAGACAAAATACATCAGTCTCGAAAAATGTATACGATTAGCCATTACCGAAAATGTCTAAACCTAACACCCCTCCTGACTGGGACAGTCAATGACCAGTTTATTCCTAAAAAATAATCAACTGATAACACAATAGAGTGACATCATGATTAAGGATGGATAATGGATGGATTTGTGATGAATGGATGGATGATGGATGGATGATGAATAGATGATGGGTAATGGATGGATGATGGATTAATGGATGATGGATAGATGATGGATGGATGAAGGATGGATGATGGATGGATGATGGATGATGGATGGGTGATGGATGGATGATGGATGGATGATTGATGGATGGTTGATTATGGATGGTTGATGGATGGTTGATGGATGGTTGATGGATGGTTGATGGATGGTTGATGGGTGGTTGATGGATGGTTGATGGATGGGTGATGGATTGTTGATGGATGGATGATGGATGGATGAAGGATGATGGATGGTTGATGGATGGATGAAGGATGGTTGATGGATGGATGATGGATAGTTTATGGATGGTTGATGGATGGATGAAGGTTGACGGATGGATGATAGATGGATGATGGATGATGGATGGGTGATGGATGGATAATGGATGGATGATGGTTAATGGATGGATGAAGGATGATGGATTGATGATGGATGACGGATAGATGATGGATGGATGATGGATGATGGATGGAAAATGGATGGATAATGGTTGATGGATGAAGGGTGACGGATGGATGTTGGATGGTTGATGGATGAATGATGGATGGATTGTTGGATGGATAATGGATGGATAAAGGATGATGAATGGTTGATGGATGATTGACGGATGGATGATGGATGGATGATGGATGGATGAATGGATGGTCGATGGATGAAGGATGACGGGGCCAGATGTACAATATTGACAATAATTTTGCTTTGACGATGGATGATGGATGATGGATGGATAATGGATGGTTGATGGTTGATGGATGGATGATGGATGATTGATGATGGATGGATGATGGATGATGGATGGATGTTGGAAGGATGATGGATGGATGGTGGATGGATGGATGATAGACGGTTTGATGGATGATTGATGATGGATGGATGATTGATGGATGGATGATGGATGGAGGATGATGGAGGATGGATGGATGGTTGATGGATGATTGATGGATGGATGATGGATGGAGGATGATGGATGATGGATGGATGGATGGATGATGGATGGTTTGTTTGAAGATTGATGGATAATGGATGGCTGAAGGATGGATGGTTGATGGATGATGGATGGACGGTTTGATGAATGATTAATGGATAACGGATGGATGATGGATGGATCAATGGATGATGGATGATTGATGATGAATTGATGAAGTATGATCGTTGGATGAAGGATGATGGATGATTGATGGATAATGGATGCATGATTGATGGACTGATGATGGATGATGGATAATGGATGGATAATGGATGGTTGGTGAATGATTGATGGATGATGGATGGATGATGGATCGATTGTTGGATGATGGATAATGGATAATGGGTGATGGATGTTGAATTGATGGGAGGATAATGGATGGATGGTGGATGATGATGGATGATTGTGGATGATGATGGATGATGGGTGATGAATTGATGGATGGATGTTTGATGATGGATGGTTGGATGGATGGATGATGAATGAATGGATGGATGAAGGATGATGGATTGATGATGGATGACGGATAAATGATGGATGGATGAAGGATGATAGTTGGATGAAGGATGATGGATTTTTTATGGATAATGGATCGATGATGGTTTTGATGGATGATGGATTGATGATGGATAATGGATGGATAATGGATGGATAATGGATGGTGAATGAAGGATGATGGATGGATGATAGATGGATAATGGTTGGGTGGATGGATGGAGGGATGGATGGATGAAAGATGATGGATGGATGATTGATGGATGGATGATGGTGGATGATGGGTGATGGATGAATGGATGATGGATGGATGGAGGATGGAGGTAGGATGGATGGACAACTGGTTGGATGATGGATGATGGATGGATGGATGGATGATGGATGGATGATGGATGGATGATTGGATGGATGGACAGATAAAATAAACATTTTCTTAACTTCAACCCATTACAGCATCCAAAGGGATGGTTATTCAATATTTAGATTGTTATCCTTCAGTTAAGTAGCTGAACGTTTTAAAATTAATTCTTTAATTAAAAGTTGTGTGACCAAATAATAGCTTAATTTGTTTAATGATTTGAAATAACACATAAAATTTAACAGTAAATGTTTTTAATACAAGGAAACAAAATGTACATGACTAGTCTCAAGTTTGTCTGAGGAGAGAAAATAGATCTCAACAGTCATTCTCACAATCCTCTATGGTTGGATGGTAGTCTGGCTACAAAACGAAAGGGTTGGCAGTCTGTTTCCCGCAGCCTCTGCTAGGAAAATGTGTAATTCGACGATCGATAACCTTAATCAATAGGACTGAGGCAATAAGTGATGGAATTTATCCTTAGATAGGTTCACGAAAATACAGAGAGACATTTGGAAGAAACTGGTTTGTCAAACTGGTTTGTTATATTCTCCGCTTCTCTGTTTCAGAATGTACATCGTTCAATACCAACTTCACCAGATACGAGAGGAGCGTCCTCGTGGGATACGACATTGTGGCTACTGGAGCTACGAACGCGGGGGGTTGCAAGCAGCGCTGTCTGGACAACCCAGTCTGTACCTCCTGTGATCATGATCATGTAGGCCGCATATGTTACCAACAGATTGTGAAGTGGACCGAAGTACCTGCAGGGGTAAGGGAGACAAACAGTCCAATCTTTGACTACTACGAACGTGGCTGTAACTGGTGAAGGCGGGCAGTGGACTGGACCCAGAGGGTCTGGATTTTTGCATGGGCGCGTATGGGAGGGGGGATCCTGCCCCTTTCAAAATCCCTGGATCAGTCACTGGAGCGTACAGCATGAAGGGATTGTAACCTCGTCACGTTTATTCAGTACAGAGTGCACTTTAGTTTTTTACCCTGATCACTGAGCAACACGTGACTTCGTTTGATTGATTTGTGTGTCGGGTTCTCAAATCAAACGCTGTGATTGGACAGATGGCCATATGGACTCAGTTACGTCACATAATCAATTAAATATTAAATATGATCTATATAAGGTGGCTGAGGCAAATATCAATGCTAACGGCCATAATAAAATCAACGCTCGAGTCATCTTTGTTTAGAAACATCAAAGCGCAAGTGTTAAATCAAACGCAACCCATGTGATCGATCAAGTTAGGAATAGTCAGCCCTTATCCGATATACAGCTGATTATTGTCTCACCATTAAGCAACAGACACAAGCGATGATGGTGAGATACTACTTGACATTTATTCCAGCAGCCATCTTTCCCCACAACTCGCGCCGGACTTTTCTGTAGCGCCCTATGCATTTCAGATGTAATGTACGCTGCTATACTCGCACAGAAACGTTAATGATTGAGCAAGGTTTAAATTCTATAACTCGCGGGATAAGTTGTCCAGCATTGGGTCTCAAAAGTCTCTGATGTTGTATTCTGAATTTATGATTATTTTATTTCAAAATGAGTCTTCTCTCCAACTTAACTATTTGTTTTATTAGGAGATGTACAGAGCTATTTCTGTAGATCTGATGACTGACGTATCAAAGCCCACTGTGTTGGTTAAGAAAACAGTTGAAATAGAAACTTATTTCAACCCCAGTGTCCTGTCAGTCTATTGGTCATTGCAAATATGAGTGAACACAAAATGACTCTCGACAATGGCGACACTTATTGTTGTTAGAAAAAACAATTAACTGTATGTCAACTATTTTACCGCACATCACGTCACCTCACAAACCAAATGTTAGTTTCTTCATGAGACTTCTTATATTGGTAACTTCTACATGATTATTTTGAGTGTATATGTGCCTTATTTCAATATTTTTCATAAAGCTAATTCCCTTGATTATAATGAATGAAGTTAACATAATCGCATCCCTCCATCAATACATCATTAAAACAAATCGCTTTGATAAAGTATCTTAGATAGGTCTTTGAAGTGCATTTAGAAGTGGTATGCACAAGAACGGGGGGATTTGTCTGGATAGTGGCTTCTTTAGTGTGGGGACGCACGACGTTTCGGAGTATATGATCAGGTGGAATGATGAAGGGGTGAGCATGTGCTCCAGGGCGTCGTGTTGTCGTTTCGCGTTGAAGAGGTCGTTGTCCATAGGGACTTCCTGTTCTTGGATGATCGTGTTTGTATTGCTAATGATCAACGTAGCTGTATCATTAATGAAGCGGAACTGCAAAGAATGTTTCATTAGCAACAATCATGTATGCATGTTAATTATGCTTTAGTTGTCATGCTTATGTCCAGTTATTGTGTGTTAGTTATTACATGTATGTACTCGTTAGGTATTAACATAAGCAAAGGTTTGCTTGTTTACCGAACCAGATTCTTTATGAATAAAAATATCTTTAAACCAAAGAACTTGGCATTCACTTACTCGTGTTTCTTCATTTTCGTTAAAAGTACATATGTGCACAATGATTGCAATATGTTAGTTGTGTTAATTTAAAGGTAGGGTGTGGTGCTCCATGGTCACTTGCGGGATTTCAATTCTCAATTTCTCAAATCACCACATGAATTACTTATGTACGGGTTTTTAATTAGACCAAGTACTGTCGACAAACAATTCACTGAAGTCACTGAAACGTATATGCCTGGTTTGACGTCACTTCCGGCGCTTGGACATCCGCGTACATGATATTTCAACATGGTTTAGCACCTTTTTAACTGTCATTTTAACAAACTAATATTCACAGAAACAACTCAAATCTTCGATATATCGAAACCTCAGATATCTAAATATGTAATTTCGCAAATGACAATTACATGTTTATTGTATAAAAATGTGATTTGGTCTATTTCAAATACCAAAAGATCTGATGTAACTTCAGTGGCAGTTCATTATAAAGCTTTTTAACGTGACACGGGGCAGCAATGTTCCTGTCCCGCGCAACAGGCGAACAGGTGGCCAAGCGGTACCGGCCAAGCATGCATTTGTGCTATACTCAAACCAGGTTATAAAAGTTGTCTTAGCAATTAATTGCAAGTGTTTATTGTTTAGATTTTATGTCCAGTTGATATATAGTGTACATAGAGATAATAATTTGTCGTTCACTACAATAATAGGCCTACATTGCAGTTCAATATTGATATCAAGTGACATTCGTATTTTAAAATGAATTCATGTATGTGAGTTATCGATACTTTCAGACAAGGTACGAGCTATTCACAAAAGAAAGAGTGCCATTATAGCAAAATGCGATAATTACATTTTGCTTTAATGTACCTGGGAGACAGAAGTGCAAGTGTTATAGAGATGATTAAACTACGTCTGCAATGTTGAAACATTATGCGTAAAAGAAGAATTAATGATGGAACTTATACCCCACTTCCAGTCTCATTGCTATGGTTTCTGTTGTTACAAGTGTATGTGTATTGGCCGATACACCTACACTTATTTCTGATATACCTACACTTTTTCTGATATACCTACACTTTTCTAATATACCTACACTCTGCGCCTCGTAAGGGCCCAGCGGGGAAAACTGTAGGGTATTATTTGGTACACATTAGGAAAAGTATGGATATATCTCTCACATACAAAGTTTCTCCGGTACATATGAATACACCATAAGTTAAAACAATTAATACCATAAAAAAAAAAATCATCAAAATCCTTGAAGACAGAGGAGAGGATCACGATCCTATTGCATATGAATCCCAGATTTTTACCCACATATTTGTTTTATCATTCAAGTTTGAACATGAACATGAGAGGTCATCAATTATTAAAAGTTTTGTCTTCAAATCAAATGAAAACAGTTTGGGATAACATAGTAAAACCAAGAGTTAACAATTTCCGTAAAGGTATTGTTCTCCCAAAAGACAAAAGACAACCAATTTGTTTAATGGCTTTCTGATCAAGTGAAAAGCTGTATTGAACATTGGGTAATTGAAGTAATCTAACAATGTTACAAGAAGAGAAGAAAAGAAGAAGAAGAAAAATATTGTATTAACGTGTCACACGTTGTTAAAATAGATCATACATTTACAAAATCAGTTAAAAAACAACGTCCAGCCTTGAAGGCTTATGAGACACGAGATTCCTAAAACTTAAAATATGGTAGGATAAAAACAGGTACATTGCTAAAATGTCGTGATTACAGATGTTGTACTGACACAGGTGTTCCTCCTCGTGTCTTCTGATACCATCGTTGATAATAGACAAATATCTTAGGCTTTTTTTTTTATCTTTTATCATGTTGATATAACTGATATCAGAAGAAAGTCGGGTGATATATAAAATGTGTATAGTCTATAGCTATACATCAGTATGTCTTTCTAACGCTTTGTTAAAGGATGCCCAAAACTGCGGTTGTGAACAAACTCTTCGCTTGAAGTTCTACACATGTGTGAGCACGACTACCATTTTAATGGTAGTTTTCTTAGTATATTGACGATATGAAGGTAAAAGTATCGATTTCTGATCGAAAACCGGACAATACACAGCGTGTGGCGCGCGCCAATGAGTCAAACGTAATTTTGGAATCTTATTTAAACCTGACAAAATAACAAATTTGGGTTGATAATGTTCAATAGGTCATATAACAACTGTGAGTGTAAATAGGACGTGCATTTTCGGTTTCTGCACATGCATAATGATGTCACTCGATTTTAATTGGAAATTAGTAATTATGATATGTTTAGCGATTGGGGATGAATATGTAAGTTGAGGGAACTTTTTTGTATTGTAAACAGCACATATGATGTGTTGGAACGTATCAAAGCCAAATAAAATTTTATGAAACACAATGGATGCACCTTTAATTTATGAAAATTATTCCCGCAAGAGCTATATAACATGTAAGTATATGGTATTACGTCACATGTACGTAATGTGGCCACCCGCTGTATGTCCCTTAGAAAAATCTTTTGAAAGACTTATACCTAATATAGACCTCCCCAGGGAGCGGTGCGTCCTGACGCCCTCGGTTATATTTATATCCGAGTAGTATACATATGCAATAAGGTGATCGAGGCTTGACAGAAGTTGTGTTCAGTGCAATGACATTCCCCTCCACCACCGAGACCCCAACAGGCCAGTCCTCATGTGACTGATAACAAACACCCTGTGACGCTTTGCCACGCCAGTCGCTAGGCGTTAATGGTGATATTCTTTCTCTGGGCTCAGTGGCGGATCTAGAAGAAGAGTGTGGGGAGTTGGTCAGCCAGCGCTGCCTTTGTAGGCTTATCTAGACATGGTATCACTAATGTGGCTTAGTGTCAACTGAATAGTGAATACCTGGGGTTTTCAACAATAGTCATATTTATTATTTATGCTCATCTGTACTCATTGTTCGTGCTATATTCTCCAGGGAGTTTAGTGGAAAACAACATGTTTGTCGAAGATCTAACACATTTTACACATACTTGCTTTGTAGCATGAATCTCTATCCATTATTCATCCTGGGCTCAAGCCAGGACAACACGTGGGTTTATCTCCCCATCCAAGATTACCCGTGGATTGATGTCCCCATCCAAAAATACCCGTGGATTGATGTCCCCATCCAAGATTACCCGTAAATTGATGTTCCCATCCAAGATTACCCGTGGGTTTATCTCCCCATCCAAGATTACCCGTGGGTTTATCTCCCCATCCAAGATTACCCGTGGATTGATGTCCCCATCCAAGATTACCCGCGGGTTCATCTCCCCATCCAAGATTTCCCGTGGGTTTATCTCCCCATCCAAGATTATCCGTAAATTGATGTCCCCATCCAAGATTACCCGTATATTGATGTCCCCATCCAAGATTACCCGTGGGTTTATCTCCCAATCCAAGATTACCCGTGGATTGATGTCCCCATCCAAGATTACCCGTAAATTGATGTCCCCATCCAAGATTACCCGTGGGTTTATCTCCCCATCCAAGATTACCCGTGGGTTTATCTCCCCATCCAAGATTACCCGTGGATTGATGTCCCCATCCAAGATTACCCGCGGGTTTATCTCCCCATCCAAGATAACCCGTGGGTTTATCTCCCCATCCCAGATTATCCGTAAATTGATGTCCCCATCCAAGATTACCCGTGGGTTTATCTCCCCATCCAAGATTACCCGCGGGTTTATCTCCCCATCCAAGATTACCCGAGGGTTTATCTCCCCATCCAAGATTATCCGTAAATTGATGTCCCCATCCAAGATTACCCGTGGGTTTATCTCCCCATCCAAGATTACCCGTGGGTTTATCTCCCCATCCAAGATTATCCGTAAATTGATGTCCCCATCCAAGATTACCCGTAAATTGATGTCCCCATCCAAGATTACCCGTGGGTTTATCTCCCAATCCAAGATTACCCGCGGATTGATGTCCCCATCCAAGATTACCCTGTTGCAGTTGCTGTAACGGGATGTTCTCGTTCTTCGGACTGTAATCAGACATTCATTCCCAGACCGTAGCGATCGTGCTGGATGATGTAGATGTATCAGCTCTTGCAAGTATGAAGGAGCATTTCCATGTAGGGTCTTGAAAGTGTAGGTTAAAATTGTATGTTCTCTTCGAACAGGGTAGCCAGGGCAGGTTTTCCAGAATAACAGTTTACGACTTTAACGAGCAGTCATGCATATATATTTCACACAAACAGCTTTTGCGAGTTTATTTTCTTTTGTTGAAAACTGTTCAATAATGCATAGGTCATTGGTAGTATGTTTTCACTAGAAATGTGAACCTGTGTGGTTGATTGACAAACAACAACAACAAAAGACACCAACAATACAAATGAACTAGGACTGGGTAGGGAAACTACACTGTTTTGTTAACTTAGATGTACCTGTCTCGCACATGTTGTCCAGGTGCTTATAGGTCATCAAAGAAAATGTAGATAAAGAGAAGTATATGGATAATTGCTTCTTTATGCAGGATATCCGACAGTTCGAATATAAACAGTGTCTTGTATCGTTATCATTTGATCAAATACTGTAGATTCTTCTAGCAGTGGCACGTTTTTTTACATATCATTTTGTCTCAAATTTGCTGATTATAATTAAAGTGTATACAATATATTGTTGGGTTGAAAGGTAAGACATCCCTAATAAGCCATATCCATAGAAAACGGTTATCAGTATAGGTAAACATGGTGAGACTTACACAGTGAAAAAATTATGAAACCTTTTGTGCGAGGTAGATTTGTAGGTCACATGTGATTTTCAGAAAGCCAAATGGCTGACCATTCAATAATAGTGCCATAAATAAGGGTACATCCATTGTGTTGTTTGGGGTCACATATGTTAAACGTTATAAATTGTGTTATGTAATCGGGAAGTACTGACTGTTGCCGAAAATTTCCAATTTTATCTCATTCGACTAAGTATATTGACGATATAAAGGTAAAAGTAGTGAGATCTGGACAATGTACTGCATGTTGCGCAAGCCAGACAATGAACCGCATGTGGCGCAAACCAATGAGTCAAAGGTAATTTTGGAATCTTATTTATAACAGACAAACTGATAAATGTGGGTTGATCATGTTTAATAGGTCATATAACCACTGTGCATGTAAATAGTTTCGGATTCTGCACATGCATAATGATGTTACTCTATTGTAATAGGAAACTAGTAATTATGATATATTTCGTGATTCGTGATAAATATGCAAGCCGAGTGAATTTAATTTGCACTGTAACAACACATATGGTGAGTCGGAATGTATTAAAGCCTAATAAAATTTGATGAAACACAATGGATGCACCTTTAAACTCTTCTCTGAGTGTTTAGGTGTCGCTATAACAGTCAGATTACTTTCACTACCTTCAAGCGGCCATTTTATTGTGAACACCGCTTTAGAATTCTCTTTATTGGTTCAGGAGTACTGGTTACAGGAATTGCACAACACAATTACACAGCCATCACTCTTTGACTTGTGGCCGTTACCGAGCCGAGTTTAGTGTGGGGAAATTCGTCCAGTAGGCTGAACGACAACACATCTTAATAATATTTGTTTAATTATTGCTTATTGTACATTTCGGGATTGATATTTTGTGTTTAAGCGTTTGTTAACAAAATCTTCTATCTAACGTTTAAGCAGTGTATTCAGTTCAATAACATACGGACGTAACAAGGTTGCATTTTGGATAACACTACCTTCGATAGTACAACTTCTTGTAGTCTCATGCGGGATTCGAACCCACGTCGTCAGAGTAAGGCAACTATCGCCAACACTTACCATAGCAACAGCTTACCACACGACCTCGAGGAATGGGACTCGGCCCGAAAAAGTACAAGAATTTGTATTATTGAAGGGAGTGTTATCCTAAATGTAACCTTGTTATATTTCTCTACTATTTAAATGGCATGTATTTCTAAATATACGAACGGCTAAGTGATATTTTCGTCTTTTTGAGGATCAATTATTAATGTACTTTATCGATTATTTGGAGTGTCAATTATCTCAGAGTGTGTTAACAGCATAAGGTTAAGTCAAGATATGGGTGTACTTACAATATCAGAGATCATCCCTAAATATTGTATTCAATCAAAAAACATGAAAGTGTTTTTATTGTGAATGATTAATCATTTTAATGATGACTAGATGCGTCGCATTTCGACTTGTTTACAAGTCGTTTCAACAGTCGAAAAGACTTGTAAACAAGTCGAAATATATATATATATATATATATATATATATATATATATATATGTGCGATTTTGCGGATTCGCTCTATGAATTTGGTAAACACTGTGATCGATGCAGCAGTCTCTGAATCAGAAACCACGCGAACAATTGGCCACCTGTAAACAAAGAAAGAAGCACGAGGAGTGACACATGACACGATGGGCAAGGGCTACCAGGGGAATTATCAACCAGTAGAATTCCAAAAAGCATCTATTGTCACAAAGCAAAATAACAACAGGTGAATTATTCAACGGATATTGTGATTCCACTTGATATGTGGCTCTATGAACCCACAAGAGACTTCTTCAATGAGTTCAATAAACATCTGATGGTTAATTGTGGACGTGCGCAGGGGTTCCACCTAAGGTGCTCTATCGAAGGATCATCACATGAACTATTCAGTGTAGCTTGTTTGTGTGTTTAGCTGGTATCCCTATCAACCATCTGATGACAGAAGGCGATATTTCTACCAATCGTTGGTTCTTGTGTGAGGACGTGAAGCGAGGAGTTTGAAAACACATAGATTCTCTAGCTGGACCAAAGTGAAGTGCAGCTGCATAGAGCTCAGAGGGATTGAATTTGAAGAATTGGAATATATACCAGAGCCAAGATTCGATGATTCCAAGTTACGATTTCTATTCTCTTCTACATAGTATTGAACTGGATAATTCAAAGAGTTTGGTTTTCGTGTATGAGGATCTAACAAACGCGGAAAATATCTTAAGAAAATTATTTTTGTCTGTAATACCTAGAGAGAGCGTAAACTAATTGTCAAGGGAAGTGACACATAGAAATAAATTAAGTATTTCTATAAACCTCTCTTTACCAAACAGCATCTCACATGACGTGACTTGTGGTTATGAAATATGAAAAGTTCGAGTCTTTAAAGAACTGCCAGAGTGACGAAAATTGGATTATTTACTTGCACGAATAACGCGTAATTGGAACTTTTCGTTTTTATATTCTACAAAAGAACACTCTGCTACAGTGAATATAGAAATAGACAACTTTAAGGAAATGGACAAGCGTGAACTTCAGAAAACGGAAACTTTATTTTCGTATAGGAACATGATGATGATTATTTTGCACATTCTTTTCGTTCTCCCCTCTGTGACGTCGTTGTGTCCTTTGATCTACGCCGAGAGACTATTTGACTATGATGACAAAAAGATTTCCCAAAATCTGATAAGGACTATGACTGGTCTGAGCAAGACCGAATGTATCCATCAGTGTTACAATGAGACGTTTTGCAACAGCGTCCACTTCAACCCGTCTGGGTCAACTTGTTCATGCCTCAGAGAGAAGTTCAAGGACACATCAGTCTCAACCGTTCCTGAGAACGGGCACACGCTCTTCCAGCTGAGAAAACGTGAGTAAATTTTATTATATTCACTGTTATATAGTGCTTCTTTCCAGTGAAACCTAAGTTGACATTTTATATTTTAAAATGTTGCTATTTTTAAACCCATTGCCCCTAAAATAATTCTGCATGTGTATGGTTATCACATACAGGTCACATACAGTTTTTCACACGTTTTGATGAGTACAATACCCGAGGAGGTCCCGTGATATTTTATACTGTAAAATTCATCGAGTGGTTTCACTAATCCAAATGTGACGCCCCAGCTGCTAGTTTCTATACAAAGATTATATATACAACACAAATCAGTTCAAAATTGTCCAACCCTCAGGTCTCATATAGATAAATATGATTGTCGAAGAAATTACAAGCCATGGGTCGAAAGCTAGCTTGTGAATTATGAATATGTCATCGTGATTTCTTCGACTAATTGTATTTCTCACGTGACCGCGACACCCGTGTATTATATATTCACTGTTAAATAGTGTTTCTTTCGAATGAAACTTAACTTGATTTTTTATACACCATTCAAATTAAGTATATTCACTGTTGAATAATGTACTAATTATAATGTAATTTACCTGTTGGTTTCTATAAATATATACAATTATAATCTGTATCTAGTCTCTGCATTTGGACAATAATTAAGCGACACCCGAATGTGTCAACTGTTCATAAGTTCTACTTCCGATTGCCAACACAGCCTGTCAGGAATGTGTCCGATCAACTCTTTGTCATGATCGCTAAACATATTGCATAAGGGAACCACCCCTCCACCCCACACCCCACCCCATCTGGACCCCCACTGTCAAGACAACATCCCCCCCCCCCCCCCCCCCCCCCACAAAGGGAGGGAACTGAAGCCTTGATGATTCTGTATCTTCTGAATACGGCCGCCGTGGCATTCTGTTACGTTTTTAAATGCTTATAATTATCAAGAAGTTTTATCATTTTACACCTTTTATCACATCCCGTTAAATGTGCATTTTCAGGAACCATGACTACCATGAATTTCATGTAATTCCTGTTTTTTGCATAGTGTGAGGAGGAGCATTCTCTTCCCACAGGGGTTACTATCCTTCAGATTTCCGACCCTAACCTCTATTCTTTTTCGCGTGAAATCGAGTGCAGAAGCAAAATCCCCTAGCATTGGAAAGTGGAATTTCATACTGTTTTCATGCTTTTTAACAAATGAAAACTTATCTTTCAGTGGCCATGTCGAACGAGTGATTTCAAAGATCTAGGCATTTTCTCTTAAAGGTCTTGCTCATTAGCATATGTCCTTCGAATTTGTCTGATGTAAATAACACAAATGAATTAGTTTTGGTATTTGTATCTGATTTGGTCTACTTCACCTCAGCTAGGTTTTTGGTCATTTTCAATTTGTCTTTATTTCAACTGCAATTTCGAGAAAATGATATTTGTAAAGGAGTCTTTTCAAATTTATTACAAAGTCATGAATTTCACAAAATTTCATGAATCAGTTTTTTGCTTTTCATTTTGAGTATTTCGTGTTTCATTATGAGTTTTTCATGTTTCATTTTTAGTATTTCTTGTTTCATTTTGACTTTTTTGTGTTTCAATTTGAGTTTATCATGTTTTATTCTAGGTTTTCCGTATTTTTAGTTCATTTTTCTGTGGGTTCAATGAGAGAAATGCAATTAACTATAATAAATACTTTATGTCCCTTATTGGCCAACATACCAGCCATACTAAAATAGCTTGAAATTAAAAAGCATATAGATCGTGTTTGGATAACAAATTCCTGAATTAGATATTTCTAGAAGTATGGCCCTTGTATCATTATTTGGAATGAGTAAACCAGGCAGTAGATATTATTATTAACCTCTATTGTTCTTCTGGGACGCCATGTTTTTGTAATATCCCTCTGGTGCGGACTATAATTCAAATAGTATCCCTCTGGTGCGGAGTATTATTCAAGTTTAGCCCTCTGGTGCGGAGTATTATTCAAGTAATGTCCCTCTGGTGCGGAGTATTATTCAAATTATTTCCCTCTGGTGCGGAGTATTATTCAAGTAATGTCCCTCTGGTGCGGGGTATTATTCAAGTAATGTCCCTCTGGTGCGACTATAATTCAAGTAATGTCCCTCTGGTGCGGACTATATTCAAGTAATATCCTCTGTTGCGACGATAATTCAAGTAATGCCCCTCTGGTGCGACTATAATTCAAGTAATGCCCCTTTGTACGGACTATATTCAAGTAATGTCCCTTTGCGCGGACTATATTCAAGTAATATCCTCTGTTGCGAATATAATTCAAGTAATGTCCCTCTGGTGCGACAATAATTCAAGTAATGTTTCTCTGATGCGGGATATAATTAACATAATTTGCTTATCTAGAGGGGTATTATCTTGCAATGTCCCTCTTCAAATGTCTATATTTAAAAGCTCAGATGTAAAGTATAAGGTGACAGTTAGTGTGTGTAATGACTAACTCGATTGGAAAGTGATTTAATGTAATTTGTAATAAGCATTCTGTTAATGAATTAGATACTGCTGGACTCGGGTTTTAATTTTTAATTTTGATCGTACACTAACATCATGACAAAGGTATACTTTTTAACATTATAACTACATTTAACTAGATTCGCCCCAAAAATGGGCGATTTACTGATTTATTTATAGTTAAAGGCGCTGTAGCACGTTTTTTGCAAATTTAATTTTTTCAAATTTCCCATTTATAATGATAGTTTATGTCATTTATATTTACTTTAGAGGGTAAAACATCTTATTACACCAACCAATTATCCGTAGTGGTAATAACGGTGTTGCGTATAAAGCAAAAATTGCATGGCGGCCATTTTATTGTGAACACATTTTATTATTTCGAATGACAAAAACGACAGCCGTGGCTTTACGGAACAACGTACACTCATTTGTAACTTAACTTTCCGAAGAGAGAAGGGTGTTTTACTATTGGTGACAATATTTTTCAAATACATTTCATCGACTTATTTGAGCGAAAAACGTGCTACAGCGCCTTTAAACAGCTGTGTAATTATTGCTTAATACATTATTTTATTCTTACATGACCTGGTGAGCGATTCGGATTTGATGGAGTTAATTTATGAATGTTTTTCGATTGAAGCTGACGCGGCACCAGGATCCGAATGTGAGGAGGATTTGGACTGTGTTTCCCTCCCAAACTCCCAATGTCACGAAGCGCGTTGCAGGTGCGACCAGGGATATGACGAGGACGGGGCCAGATGTAGAATATTGTCCGGTAGGACAATTATTTTGCTTTGACAATGGATAAATGAATGATGGATGGATGAATGAATGGATGATGATGGATGATGGTTGGATGGATGCCGGATGATGGATGGATGATGGATGGATGATGGATGGATAATGGATGGATGGATAATGGATGATGTAATGGAGAATGCATGAGGAGCTGTGGATTCATCGAACGAATCCACTGCTACGAATGCATTCTCCATCCTAATCCATATATGACGTCATGAAACATGCATATGTGATTATTTTATATTTGAAACAATAAATTTCAATTTTTGGACACCAAAATCAATTATTTTGCAAATTCCGGTTCTTATTCATCGGATATGGTACAAGTAGTCGCGACCAGCATAAAATGGATTCTTCCATGCAAGTGCAGCGCAAAACTTTAACGCAAGGCAAGGTGATTGACAGCCAAAATTCTGTCTTTCCATGCCTTCCGTGTGCATTACAAGACTTGAATAGAACCTTGGATTCTTACTGACAAACAATCCTAAGGTTTCTAACAGCGTCTTGTCGCCCAATGGCTACAAGCGCTAACTACAAAGCGAAGGGTTGCATGTTCGAATCCAGGTTCATGCATCACAAAAATTAATTTGTCTAATGAGAGATATTTTAAGATACAGATACACCAAGACAAAATGCATCAGTCTCGAAAAATGTATTCGATTAGCCATTACCGAAAAAGTCTAAACCTAACACCCCTCCTGACTGGGAAAGTCTATGACCAGTTTATTCCTAAAAAATAATCAACTGATAACACAATAGAGTGACATCATGACCATGGATTAAGGATGGATAATGGATGGATTGGTGATGAATGGATGGATGATGGATGGATGATGAATAGATGATTGGTAATGGATGGATGATGGATTAATGGATGATGGATAGATGATGGATTGATGAAGGATGGATGATGGATGGATGATGGATGATGGATGGGTGATGGATGGATGATGGATGGATGATTAATGGATGAAGGATGATGGATGGTTGATGGATGGTTGATGGATGGATGTTGGATGGATGATGGATGGATGATGGATGGATGAAGGATGATGGATGGTTGATTGATGGTTGATGGATGGTTGATGGATGGATGATGGGTAGTTTATGGATGGTTGATGGATGGATGAAGGATGACGGATGGATGATAGATGGATGATGGATGATGGGTGGGTGATGGATGGATAATGGATGGATGATGGTTAATGGATGGATGAAGGATGATGGATTGATGATGGATGACGGATAGATGATGGATGGATGATGGATGATGGA
Organism: Gibbula magus; assembly: GCA_936450465.1. Taxonomy (NCBI): domain Eukaryota; kingdom Metazoa; phylum Mollusca; class Gastropoda; order Trochida; family Trochidae; genus Gibbula; species Gibbula magus. The sequence goes on from OW388302.1 coordinate 60,866,590, forward strand.
TGGGTAATGGATGGATAATGGTTGTTGGATGAAGGGTGACGGATGGATGTTGGATGGTTGATGGATGAATGATGGATGGATTGTTGGATGGATAATGGATTGATAAAGGATGATGAATGGTTGATTGATGATTGACGGATGGATGATGGATGGATGATGGATTGATGAATGGATGGTTGATGGATGAAGGATGACGGGACCAGATGTAGAATATTGACAATAATTTTGCTTTGATGGATGGATGATGGATGGAGGATGATGGATGATGGATGAATGGTTGATGGATGATTGATGGGTGGATGATGGATGGTTTGATTGATGATTGATTGATAATGGATGGCTGAAGGATGGATGATGGGTGGCTGAAGGATGGATGATAAATGGATGATGGATGGATGATGGATGGATGGATGTTTGATGGATGATGGATGGATGGTTTGATGAATGATTGATGGATAACGGATGGATGATGGATGGATGAATGGATGATGGATGATGGATGATGAATGGATGAAGTATGATGGTTGGATGAAGGATGATGGATGATTGATGGATAATGGATGCATGATTGATGGACTGATGATGGATGATGGATAATGGATGGATAATGGATGGTTGGTGAATGATGGCTGGATGATGGATGGATGATGGATCGATTGTTGGATGATGGATAATGGGTGATGGATGATGAATTGATGGGAGGATAATGGATGGATGGTGGATGATGATGGATGATGGTGGATGATGATGGATGATGGGTGATGAATTGATGGATGGATAATTGATGATGGATGGTTGGATGGAATGATGATGAATGGATGATGGATGATGGGTGATGGATGATGAATGGATGATTGATGATGGATGGATGATTGATGGATGGAGGATGGATGGAGGATGATTGATGATGGATGAATGGTTGATGGATGATTGATGGATGGATGATCGATGGTTTGATTGATGATTGATGGATAATGGATGGATGAATGATGACGGATGGATAATGGATGGCTGAAGGATGGATGATGGATGGCTGAAGGATGGTTGAAGGATGATGGATGGTTGAAGGAGGATGGATGGATGATGGATGGAGGGATGTTTGATGGATGATGGATGGATGGTTTGATGAATGATTGATGGATAACGGATGGATGATGGATGGATGAATGGATGATGGATGATGGATGATGGATGATGGATGATGAATGGATGAAGTATGATGGTTGGATGAAGGATGATGGATGATTGATGGATAATGGATGCATGATTGATGGACTGATGATGGATGATGGATAATTGATGGATAATGGATGGTTGGTGAATGATTGATGGATGGATGATGGATCGATTGTTGGATGATGGATAATGGATAATGGGTGATGGATGATGAATTGATGGGAGGATAATGGATGGATGGTGGATGATGATGGATGATGGTGGATGATGGTTAATGATGGGTGATGAATTGATGGATGGATAATTGATGATGGATGGTTGGATGGATGGATGATGAATGGATGATGGATGATGGGTGATGTATGATGAATGGATGAAGGATGATGGTTGGATGAAGGATGATGGATTTTTTATGGATAATGGATGGATGATGGTTTTGATGGATGATGGATGGATGATGGATAATGGATGGATAATGGATGGATAATGGATGATGAATGGATGGTGAATGAAGGATGATTGATGGATGATAGATGGATAATGGTTGGATGGATGGATGGAGGGATGGATGGATGAAAGATGATGGATGGATGATGGATGGATGGATGGATGATGGTGGATAATGGGTGATGGATGAATGGATGATTGATGGATGGAGGATGGAGGTAGGATGGATGGACAAATGGTTGGATGATGGATGATGGATGGATTGATGGATGATGGATGGATGATGGATGGATGATTGGATGGATGGACAGATAAAATAAAAAAAAATTTAACTTCAACCCATTACAGCATCCAAAGGGATGGTTATTCAATATTTAGATTGTTATCCTTCAGTGAAGTAGCTGAATGTTATAAAATCAATACTTTAATTAAAAGTTGTGTGACCAAATAATAGCTTAATTTGTTTAATGATTTGAAATAACACATAAAATTTAACAGTAAATGTGTTTAATACAAGGAAACAAAATGTACATGACTAGTCTCAAGTTTGTCTGAGGAAAGAAAATAGATCTCAACAGTCATTCTCACAATCCTCTATGGTTGGATGGTAGTCTGGCTACAAAACGAAAGGATTGGTGGTCGGTTTCCCGCAGCATCTGCTAGGAAAATGTGTAATTCGACGATAGATAACCTTATTCAATAGGACTGAGGCAATAAGTGATGGAATTTATCTGTACGTCTTTCAGTTCATACGCTCGTATTATAGGGGTCTTACTTAGATTGAAGTCTAAACGCGTTGCGAGATGATATTTCAAAGGTTGGTAAGCGAAACCTCCTGGGACATAATTACAAGAAAAGCACTTCCCCGAATGAAGTAAAGCATCCTTAGATAGGTTCACGAAAATACAGAGAGACATTTGGAAGAAACTGGTTTGTAAAACTGGTTTGTTATATTCTCCGCTTCTCTGTTTCAGAATGTACATCGTTCAATACGAACTTCACCAGATACGAGAGGAGCGTCCTCGTGGGATACGACATTGTGGCTACTGGAGCTACGAACGCGGAGGGTTGCAAGCAGCGCTGTCTGGACAACCCAGTCTGTACCTCCTGTGATCATGATCATGTAGGCCGCATATGTTACCAACAGATTGTGAAGTGGACCGAAGTACCTGCAGCGGTAAGGGAGACAAACAGTCCAATCTTTGACTACTACGAACGTGGCTGTAACTGGTGAAGGCGGGCAGTGGACTGGACCCAGAGGGTCTGGATTTTTGCATGGGCGCGTATGGGAGGGGGGGGGGGGGGGGGGATTGGACCTTCACCCCCCCCCCCCCCCCCCCCCCCTCTTTTTCCATTGGTGGATCCTGCCCCTTTCAAAATCCCTGGATCAGTCACTGGAGCGTACAGCATGAAGGGATTGTTACCTCGTCACGTTTATTCAGTACAGAGTGCACTTTAGTTTTTTACCCTGATCACTGAGCAACACGTGACTTCGTTTGATTGGCCGACTTGTGTGTCGGGTTCTCAAATCAAATGCTGTGATTGGACAGATGGCCATATGGACCCAGTTACGTCACATAATCAATTAAATATTAAATATGATCTATAGAAACGTGGTTGAGGCAAATATCAATGCTAACGGCCATAATAAAATCAACGCTCGAGTCATCTTTGTTTAGAAACATCAATGCGCAAGTGTTAAATCAAACGCAACTCATGTGATCGATCAAGTTAGGAATAGTCAGGCCTTCTCCGATATACAGCTGATTATTGTCTCACCATTAAGCAACAGACACAAGCGATGATGGTGGGATACTACTTGACATTCATTCCAGCAGCCATCTTTCCCCACAACTTATAACTCGCGCCGGACTTTTCTGTAGAGCTCTATGCATTTCAGATGTAAATATACGCTGCTATACGCGCACAGAAACGTTAATGATTGAGCAAGGTTTAAATTCGTCAGTAATTGAAACTGCCACGAGCTATAACTCGCGGGATAAGTTGTCCAGCATTGGGTCTCAAAAGTCTCTGATGTTGTATTCTGAATATATGATTATTTTATTTCAAAATAAGTCTTCTCTCAAACTAAACTATTTGTTTTATTAGGAGATCTACAGAGCTACTTCTGTAGATCTGATGACTGAAGAATCAAAGCCCACTGTGTTGGTTAAGAAAACAGTTGAAATAGAAACTGATTTCAACCCCAGTGTCCTGTCAGTCTATTGGTTATTGCAAATATGAGTGAACACAAAATGACTCTCGACAATAGCGACAATTCTTGTTGTTAGAAAAAACAATCAACTGTATGTCAACTATTTTACTGCACATCACGTCACCTCACAAACCAAATGTTAGTTTCTTGATGAGACTTCTTATAGTGCTAACTTCTACATGATTGTTTTTATTGGTGAGTGTATAGGTGCCTTACTTTAATATCTTTCATGAAGCTAATTCCCTTGATTATAATGAATGAAGTTAACATAATCGCATCCCTCCATCAATACATCATTAAAACAAATCGCTTTGATAAAGTATCTTAGATAGGTCTTTGAAGTGCATTTAGAAGTGGTATGCACAAGAACGGGGGGATTTGTCTTGATAGTGGCTTCTTTAGTGTGGGGACGCACGACGTTCCGGAGTATATGCTCACTCCTTCATCAGGTGGAATGATGAAGGGGTGAGCATGTGCTCCAGGGCGTCGTGTGTTTTCGCGTTGAAGAAGTTGTTGTCCAGAGGGACTTCCTGTTCTTGGATGATCGTGTTTGTAGTTCTAATGATCAACGTAGTGGAAGTGGAACTGCAAAGAATTTTTCGTTAGCAACAATCATGTACGCATGTTAACTATGCTTTAGTTTGTCATGCTTATGTCCAGTTCCTGTGTGTTAGTTATTACATGTATGTATTCGTGAAGTGTCAACATAAGCAAAGGTTTGCTTGTTTACCGAGCCAGATTCTTTATGAATAAAAATATGAAAGAACTTGACATTGACATACTCGTGTTTCTTCATTTTCGTTAAAAGTATATTTAGCACAATGATTGCAATACGTTAGGTATGTTAATTTAAAGGTAGGGTGTTTTATATGTGCACAATGATTGCAATACGTTAGGTGTGTTAATTTAAAGGTAGGGTGTTATATATGTGCACAATGATTGCAATATGTTAGGTTGTTAATTTAAAGGTAGGGTGTGATATATGTACACAATGATTGCAATACGTTAGGTGTGTTAATTTAAAGGTAGGGTGTGGTATATGTACACAATGACTGCAATACGTTAGGTGTGTTAATTTAAAGGTAGGGTGTGGTATATGTGCACAATGATTGCAATACGTTTGGTGTGTTAATATAATAATAATGAGGATACTTATATCGCGCTGAACTCCACAACACAAAGGACCATGCTCAAAGCGCTACACACATTATTACCCTGGTGTAAGGACCAACATCGTTCCTTTTTCATTCTCAACTCCCTTTGGAGTATGCAACCTGGGCTGCCAATTACGGCGCTCCAAGGTTATCTGTCACATTGCCTGCACTTCCAAACCAGGTACTCAATTGTACTGCTGAGTGAACAGAGGCACATTTCGAATAAAGTCCCTTGCCCAAGGTGACACCACGAGCCTCTCAACTCATGTCTCAGCGTGGGGCAGGGAATCACCCTTCAAACTCTCAGTTTTCATTCAGCAATGAGGCGGGTAACCCACCCATCCAGCGAGCCACGCCCGTTGTTGCTGGACTTAACTGATAGCGGTCGACTGAGCTATGCACAGGACCACGTGCCACCACCTATAAAGGTAGGGTGTGGTATATGTGCACAATGATTGCAATACATTAGGTGTGTTAATTTAAAGGTAGGGCGTTATATATGTGCACAATGATTGCAATACGTTAGGTGTGTTTATTTAAAGGTAGGGTGTGGGATATGTGCACAATGATTGAAATACGTTGGGTGTGTTAATTAAAAGGTAGGACGTTATATATGTGCGCAATGATTGCAATACGTTAGGTGTGTTAATTTAAAGGTAGGGTGTGATATATGTGCACAATGATTGCAATACGTTAGGTATGTTAATTTAAAGGTAGGGTGTGATATAATAATGTGCACTCTGATTGCAATATGTTAGGTGTGTTAATTTAAAGGTAGGGTGTGGTATATGTGCACAATGATTGCAATACGTTGATGTGTTAATTTAAAGGTAGGTTGTGGTATATGTGCACAATGATTGCAATACGTTGATGTGTTAATTTAAAGGTAGGGTGTGATATAATAATGTGTGGTATATGTGCACAATGATTGCAATACGTTGATGTGTTAATTTAAAGGTAGGGTGTGGTATATGTGCACAATGATTGCAATACGTTGATGTGTTAAGTTAAAGGTTGGCTGTGTTATATGTGCACACTGATTATAATACGTTAGGTATGTTAATTTAAAGATAGGGTGTGATATAATAATGTGCACAATGATTGCAATATGTTAGGTGTGTTAATTTAAACGTAAGGTGTTATATATGTGCACAATGATTGCAATACGTCAGGTGTGTTAATTTAAAGGTAGAGTGTGGTATATGTGCACAATGATTGCAATACGTCAGGTGTGTTAATTTAAAGGGTAGGGTGTGGTATATGTGCATAATGATTGCAATACGTTAGGTGTGTCAATTTAAAGGTAGGGTGTGGTATATGTGCACAATGATTGCAATACGTTAGGTGTGTCAATTTAAAGGTAGGGTGTGATATATGTGCACAATGATTGCAATACGTTAGGTGTGTTAATTTAATGGTAGGGTATGGTATATGTGCACAATGATTGCAATACGTTAGGTGTGTTAATTTAAAGGTAGGGTGTGGTATATGTGCACAATGATTGCAATACGTTAGGTGTGTCAATTTAAAGGTAGGGTGTGATATATGTGCACAATGATTGCAATACGTTAGGTGTGTTAATTTAAAGGTAGGGTGTGATATATGTGCACAATAATTGCAATACGTTAGGTGTGTTAATTTAAAGGTAGAGTGTGGTATATGTGCACAATGATTGCAATACGTTAGGTGTGTTAATTTAAAGGTAGGGTGTGATATATGTGCACAATGATTGCAATACGTTAGGTGTGTTAATTTAAAGGTAGAGTGTGGTATATGTGCACAATGATTGCAATACGTTAGGTTTGTTAATTTAAAGGTAGGGTGTGATATATGTGCACAATGATTGCAATACGTTAGGTGTGTTAATTTAAAGCTAGGGTGTGGTATATGTGCACAATGATTGCAATACGTTAGGTGTGTTAATTTAAAGGTAGGGTGTGATATATGTGCACAATGATTGCAATACGTTAGGTGTGTTTATCTAAAGGTAGGGTGTGGTATATGTGCACAATGATTGCAATACGTTAGGTGTGTTAATTCAAAGGTAGGGTGTGGTATATGTGCACAATGATTGCAATACGTTAGGTGTGTCAATTTAAAGGTAGGGTGTGGTATATGTGCACAGTGATTGCAATACGTTAGGTGTGTCAATTTAAAGGTAGGGTGTGGTATATGTGCACAATGATTGCAATACGTTAGGTGTGTCAATTTAAAGGTAGGGTGTGGTATATGTGTACAGTGATTGCAATACGTTAGGTGTGTTAATTTAAAGGTAGGGTGTGAAAAATGTTCACAATGATTATAATACGTTAGGTATGTTAATTTAAAGGTAGGGTGTGATAAATGTGCACAATGATTATAATACGTTAGGTGTGTTAATTTAAAGGTAGGGTGTGGTATATGTGCACAATGATTGCAATACGTTAGGTGTGTTAATTTAAAGGTAGGGTGTGGTATATGTGCACAATGATTGCAATACGTTAGGTGTGGCAATTTAAAGGTAGGGTGAGCTGATCCATGGTCACTTTCGGGATTCATTTAAATGGGATTTCAATTTGACAAATACCCAATTTTAAGTTTCTCAAATCACCACAAAAACTACTTATGTACGGGTTTTTAATCACACCAAGTACTGTCGACAAACAATTCACTAAAGTCACTGAAACGTATATGCCTGGTTTGACGTCACTCCCGGCGCTTGGACATCCGCGTACATGAAATTTCAACATGTTTTAGCACCTTTTTAACTGTCATTTTAACAAATTAATATTCACCAAAACAACCTAAATCGTCGACATATCGAATCCTCAGATATCTAACTTGGTAATTTCGCAAATGACATTTACATGATTATTGTATACACATGTGATTTGGTATATTTCAAATACCCAATGATCTGATGTGACCGTAACAATTCATTACAAAGCTTTTTAATGTGACACCGGGCAACGATGTTCCTGACCCGCGCAACAGGCGAACAGGTGGCCAAGCGGTACCGGCCAAGCACGCAGTTGTGCTGTACTCAAACTCGGTTGTAAACGTTGTCTTAGCAATTAATTGCATGTGTATATTGTTTAGATTTTATGTCCATTTGATTCCGATATATAGTGTACAAAGAGATAATAATTTGTCGTTCACTACAATAATACATTGCAGTTTCACATTCACATCAAGTGACATTCGTATTTTAAAATGAATTCATGTCTGTGAGTTATCAATACTTTCAGACAAGGTATGAGCTATTCACAAAAGAAAGACTGCCATTATAGCACAAATGCGATAATTACATTTTGCTTTACTGTACCTGGGAGACAGAAGTGCAAGTATTATACAGATGATTAAACTATGTCTGCATGTTGAAACATTATGCGTAAAACAAGAATTAATGATGGAACTTATACCCCACTCCCGGTCTCATTGCTATGGTTTCTGTTGTTACAAGTGTAGGTCACCTACACTTATTTCTGATATACCTACACTTTTTCTGATATACCTACACTTTTCTAATATACCTACACTCTGCGCCTCGTAAGGATCCCGCGGGGAAAACTGTAGAGTATTATTTGGTACACATTAGGAAAACTATGGATATATCTCTCACATACACAGTTTTTCCGGTACATAACAATACACCATAAGTTAAAACAATTAATACCATACAAATTTTAAAAAATCATCAAAATCCTTGAAGACAGAGGAGAGGATCACGATCCTATTGCATATGAATCCCAGATTTTTACCCGCATATTTGTTTCATCATTCAAATTTGAACATGAACATGAGGAGTCATCAATTATTAAAAGTTTTGTCTTCAAATCAAATGAAAACAGTGTGGGATAACATAGTAAATCGAAGAGTTAACAATATCCGTAATGGTATTGTTCTCCCAAAAGACAACCAATTTGTTTAATGGCTTTCTGATAAAGTGAAAAGCTATATTGAACATTGGGTAATTGAAGTAACCAAACAATGTTACAAGAAGAGAAGAAAAGAAGAAGAAGAAAAATATTTTATTAACGTGTCACACGTTATTATTAAAACAGATCATATATTTACAAAATCAGTTACAAAAAAAAACATTCAGCCTTGAAGGCTTATGAGACACGAGATTCATAAAACTTAAAATATGGTAGGATAAAAACAGGTACATTGCTAAAATGTCGTGATGACAGATGTGGTACTGACACAGGTGTTCCTCCTTGTGTCTTCTGATACCATCGTTGATAATAGACAAATACCTTAGGCTTTTTTTTATCTTTTATCATGTTGATATAACTGATATCAGAAGACAGTCGGGTGATATTCTCTATAAAATGTGTAGAGTCTATAGCTATACATCAGTATGTCTTTCTAACGCTATGTTAAAGGATGCCCGGCACTGCGGTTGTGAACCAACTCTTTGCTTGGAGTTCTACACGTGTGTGTGTGCACGTGGTTATGAAGATTTAACCAATATTATACACAAAGGGTCTACAATAAGAATATTGTAAGGGATCAGTATGTCTTTCTAACGCTATGTTAAAGGATGCCCAAAACTGCGGTTGTGAACCAACTCTTCGCTTGAAGTTCTACACGTGTGTGCTCACGTGGTTATGAATATTTAACCAATATTATACACAAAGGGTCTACAATAAGAATATTGTAAGGGGTACTCTATTCAAGTATTCGTCTAAGCTACTCCCCAGACAATTGTTAAAGCAAAGTTACTGATATACACCATTGTTCTTCGCCAGAAGCGTCAATCACACAGGGATGTACATCCTATAGACTTGCATGTTAAATAGCTCTTGCGTGAATAATTTTCATGTAATTAGTGTTTGTCAATAAACTCTAAAATCTGTACCAAAATATAGGAAATATAATTTTTCTGATAATTATTAAGAAATCTACCCCTTATTAAAAATCACATATACAACACTCCGATTAGGTTTAAAATGGCCGTCAATGGGACATTATAATCACAAGTTGAATATACGATGTTTAAACAAGTGTCATTCGAAAACTAATCAACTGATATATGACAGGTAATTATGTACATATAACCGAGATGATTACCAATCTGTCTGCAAAATATGACAGCAAAGAGACTTTAACTTAATTTATGAACATTATTCCCGCAAGAGCTATATAACATGTAAGTATATGGGATTACGTCACATGTACGTAATATGGCCACCCGCTGTATGTCCCTTAGAAATATCTTTTAAAAGACCTTTACCTAATATAGACCTCCCCAGGGAGGGGTGCGTCCTGACGCCCTCGGTTATATTTATATCAGAGTAGTATACATATGTAATAAGGTGAGTTCTATATTGGCACCTGTATAAACATTTACACATTTTCTTATTGTGTTTTATTAGAATATGATAGTAATGATACAAATTTATAAATATTGGGATGTGTATATAGATGTTAATATGTCTTTATATACATATGGCGGTAAGCTTCATACACGAAGGAAAAAATATTTGTCTTCAAACTCAAATTGCATATTTAAAACATTCTATCATCTCTGTTCAATCAATCACATCTATCTGTTTCTACCTGGAAATCATGAGATAAGCAACAACAGTTTTGTAAGGGAGATACTAAATTTCCGAATTTTTAACGAGGATGACATTAATTAAATTCAGATACAGTTTTATCATACACAATCATCATATTATAACACGTTTTTGGTCATCTTTTGGATGGCATATATTTACTATTTTCAACCAATATTTTATCAATTCAATTCATTTAATGTAGAAAGAAAATCTGCCAAATTTCACGATAGACCATTATATTTGAAATAGTAACTTTCACACCGAGATATCTTTTAGTAACAAAGAATACACCTTTTCTAATACATCAAATGTTCGGAGTTCCCAAATCTCAGAGCCGAGTAGAAGAATTGAGCTAATCTGAGCATCTAAAATTCTAAATAAGGATTTATATGACATGTCGCCTAAACATTAATATATCTTACAACCTCAATCAGTATCTTCTTTGCGCAGATGCAATTCTAGCATGCAGGGACAACGATAGGTGCTTTGTAAAATGATAATAAAAAATAAAGGAACACTCGTTGATGAAAGTAAAAATACCCCCGGCAAACCTCGGATATTTGTAACATTCATTAACTCGTGTTGATATATTTGGGTGATGTGCTCTCTTCAGTGTATTATGTAATTACTAGTGTCCAATCTATACAAAAAATATTTTCTCGCCGCCATTTATTGACATTGGTATGTAGCCGGACCGTTGGTCGATGGAATAAAAGCGTCGCCTCCTTTTGAAATTTTTTTTAAATAGAAACAGTGTATGCAGAATCAATTATATACTTCAAGCGTATTGTACGAAGATATTGTATTTTTTTTAGCTATACAGTGTATATTTGTTGTATTATGATTAACAGAATATATGATGACAAAGATGGAAAGTAAATACATTTTTTACAACTGTTATATTCTCAGAGTCAGAATGTCCATGTACTATTACGTAGATAAATTTATGAAGACAGTCGTTCAAATCCCTGTTGAAAAGGAGAAAGGAGACTGGTGAACCGTAACACATCGATCGAGGCTTGACAGAAGTTGTGTTCAGTGCAATGACATTCCCCTCCACCACCGAGAGAACAGGCCAGTCCTCATGTGACTGATAACAAACCCAATGTGACGCTGTGCCACGCCAGTCGCTAGGCATCAATGGTGATATTCTTTCTTTGAGCTCAGTGGCGGATCTAGAAGAGGAGTGTGGGGAGTTGGTCAGCCAGCGCTGCCTTTGTAGGCTACTCTAGACATGGTATCACTAATGTGGCTTAGTGTCAACTGAATAGTGAATACCTGGGGTTTTCAACAATCGTCATATTTACTATGGATGCTCATCTGTCCTCATTGTTCGTGCTATATTCTCCAGGGAGTTTACTGGAAAACAACATGTTTGTCGAAGATCTAACACGTTTTACACATACTTGCTATGTAGCATGAATCTCTATCCATTATTCATCCTGGGCTTCCCGTTGATTGATGCTACCCTCCAAAACTAATTGCAGTTTAATGTTCAAGCCAGGACAACACGTGGGTTTATCTCCCCATCCAAGATTACCCGTGGATTGATGTCCCCATCCAAGAATACCCGTGGATTGATGTCCCCATCCAAGATTACCCGTAAATTGATGTCCCCATCCAAGATTACCCGTGGGTTTATCTGCCCATCCAAGATTACCCGTGGGTTTATCTCCACATCCAAGATTACCCGTGGATTGATGTCCCCATCCAAGATTACCCGCGGGTTTATCTCCCCATCCAAGATTACCCGTGGGTTTATCTCCCCATCCAAGATTATCCGTAAATTGATGTCCCCATCCAAGATTACCCGTGGGTTTATCTCCCCATCCAAGATTACCCGTGGGTTTATCTCCCCATCCAAGATTACCCGTGGGTTTATCTCCCCATCCAAGATTATCCGTAAATTGATGTCCCCATCCAAGATTACCCGTAAATTGATGTCCCCATCTAAGATTACCCGTGGGTTTATCTCCCAATCCAAGATTACCCGTGGGTTTATCTGCCCATCCAAGATTACCCGTGGGTTTATCTCCACATCCAAGATTACCCGTGGATTGATGTCCCCATCCAAGATTACCCGCGGGTTTATCTCCCCATCCAAGATTACCCGTGGGTTTATCTCCCCATCCAAGATTATCCGTAAATTGATGTCCCCATCCAAGATTACCCGTGGGTTTATCTCCCCATCCAAGATTACCCGTGGGTTTATCTCCCCATCCAAGATTACCCGTGGGTTTATCTCCCCATCCAAGATTATCCGTAAATTGATGTCCCCATCCAAGATTACCCGTAAATTGATGTCCCCATCTAAGATTACCCGTGGGTTTATCTCCCAATCCAAGATTACCCGTGGGTTTATCTCCCCATCCAAGATTATCCTTAAATTGATGTCCCCATCCAAGATTACCCGTAAATTGATGTCCCCAACCAAGATTACCCGTGGGTTTATCTCCCAATCCAAGATTACCCGCGGATTGATGTCCCCATCCAAGATTACCCTGTTGCAGTTGCTGTAACGGGATGTTCTCGTTCTTTGGACATTCATTCCCAGACCGTAGCGATCGTGCTGGATGATATAGATGTATCAGCTCTTGCAAGTATGAAGGAGCATTTCCATGTAGGGTCCTGAAAGTGTAGGTTAAAATTGTATGTTCTCTTCGAACAGGGTAGCCAGGGCAGGTTTTCCAGAATAACAGTTTACGACTTTAACGAGCAGTCATGCATATATATTTCACACAAACAACTTTTGCGAGTTTATTTTCTTTTGTTGAAAACTGTTCAATAATGCATAGGTCATTGGTAGTATGTTTTCACTAGAAATGTGAACCTGTGTGGTTGATTGACAAACAACAACAACAAAAGACACCAACAATACAAATGAACTAGGACTGGGTAGGGAAACTACACTGTTTTGTTAACTTAGATGTACCTGTCTCGCACATGTTGTCCAGGTGCTTATAGGTCATCAAAGAAAATGTAGATAAAGAGAAGTATATGGATAATTGCTTCTTTATGCAGGATATCCGACAGTTCGAATATAAACAGTGTCTTGTATCGCTATCAATTGATCAAATACTGTAGATTCTTCTAGCAGTAGCACGTTTTTTTACATATCATTTTGTCTCAAATTTGCTGATTATAATTAAAGTGTATACAATATATTGTTGGGTTGAAAGGTAAGACATCCCTAATAAGCCATATCCATAGAAAACGGTTATCAGTATAGGCAAACATGGTGAGACTTACACAGTGAAAAAATTATGAAACCTTTTGTGCGAGGTAGATTTGTAGGTCACATGTCATTTTCAGAAAGCCAAATGGCTGACCATTCAATAATAGTGCCATAAATAAAGGTACATCCATTGTGTTGTTTGGGGTCACATATGTTAAACGTTATAAATTGTGTTATGTAATCGGGAAGTACTGACTGTTGCAGAAAATTTCCATTTTGATCTCATTCGACTAAGTATATTGACGATATAAAGGTAAAAGTAGTGAGTTCTGGACAATGTACCGCATGTGGCGCAAGCCAGACAATGAACCGCATGTGGCGCAAACCAATGAGTCAAACGTAATTTTGGAATCTTATTTATAACAGACAGTCTGATAAATTTTGGTTGATCATGTTTAATATGTCATATAATAACTGTGCATGTAAATAGTTTCGGATTCTGCACATGCATAATAATGTTACTCTATTGTAATTGGAAACTAGTAATTATGATATATTTCGTGATTCGTGATAAATATGCAAGCCCAGTGAATTTTATTTGCACTGTAACAACACATATGGTGAGTCGGAACGTATTAAAGCCTAATAAAATTTGATGAAACACAATGGATGCACCTTTAAACTCTTCTCTGAGTGTTTAGGTGTCGCTATAACATTTAGATTACTTTCACTACCTTCAAGCGGCCATTTTATTGTGAACACCGCTTTAGAATTATCTTTATTGGTTCAGGAGTACTGGTTACAGGAATTGCGCAACACAATTACACAGCCATCACTCTTTGACTTGTGGCCGTTACCGAGCCGAGTTTAGTGTGGGGAAATTCGTCCAGTAGGCTGAACGACAACACATCTTAATAATATTTGTTTAATTATTGCTTATTGTACATTTCGGGATTAATATTTTGTGTTTAAGCGTTTGTTAACAAAATCTTCTATCTAACGTTTAAGCAGTGTATTCAGTTCAATAACATACGGACGTAACAAGGTTACATTTGGGATAACACTACCGTCGATAGTACAACGTCTTGTAGTCTCATGCAGGATTCGAACCCACGTCGTCAGAGTAAGGCAACTATCGCCATCACTTACCATAGCAACAGCTTACCACACGACCTCGAGGAATGGGACTCGGCCCGAAAAAGTACAAGAATTTGTATTATTGAAGGGAGTGTTATCCTAAATGTAACCTTGTTATATTTCTCTACTATCTAAATGGCATGTATTTCTAAATATACGAACGGCTAAGTGATATTTTCGTCTTTTTGAGGATCAATTATTAATGTACTTTATCGATTATTTGGAGTGTCAATTATCTCAGAGTGTGTTAACAGCATAAGGTTAAGTCAAGATATGGGTGTACTTACAATATCAGAGATCATCCCTAAATATTGTATTCAATCAAAAAACATTAAAGTGTTTTTATTGTGAATGATTAATCATTTTAATGATGACTAGATGCGTCGCATATCGACTTGTTTACAAGTCGTTTCAACAGTCGAAAAGACTTGTAAACAAGTCGAAATATATATATATATATATATATATATATATATATATATATATATATATATATATATATAAATAAATATATATATATATATATGTGCGATATTGCAGATTCGCTCTATGAATTTGGTAAACACTGTGATCGATGCAGCAGTCTCTGAATCAGAAACAACATTAACGCGAACAATTGGCCGGCTGTAAACAAAGAAAGAAGCACGAGGAGTGACACATAACACGATGGGCAACGGCTACCAGGGGAATTATCAACCAGTAGAATTCCAAAAAGCATCTATTGTCACAAAGCAAAATAACAACAGGTGAATTATTCAACGGATATTGTGATTCCACTTGATATGTGGCTCTATGAACCCACAAGAGACTTCTTCAATGAGTTCAATAAACATCTAAAGGTTAATTGTGGACGTCCGCAGGGGTTCCACCTAATGTTCTCTATGGAAGGATCATCACATGAAGTATTCAGTGAAGCTTGTTTTGTGTGTTTACCTGGTATCGCTATCAACCATCTGATGACAGAGAGCGATCTTTCTACCAATCGTTGGTTCTCTTCTACATAGTATTGAACTGGATAATTCAACGAGGTTGGTTTTCGGGTAAGAGGATCTAACAAACGCGCAAGATATCTTAATAACATTATTTTTTGTCTGTAATGCCTAGAGAGAGCGTAAACTACTTGTCAAGGGAAGTGACACCTAGAAATAAATTGAGTATTTCTATAAACCTCTCTTTACCAAAGAGCATCTCACATGATGTGACTTGTGGTAATGAAATATGATAGCTCGAGTCTTTAAAGAACTGCCAGAGTGACGAAAATTGGATTTTTACTTGCACGAATAACGCGTAATTGGAACTCTTCGTTTTTATATTCTACAAAAGAACACTCTGCTAAATTGAGTATAGAAAAATACAACTTTAAGGAAATGGACAGGCGTGAACTTCAGAAAACGAAATCTTTATTTTCATATAGGAACATGATGATGATTATTTTGCACATTCTCTTCCTCCTGCCCTCTGTGACGTCATTATGTCCTTTGATCTACGCCGAGAGACTATTTGACTATGATGACAAAAAGATTTCCCAAAATTTGATAAGGATTATGACTGGTCTGAGCAAGTCGGAATGTATCCATCAGTGTTACAATGAGACGTTTTGCAACAGCGTCCACTTCAACCCTTCTGGGTCAACTTGTTCGTGCCTCAGAGAGAAGTTCAAGGACACATCAGTCTCAACCGTTCCTGAGATCGGGCACACGCTCTTTCAGCTGAGAAAACGTGAGTTACAACACTAAAATTTATTATATTCACTGTTAAATAGTGCTTTTTTCCAGTGAAACCTAAGTTGACATTTTATATTTTAAAATGTTGCTATTTTTAAACCCATTGCCCCTACAAGAATTCTGCATGTGTATGGTTATCACATATGTAGGTCACATACAGGTTTTCACACGTTTTGGTGAGTACAATACCTGAGGAGGTCCCGTGATATTTTACACTGTAAAAGTCATCAAGTAGTTTCACTAATCCAAATGTCACGCCCCAGCTGCTAGTTTCTATACAAAGATTATATATACAACAAAAATCAGTTCAAAATTGTCCAACCCTCAGGTCTCATATAGAGAAATACGATTGTCGAAGAAATCACAAGCCATGGGTCGAAAGCTAGGTTGTGAATTGTGAATATATCATCGTGATTTCTTCGACAATTTATTTCTCACGTGACCGCGACACCTGTGTATTATATATTCACTGTTAAATAGTGTTTCTTTCGAATGAAACCTAACTTGATTGTTTATACGCCATTCAAATTGAGTATATTCACTGTTGAATAATGTATCTTTGTATATGAAACCTAACTTGTTTTTTGTATATTTAAAAGTTTATATATTCTTAAATCCATTGTCATAGACACTTTTTCAAATATGTTTATCAATTAATTTCTATTACTAATTATAATGTCACTAACCTGTTCGTTTCTATAAATATATACAATTCTAATCTGTATCTAGTCTCTGCATTTGGACATTAATTAAGCGACACCCGAATTTGTCAACTGTTCATAAGTTCTACTTCCGACTACCATCACAGCCAGTCAGGAATGTGTTCGATCGACTTTGTCGTAAAAGCTAAACATATTGAGTAAGGGAACCAACCCAAGTTTAATTATCTTACACCTTTTATCACATCACTTTAAAAGTGCATTTTAAGGAACCGTGACTACCATGAATTTCATGTAATTCCTTTTTGTTTTCATAGTATGAGGAGGGGCATTCTCTTCCTACAAAGGTTACTCCCTTCAGATTTCCGACCCTAGCCTCTGTTCTATTTCGCGTGCAGAAGCAAAATCCCCTAGCTTTGGAAAGCAGAATTTCATACTGTATTCATGCTTCTTAACCAATGAAAACTCATCTTTCAGTGACCATGTCGATCGAGTGATTTCAAAGATCTAGGCATTTTACTCTTAAGGGTCTTGCTCATTAGCATGTGTCCTTCGAATATGTCTGATGTAAATAACACAAATGAACTTTTTTTGGTATTTGTCTCTGATTTGGTCTACTTCACCTCAGGTGTTTGGTCATTTTCAATTTGTCTTTATTTCAACTGCAATTTCGAGAAAATAATATTTGTAAAGAAGTCTTTTCAAATGTATTACAAAGTCCCTTTGTGCAGAGAAGGTAGTTTCTTAGAATTTCATGAATCAGTTTTTTGCTTTTCATTTTGAGTATTTCATGTTTCATTATGAGTTTTTTGTGTTTCAATTTGAGTTTATCGTGTTTTATCGAGTATTATTCAAGTAATGTCCCTCTTGTGCGAAGTATTATTCAAGTAATGTCCCTCTGGTGCGGGGTATTATTCAAGTAATGTCCCTCTGGTGCGTGTTAAAATTCAAATAATGTCCCTTTGTGTGGAATATTATTCAAGTAATGTCCCTCTGGTGCAACTATAATTCAAGCAATGTCCCTTTGTGCGGACTATAATTCAAGTAATATCCTCTGCTGTCACTATTATTCAAGTAATTTCCTCTGTTGCGACTATATTTCAAGTAATGTCCCTCTGGTGCGGACTGTGCTCAGTTAATGTCCCTCTTGTGCGGACTATAATTCAAGTAATATCCTCTGTTGCGACCATAATTCAAGTAATGCCCCTTTGTTTTTCCATTTAAGCTGACGCGGCACCAGGATCGGAATGTGAGGAGGATTTGGACTGTGCTTCCCTCCCAAACTCCCAATGTCACGAAGCGCGTTGCAGGTGCGACCAGGGATATGACGAGGACGGGGCCAGATGTAGAATATTGTCCGGTAGGACAATTATTTTGCTTTGACAATGGATAAATGGATGATGGATGGATGGATGATGAATGATGGATGGATGAATGGATGGATGATGATGGATGATGGTTGGATGGATGACGGATGATCGATGGATGATGGATGGATGATGGATGGATAATGGATGGATGGGTGATGGATGATGTAATTGAGAATGATGAGCTGTGGATTCGTCGAACGAATCCACTGCTACGAATGCATTCTCCATATATGACGTCATTAAACATGCATATGTGATTATTTTATATTGGTGGATAGATGACTGGATGGATGATGGATGATTGTATGGATGGATGGATGGGTGATGAATGGATGAAGGATGATGGATGGATGGATGAGTGGATGGATGATGGATGATTGTATGGATAGATGGATGGATGGATGGATGGATGGATTGGTGATGAATGGATGGATGGATGATGGATTGATGGATGAAAGATGATGGATAGATGGATGAATGGATGGATGATGGATGATTGTATGGATGGATGGATGGGTGATGAATGGATGATGGGTGATGGATGAATGGATGATGGATGATTGATGATGGATGATGGATGATGGATGGATGATTGGATGGATTGACAGCCAAAACTCTGCCTTTCCATGCCTTCCGCATTACAAGACTTGAATAGAACGCGGGATTCTTACTGACAAACAATCCTAAAGTTTCTAATAGCGTTGTGTGGCCTAATGGCTACAAGCTCTAACTACCAAGTGAAGGGTTGCATGTTCGACTCCAGGTTCATGCATCACAAAAATTAATTTGTCTAGTTAGAGATATTTTATGATACAGATACACCAAGACAAAAAACATCAATCTCGAAAAATGTACTCGATTACCGAAAATGTCTAAACCTAACACCCCTCCTGACTGGGACAGTCAATGACCATTAGATTCCTAAATAATAATCAACTGATAACACAATAGAGTGACGTCATGACCATGGATTAAGAATGGATAATGGATGGATGGGTGATGGATGGATGGATGATGGATAGAAGATGGGTGATGGATGGATGGATGATGGATGATGGATGGATGAATGGATGGATGATGGATGGATTGTTGGGTGGATAATGGATGGATGAAGGATGATGGATAGTTGATGGATAGTTGATGGATGGTTGATGGATGATGGATGGATGATGGATGGATAATGAATGAATGATGGTTGATGGATGGATGAAGGATGATGGATGGATGATGGATGATGGATGATGGATGGATGAATGATGGATGGATAACGGATGGATAATGGATGGATGATGGTTGATGGATGGTATCAATCTTTATTTCTGTACTTAGAAGGCCACAGGCCTGTAGTACAATCAATGGTAGATCACATGATAAAATCAGTTGCATTCATAATATTCTTTCTAAATAACATTGCATAATAGATATACATTGCAAGGTTCTGTAATAACTGAGTATTGGTATTTGTTAACAATGACAATAATTTTGTTCTATCTGGGTGGTTAAAATAGTAAGGTTTAAGATATTTTATCCGTAGATTCTTATAGACAGGGCAGGTTAATAAGAAGTGTAGCTCGTCTTCCACAGCGTTCATATTACAAACTTTACATATTCTATTTTTTCTTTCAATACCTTTATATCTTCCAGTTTCAACAAACAATTCATGTGATGAGCAACGAAAACGGGCTAAGGCATTACGGAACTTTTTAACATCAACTTTTGAAAGATAGCTTTCAAGAAATATTTCAGATTTCCATTCTCTATAATATATACATTTTGTTGATAATGTCATGGATTCTGCCCAGGATTGTAAATATATATCTTTCATTCTTTGAGTTATTGAGATGATAAATTCTGATTGTGACTGAACACTTTGATTGTACCAAATATGACCATATCCTATTTTGTTGAGAAGCTCTCTAATATCAGTCACCCAATTTCTTTTACCATTTTTATCATACAGTTTCATCATATTATAACATTTTTTTGGATATCTATGAAGCGGCATATTCAACAACCTTATCCAGTATTTAACAGCTCTAATTGAGGAATAAATGAACAGCGGGAATCTGCCTAATTCTCCATAGACCATTGTGCTACAAGTGCTTGGTTTGACGCCTAGGAACTTTTTGCATGCATATAAATGAACCTTTTCTATGTTGTCATGTTGTGCCAATCCCCATATTTCAGATCCATATAACAGTATTGGGCTTATCTTCATATCAAATATTTTAAAATAGGTATTAAAGGACATCTCACCTAAAAGTCGCATATTTCTGTATATACCTATTAAGACTTTCATGGCTTGTGTTGAGGCCTGTTTGGTATGAAAAGACCAAGATAGATTATTAGAGAAACATACACCTAAGTACTTATAAGCGCTGGTAGTTTGAAGACGTTCTCCCTTATAAAACCATTTTTCATTTTTGGATAGTTTTCCACCCCTTTTAAAAACAATTATTTTGGTTTTCTCTCTATTGACATTCAATTTATATTGATCAGAGAACGTACCTAATTCATTTATTTGTTTCTGAAGCCCGCTTATGGTACTAGAGAATAGTGCAATGTCGTCGGCGAAAAGTAACAGGAATAGTTGAACTGTATCTGGGTGTAATTGGATTCCATTCGTACATGTATTACATATTTGCTCTGCTAATTCGTTAATGAAAAAACTAAACAAAAAGGGGCTTAAGATACAACCTTGTCTAACGCCAAGTTGACTAATAAAGGGTTCAGACATTTCATGATTATTTCTCACACGTACTTTTACATTTTGATAAATACTTTCCAACATTTTACTCATTTTACTACTTATTCCATGCGTTTGCAAGAGATTCCAAAGTTTATTTCTCTGTACAGAGTCAAATGCCTTCGCAAAATCTACAAATAGTGCATAAAACTTTCCTCCTTTCGAACTAAGATATTTTTGTATAAGAGAATGAAGAATGAAAATATTATCTGTAGTAGTGTAACCTTCCCGGAAACCTGCTTGTCCTTCATATATCTTGTCCATAGCATCCGCCCACTTAACCAATCTTTTGTTGATAATATAAGTGAATAATTTACCGAAGACACTAAGTACAGTAATTCCACGGTAATTATTAGGGTCGTTTCGATCACCTTGTTTATAAATTGGGACAAGTAATCCAACTGACCAAGATTCTGGGAAATCCCCACTTTCAAGTATAACATTGAATATTAATTCCAGATATGGAATTATTAGGTCCGATGAGTGTTTGAAAAATTCTGGGATAATATTGTCAATACCTGGAGATTTATTACACTTGAGATGTTGTATACTATTCAGGATTTCCTCCCTACTTATCGGGGCATCTAATATGTCAGAGGCAATATCTGATACTGGTGTATGTTCTGTGCTGTCTTGTCTTAGTGTATCTTGTTCATTGTGGGAAGTTGAAAATAAAGACTCGAAATAATTGTACCATTCGTCAATTTCGATGTTGTTATTTTCACTGTTTTTTCCATTTAGTGTTTTCAATTCGTACCAAAATATTTTTGAATCATTGATATTGTCTTCTAATATTTTCCTCTTTTGTTGGATGTATGTCTTTCTTTTTTCAGAGCAGGTATTATTATATTTATTTCTGGCGTTATGATAATTTTCTAAGGAGTCTTCTGTTTTATATTTTCGAAAAATGTTCAGTAATTTGCACCTTTCCTTTTTCAGATGATCACATTCACTATCGTACCACTTTTCTGTATTTCTGTGTTTTGCAACAGTACATATCCGCTTTTTCATATCTGAAGCAGCTAGACACAATGCCCCTACAATAAAATGTACACTTTGGTTAATATTTGTAAATACCATATCAACAGATTTGTCAAGTAAATCTTGAGCATGTTCAGATAATAAATTATTCCGGAATTGGGACAGATTATCATTATTCCATACATATTTGGTTGGTTTGTTGTCTGTGTTTTGCTGTCTTTGATTACCCTGGTAAAGTGAATAATGCGCACATAAATCTAAAGTCAATGGGAGGTGTGATGATTCAGCTCTAGTTGGTATATCAAAATCTATGACTTGTTTAAACATATCTGCTGAGGTTAGGATGTAATCTATCACACTTGTGCCATTCCTGCTTATAAATGTAAACTCTCCTAATCTAGTATCCTTACCGCATCTGCCATTTAAGATATGAATATTTAAAATACTACAAAGGTCTAATAGACATCTACCAAAATGGTTAACAACTTTGTCGCAGGAGAACCGTTCAAGATCGAAGTGGTCTAATATAAAGTCCCACATAGAATGATTCTTACTTTCAGTGTAATCAATTATGTTATCTTCAACAAAGTCTGGTAGAGTTGCAGTGCGAGCATTAAAGTCACCTCCACAAAGCAAATAGATATCTGGTAAAACTGATATTATGTCCAACAGTTTCTCCTGGAAAATTGTAATACCATTTTTACAATTTACACTGGATTTATTATACCACGAAGATCCCTCTGGTTGTATATAGACACAGCTATACAAAAGTTCTCTATCGATATCAAATAGTGATTTATCAAAAAGTATGAAGATTGCATTTTCTGTAATTTTGTGCCATTTTATGTGTCTAGATATTGATTTTTTTATCATAACAATTATACCTCCAGAGAGTCTTCCTGTTGAGGCTAACTTATCTCCATTTTTATACAAACAATCAAAATCTGGAAACACATCATCTGTACAAGTATCATTACTCCAAGTCTCTGTTAATCCGATAATATCAAAAGATTTTATGAAAGTAATAAAGTCATTGTCATTTAGTTTCTGTAAAACACCAGATATATTCCAAAATATTAACTTTAACCTTTGACCTGTTGTGTTGTTAATAATGTCACTCTCATCCTCGTGAAGCGTCCTACAATCAGTATCGTCAGATCGCGCACATGATGGATCGTTTAGACGGCCCGTGCCCCACCCCTAACGGAGCTGACCTCGTCCCCCGGTACGGGAGGTAGATCTAGTAGATCTGGTCCTAGTGTCCGAGTTCTGTCTTCGATCCTCGGGAGGGTCAGCACGCTCCTGGGTCCTGTTCTCCTTTGCCTCATGTACAAGTTTATTGCCTTTAAAGTAGTAGCGTGTGTCAGGGTTTTCAGATCTTAGCCTATATAATTCATTCCTTTGGAGCTTGGTGAGATCATTTGCTATTCCATAGCCTTGGTTTTTAAGCACTTCTCTCAGTTTCACCGAGTGCCACTTGTCCTCCCAATGACACATTCTAATAATTATCGGCCTTGTCTTACTTGAATTTCCACTGGGGAGTCGGTGGGCTCTTTCAATATCCCTAGCTACTAAAGGCGGCAAATCAGATTTTGTTTCACGAGCACTGTTAAGAATCTCCAGAACTTTCCTCTTACTTTCCGTGTATGTCTCATTCCTGCTCTCCGGTACTCCATATAATACCATATTGTTCCTCCTATTCCTCCTCTCTTGATCTTCTATCTTATCTTCAATAGCACCCAAGTATTCTTCTATATCGTCAGTCTTTTTCTGTATACTAAAGATGTCTTTCTTCAGAACCTCCTGCTCTTCTTTATTTAGCAATAGCTCCTTTCTAAGATCTGACATCTCAACTTTGAGGGATTTTATGTCCTCTCTAGTGGCAATCATCACCTTAGAAATACGTTCCTCTGAGTCCTGCATCTGCTTTATTATGCTATCCTTGAGATCATCAAAGTCTTTAGTAGGAGGTCCAGGGTTTGACTCGACGTCTCCTGATAGAAGTAAGGTAGATTTAAGGACGTACTCACTTGTTGGATACCAATTGTCCAGTTTTCGATCTGTAAACAAAACATGTGACGTCACATACATCGATCTCACATCGTAAATCTCTCCAAGTGCACATAATGAAGCCGGCGGAGTCGTGTCTAAGTTCATATCCGTAAGGAAAACCTCCAAGAAGACACTAGAAGACAGGATTGTGATGAGGAGGGATCCACACAAGAGTAGCCTGTACGACATGTCCATACCCGGCGTCCATTTACATGTCGGCTGGAAGGGTTGCACCTTTTCTATCTGTTTCACTCCTCTTGGTGGTACAAATTTCCCAATTCGTACTCGCCAGGCATCCAGAGATATCCCCATATTGTTGGATGTATATTTCGTGGTACTTTATGGACTTTGTCAGTGAAATAACTAAAATTTTACTTGGAGCGAACAGCCAGTGATTCTACTACACAAGGGAGATAAATTCAGATACAGATGTCTACTACTGATGGATGGATGAAGGATGATGGATGGATGATGGATGGATGATGGATGGATGATGTATGGATGGTTGATGGATGGATGGATGATGGATGGATAATGAATGGTTTATTGATGGTTGATGGATTGTTGACGGATGGTTGAAGGATGGTTGAAGGATAGATGATGGATGGTTGAAGAATAATGGAGGGATGGATGGTTGATTGATGAAGGATGATGGATGGATGGTGGATGATGGATGGATGATGGATGGTTGATGGATGATGGATGGTTGATGGATGATGGATGGATGATAGATGAATGGATGATGGATGGATGATGGATGGTTGATGGATTGTTGACGAATTGTTGATGGATGTATGACGTATGGATGATGGATGATGGATAATGGATGATGGAAGGATACTGGATGTATGGATGGTTGGTTGATGGTTGATGGATGGTGATGGATGGATGAAGGATGGATGGAGGATGGATGGAGGATGATGGATGATGGATTATGAATGGACGGATGGTTGATAGATGATTGATGGATAGATGATGGATGGTTGATGGATGGTTGATGGATAAATGATGGATGGTTGATGGATGGATGATGGATGGTTGATCGATGGTTGATCGATGATGGATGATGGATGATGGTTGACGAATGGATGAAGGATGATGGATGGATGGATGTATGATGGATGGATGATTAATGGATGATGGATGGTTGATGGATGGATGATGGATGGATGAAGGATGATGGATGGATGGATGGATGGATTATGGATGGTTTATGGATGGTTGATGGATTGGTGAAAGATGACGGATGGATAATGGATGGATGAACGATGACGGATGGGTGAGCGGTGGAAAAAGGATGGATGGATGGAGGATGATGGATGGGTGGTGAATTGATGGATGGATAATGGATGGTTGGAGGATCATGGATGAATGATTGATGATGATGGATGATGGATGATGGATGGATGGATGATGATGGATGATGGGTGATGAATGGATGATGGATTATTGATGATTGATGGATAATGGATGGATGATTGATGGATGGATGATGCGTGGATGATGGATGATTGATGATGAATAGATGAAGGATGATGGACGATTGATGGATGGATGAAGGATGGATGGTGGATGATTGATTGATAATTGATGGATGGAGGATAATGGATGGATTATGGATGGCTGATGGATGTATAATGGATGGATGATTGATGGATTATGGATGGAAGATGGAGCGATGATGGATCGATTGTTGGATGATCGATGATGGATGGGTGATTGATGGATGATGGATGGGTGGATTGGTGGATGAAGGATGGATGGATGGATGGATGGTGGATGATAGGTGATGAATTTATGGATGGATAATGGATGGATGGAGGATGATGGATGGATGATGATGGATGATGGATGCT
Organism: Gibbula magus; assembly: GCA_936450465.1. NCBI lineage: Eukaryota > Metazoa > Mollusca > Gastropoda > Trochida > Trochidae > Gibbula > Gibbula magus. The sequence continues at coordinate 60,892,828 of OW388302.1, forward strand.
GGATGATGGATCATGGATGTATACTGGATTGATGGAGGATAATTGGTGGATGATGGATGATGAATGGATGATGGATGGATGGATTGATTGATGAAAGTTGCATGGATGAGGGATGATGGATGGGTGATGAATTGATGGGAGGATAATGGATTGATGGTGGATGATGATGGATGATGATGGATTTATGATGGATGTATGATGGGTGGATGTTGGATGACGGATGAATGATTGATGATGGATGATGGATGGATGGATGATGGATGAATGATGGATGAACGATGATGGGTGATGAATGAATTATGGATGAATGGATTATGGATGGATGGAGGACGATGGATGGATGGAGGATGACGGATGGATGATGGATGGATTATGGATGGATGATGGATGGATGATGGATGGATGGATGAAGGATGATGGGTGGATGAAGGATGATGGATGATTGATGGATAATGGATGGATGATGGATGGATTGATGATGGATGGATGATGGGTGGATAGAGGACTAGATGGATGATGGATGATTGTATGGATGGATGGATGGGTGATGAATGGATGAAGGATGATGGATGGATGGATGAGTGGATGGATGATGGATGATTGTATGGATAGATGGATGGATTGGTGATGAATGGATGGATGGATGATGGATTGATGGATGAAAGATGATGGATAGATGGATGAATGGATGGATGATGGATGATTGTATGGATGGATGGGATGGGTGATGAATGGATGATGGGTGATGGATGAATGGATGATGGATGATTGATGATGGATGATGGATGATGGATGGATGATTGGATGGATGGACAGATAAAATAAACATTTTTTTAACTACACCCCATTACAGCATCCAATGGTTGTTCAATATTTAGATCTGTGTCCTTCCATGAAGTAGCTGAACGTGTTAAAATTAACACTTTAATTAAAAGTTGTGAGACCGAAAAATAACTAAATTTATTTAATGATTTGAAATAACACATAAAATTTAACAGTAAATGTTTTTAATACTAGGAAACAAAATGTACATGATTTGTCTCAAGTTTGTCTGAGGAGAGAAAATATATCTCAACAGTCATTCTCACAATCCTCTATGGTTGGATGGTAGTCTGGCTACAAAACGAAAGGATTGGTGGTCGGTTTCCCGCAGCCTCTGCTAGGAAAATGTGTAATTCGACGATCAATAACCTTATTCAATAGGACTGAGGCAATAAGTGATGGAATTTATCTGTACGTCTTTCAGTTCATACGCTCGTAGGTATAGGGGTCTTACTTCGATTGAAGTCTAAATGCGTTGCAAGATGATATTTCAAAGGTTGGTAAAATCTAACTTAAAGTAAAACCTTAAAAGCGAAACCTCCTGGGACATAATTACAAGAAAACCTTAGTTAGGTTCACAAAAATACAGAGAGACATTTGGAAGAAACTGGTTTGTTAAACTGGTTTGTTATATTCACCGCTGCTCTGTTTCAGAATGTACATCGTTCAATACCAACTTCACCAAATACGAGAGAAGCGTCCTTGTGGGATACGACATTGCAGCTACTGGAGCTACGAACGCGGAGGGTTGCAAGCAGCTCTGTCTGGACAACCCAGTCTGCATCTCCTGTGATCATGATCATGTAGGCCGCATATGTTACCAACACATTTTGAAGTGGACGGAAGTACCTGCAGGGGTAAGGGAGACAAACAGTCCAATCTTTGACTACTACGAACGCGGCTGTAACTGGTGAAGGAAGGCAGTGGCGGAAATGGGGGCGGGGGATCCAGAGGATCTGGATTTTGGTATGGGCGGGTATTGGGGGGATTGGACCCCCCCCCCCCCCCCCCCCCCCCCCATTTTTCCATTGGTGGTCCCTCCCCCTTTCAAAATCCCTGGATCCGTCACTGGAGCGTACAGCACGAAGGGATGATGAAGCCATACTGCATTGTTACCTCGTCACATTTATTCAGAACAAAGTGCACTGTTGAACCCAGGAGCTCCTTATTCCTCACTTTAGATTTTTACCGTGATCACAGAGTAACACGTGGCCTCGTTTGATTTGCCGTCTTGGGTTCTCAAATCAAAGGCTGTGATTGGACAGATGGACTCAGTTACGTCACATAATCATTTAAATATTAATAATTATCTATAGAAACGTTTTTTATTTGCATATTTTATATTTTTTCAAAATTAAATTTGTTTGTGGCTGAGGCAAATATCAAAGCTAACGGTCATAATTAAGTCAACGCTCGAGTCATCTTTGTTTAGAAACATCAAAGCGCAAGTGTTAAATCAAACGTAACCCATGTGATCAATCAATTTAGGTATAGTCTAATAGCAGGCCTTCTCTGATAGACAGCAGGGTTCCGTTCAATCACAGCGAGCGCTTATAATCGCTTATTGATCGCTCAATGTAGCGCTCAAGTAGCGCTCATTCTCTCCTGAATGACACAGTGCAAGTTTCTCGAAGTTTGCTCGCCTTGCTACGTAGCGCTACATTGAGCAATGGCGTTCAAGAGAGGTTTAAAAGTAATCGCTCATTGAGCGATTACATTGAAACCACTCTTGAGCATGGCCCTGATTATGGTCTCACCATTAAGCAACAGACACAAACGATGATGGTGGGATACTACTTGACATTCATTCCAGCAGCCATCTTTCCCCACAACTTTTAACTCGCGCCAGACTTTTCTGTAGAGCCCTATGCATATCAGATGTAAATATACGCTGCTATACTCGCACAGAAACGTTAATGATTGAGCAAGGTTTAAATTCGTCAGTAATTGAAACTGCCACGAGCTATAACTCGCGGGATAAGTTGTCCAGCATTTGGTCTCAAAAGTCTCTGATGTTGTATTCTGAATATATGATTATTTTATTTCAAAATGATTCTTCTCTCCAACTAAACTATTTGTTTTGTTAGGAGATGTACAGAGCTACTTCTGTAGATCTGATGACTGACGAATCAAAGCCCACTTTGTTGGTTAAGAAAACAGTTGAAATAGAAATGATTGCAATACGTTAGGTGTGTTAATTTAAAGGTAGGGTGTGGTATATGTGCACAATGATTGCAATACGTTAGGTGTGTTAATTTAAAGGTAGGGTGTGGTATATGTGCACAATGACTGCAATACGTTAGGTGTGTTAATTTAAAGGTAGGGTGTGGTATATGTGCACAATGATTGCAATACGTTATGTGTGTTAATTTAAAGGTAGGGTGTGGTGCTCAATGGTCACTTGCGGGATTTCAATTTGACAAATACCCAACTTTAAATTTCTCAAATCACCACATAAATTACTTATGTATGTATTTTAGATCATCGCAACGCAATTTTATATCATGTTTAATCTGACTTTTTTCTCCTTATTCTTTCATTGTATCGTTTGATCTCTTTTACTAACTATATATTTACAACAATCATATTTACATGTATTCTTAGTTATATTAGATTATTTTATTTATATATTTACAAAATGTATATTTATATGTCTTTTAGACCATAATTATATACATTTTAAGATATATGAACTTTTCTTTTGTATTTAAACCATATGTAAAGTCTCTCATAACCCTCTGTAGGGTGGCTCATAATTTTACTATCTGTATGAGTTAATATCGGTATTTTCTGTAAGTGATTGAGGTGAGACTATAATAAACATCTGTCTGTCTGTCTGTCTGTCTACGGGTTTTTAATTAAACCAAGTACTGTCAACAAACAATTCACTGAAGTCACTGAAGCGTATCTGCGTGGTTTGACGTCACTCCCGGCGCTTGGACACCCGCGTACATGATATTTCAACGTGTTTTAGCACCTTTTTAACTGTCATTTTAACAAACTAATATTCACAGAAACAACTCAAATCTTCGATATATCTAAATTGGTAATTTCGCAAATGACAATTACATGTTTATTGTATAAACATGTGATTTGGTCAATTTCAATACCCAAAAATCTGTTGTAACTGCAGTGGCAATTCATTATAAAGCTTTTTAACGTAACAAGGGGAAACAATGTTCCTGACCCGCGCAACAGGCGAACAGGTGGCCAAGCGGTACCGGCCAAGCACGCATTTGTGCTTTACTCAAACCGGGTTATAAAGGTTGTCTTAGCAATTAATTGCAAGTGTATATTGTTTAGATTGTATGTCCAGTTGATATATAGTGTACATAGAGATAATAATTTGTCGTTCACTACAATAATAGGCCTACATTGCAGTTCAACATTGATATCAAGTGACATTCGTATTTTGAAATGAATTCATGTATGTGAGTTATCAATACTTTCAGACAAGGTATGAGCTATTCACAAAAGAAAGACTGCCATTATAGCAAAAATGCGATAATTACATTTGCTTTACTGTACCTGGGAGACAGAAGAGCAAGTATTATAGAGATGATTAAACTACGTCTGCAATGTTGAAACATTATGCGTAAAAGAAGAATTAATGATGGAACTTATACCCCACTCCCGGTCTCATTGCTATGGTTTCTGTTGTTACAAGTGTAGGTGTATTGGCCGATACACCTACACTTATTTCTGATATACCTACACTTTTTTCTGATATACCTACACTTTTTTAATACACCTACATCTCGTAAGGGCCCCGAGGGAAAAACTGTAGGGTATCATTTGATACACTTTAGGAAAAGTATGGGTATATCTCTCACATACAAAGTTTCTCCGGTACATAACAATACATCATAAGTCAAACCAATTAATACCATAATAACACCCACAATCATCAAAATCCTTGAAGAACGTAGAAGAGGAGTGCTTTATCACGATCCTATTGGTATTGTTCTCCCAAAGACAAAGACAACCAATGTGTTTAATGGCTTTCTGATAAAGTGAAAAGCTGTATTGAACATTGGGTAATTGAAGTAACCTAACAATGTTACAAGAAGAGAAGAAAAGAAGAAGAAGAAAAATATGTTATTAACGTGTCACACGTTGTTATTAAAACAGATCATACATTTACAGAATCAGTTAAAAAACAACATCCAGGCTTGAAGGCTTATGAGACACGAGATTAATAAACCTTAAAATATGGTAGGATAAAAACAGGTACATTGCTAAAATGTCGTGATGACAGATGTGGTACAGACACAGGTGTTCATACTCGTGTCTTCTGATACCAAATATTTCAACACTCGTTGATAATAGACAAATATCTTAGGCTTTTTATTTACCTTTTATCATGTTGATATAACTGATATCAGAAGCCAGTCGGGTGATATTCTCTATAAAATGTGTATAGTCTATAGCTATACATCAGTATGTCTTTCTAACGCTATGTTAAACGATGCCCAAAACTGTGGTTGTGAACCAACTCTTCGCTTGAAGTTCTACACGTGTGTGTGTGCACGTGGTTATGAAGACTTAACCAATATGGTTCACAAAAGGTCTACAATAAGAATATTTTAAGGGATCAGTATGTCTTTCTAACGCTATGTTAAAGGATGCCCAAAACTGCGGTTGTGAACCAACTCTTCGCTTGAAGTTCTACACGTGTGTGTGTGCACGTGGTTATGAAGACTTAACCAATATGGTTCACAAAAGGTCTACAATAAGAATATTTTAAGGGATCAGTATGTCTTTCTAACGCTATGTTAAAGGATGCCCAAAACTGCGGTTGTGAACCAACTCTTCGCTTGAAGTTCTACACGTGTGTGTGTGCACGTGGTTATGAATATTTAACCAATATTATACACAAAGGGTCTACAATAAGAATATTGTAAGGGGTACTCTATTCAAGTATTCATCTAAGTGGCTCCCCAGACAATTGTGAAAGCAATGTTACTGATATACACCATTGTTCTTCGCCAGAAGCGTCAATCACACAGGGATGTACATCCCATAGACTTGCATGTTAAATTGCTCTTGCGTGAATAATTTTCATGGAGTTATTGTTTGTCAATAAACACTAAAATCTGCACCAAAATATAGGAAATCATCATAGCTACATATACATAATTTCCATCTTTTTTCTGATAATTATTAAGAAATCTACCCCTTATTAAACATCACATATACAACACACCGATTAGGTTTAACATGGCCGTCAATGGGACATTAGAATCACAAGTTGAATATACGATGTTTAAACAAGTGTCATTCGAAAACTAATCCACTGATATATGACAGATACTTATGTACATATAGCTGAGATGATTACCAATCTGTCTGCAAAATATGACAGCAAAGAGACTTTCACTTAATTTTTGAAAATTATTCCCGCAAGAGCTATTTAACATGTAAGTCTATGGGATTACGTCACATGTACGTTTTAATATGGCCACCCGCTGTATGTCCCTTAGAAATATCTTTTGAAAGACCTATACCTAATATAGACCTCCGCAGGGTGCAATGCGTCCTGACGCCCTCGGTAATATTTATATCAGAGTAGTATACATATGTAATAAGGTGAGTTCTATATTGGCACCTGTATAAACATTGACACATTTCCAATTGTGTTTTATTAGAATATGATAGTAATGATACAAATTTATAAATATTGGGATGTGTATATAGATGTTAATATTTCTTTATATACATATGGCGGTAAGCTTCATACACGAATATTTGTCTTCAAACCCAAATTGCATCTTTAAAACATTCGATCATCTCTGTTTCACATCACATCACAATCACATCTAACTGTTTCTACCTGAAAATCATGAGATAAGCAAAAACAGTTTGTAAGGGAGATACCATATATTTACTATTTTCAACCAATATTTTATCAATTCAATTCATTCAACTATAACGAAAATCTGCCAAATTTCACGATAGACCATTATATTTGAAATAGTAACTTTCACACCGAGATATCTTTTAGTAACATAGAATACACCTTTTCTAGTACATCAAATGTTCGGAGTTCCCAAATCTCAGAGCCGAGTAGAAGAATTGAACTAATCTGAGCATCTAAAATTCTAAATAAAGATTTATGTGACATGTCGCCTAAACATTAATATATCGTATAACCTCAATCAGTAACTTCTTTGCGCAGATGCATTTCTAGCATGCAGGGACCACTTATATTTTTATCATACACAATTATCATATTATAACACGTATTTGGCAACCTTTTGGATGACATATACTTACTATTTCAAACAATATTTTATCAATTCAATTCACTCAACCACGATAGGTGCTTTGTAAAATGATAATAAAAAATAAAGTAACACTTGTTGATGAAAGTAAAATTACCCCCGGCAAACCTCGGATATGTGTAACATTCATTAACTCGTGTTGATATATTTGGGTGATGTTCTACAGTGTATTATGTAATTACCAGTGTCCAATCTATACACAAATATTTTCTCGCCGCCATTTATTGACATGTTGGTGCTATAATTTAAAGGTACATCCATTGTGTTGTTTGGGGTGACCTATGTTAAACGTTATAAATTGTGTTATGTAAACGGGAAGTACTGACTGTTGCCGAAAATTGCCATTTTGATCTCAGTCGACTAAGTATATTGACGATATAAAGGTAAAAGTAGTGATTTCTGATCGAAAAACGGACAATGTACCGCGTGTGGCGCAAGCCAATGAGTCAAACGTAATTTTGGAATCTTATTTATAACAGATAAACTGATAAATTTGGGTTGATCATGTGTAATAGGTCATATAATCACTGTGCATGTAAATGGTTTTGGATTCTGCACATGCATAATGATGTTACTCTATTTTAATTGGAAACTAGTAATTATGATATAGTTGGTGATTCGTGATGAATATGCAAGCCGAGTGAATTTTATTTGCACTGTAAACAACACATATGGTGAGTCGGAACGTATTATAGACTTATAAAATTTTATGAAACACAATGGATGCACCTTTAAACTCTTCTCTGAGTGTTAAGGTGTCGCTATAACAGTCCGATTACTTTCAATACCTTCAAGCGGCCATTTTATTGTGAACACCGCTTTAGAATTCTCTTTATTGGTTCAGGAGTACTGGTTACAGGAATTGAGCAACACAGTTACACAGCCATCACACTTTGACTTGTGGCCGTTACCGAGCCGAGTTTAGTGTGGGGAAATTCGTCCAGTAGGCTGAACGTCAATACATCTTAATTATTAGGTCTTCAAGACGAATGTCTGAAGACCTATTGTTCTTTTCCGAATTGTTCTTATTATTATTATTATTTGCAGGATTTGTTGCGCACCACTGTGAAGTAACGGCCGACCCGATTTGCATGAAATTTTCAATGCTTATAGTCTGTGACAAAAACTAGCCCTATACCTATTGTTGATTTTCAACTTCTTTCCTGAGTTATCTACCCTTGAAGTCAAAACTTCAAACCTCAATAGCTCGAATACTGATCAAGATATTTTCATAAAACGTTCACCAAAATATGGGCAACAAAATTCCCCATCGATATGGCCTATAGCGGTTTTGGTGAAATTCGACAATATATCTTAATTATTATTTGTTTATTTATTGCTTATTGTACATTTCGGGATTAATATTTTGTGTTTAAACGTTTGTTAAAGATAATATCATCTCTTTGTTTTTTCGATGTTAATTCGTTTATTCATATAGACAATACTTTCAAGTAAGCAAAACACAAACGATTATTTCGAAGCGTCACCTACTTATCAAGATATAGCCCTTCAAAGTGAGTAAATTTTGCCTCCTCATTATCTCATTCTTGAAACAGTTTTCCGCGGCCCCTCAGTGTAGCATAACCTTCGTTAGCGATGTGACGTCATACACAGGAGTTGCTTAATGAAATCCTTAGGCGATTTGTCGATTTTCGTTGATAATTCGTTTAAAACATAATAAGAACGTTTTGACATTACAAGTTTCAGATAGAATGGGTATTTGTGCGTCCGTAGGGAGTAATTTCGGAGTTTTAGGATCATTTTTCGATATTCAACCGCTGATTTTAGATTTGTTCTTTTCCAAATCGAGTGGAGTGTTATGTTATCTTATAAGCTACAATATGTTTTGAAATGAATAACTGACAATTCAAAAATAAAAAAGATCATGCAATTTTTTAAATATCATTAACGCCATTATTAGTTAATTTTTTTGATGTGCTTGATTTTGTGTTTGAAGAGTGTCTATAGCTTGAAATCTACTGCGTCAATATTTCTCATGGTCACTTTATTTTGCTAATAGAATAGTTTCATTACAACTAAGAAAATCCTATAATTTTCATCAATGTTACTGGTTTACACTTTTTAGAAGAACATATTCGGGCTCTCTTTAAATCTATAGTCGTGTACATTTACATTTACTTAGATTCAGTGTAATACCACTTCCATTTCCTAGCATGTTATATAAAAGGCCTTGCATTTTATATTACATGTAGTTTTTGATGGTCAATTCATATGTTTGTGGAAATAAAATAATGTTTAAATCACTTCGGATAAAAATATGGGAAATGTATCTTTCCCAATTCCAAATGAAAGTATTGGACCTATAGAACTTTGATTAACCTACCATGGCCGTGTGTACATGTGTTGTTTGGTTCTCAATTTAAAAAAAATATTACCCCGGTGTAACAGTCTCAAATGACTCTACCGCCTCATATGACTCTAGAGTTATTTGAGGCTAGCCCCATATGACTCTAGAGTCATATGGGGCTAGCAAATTGCACAAATTAGTCCAGCCTCAAATAACTCTATTCAGGCTCAAATGACTCTACCAAATGTTCTGTGAAAGAAGATTTACGTATTCATAATTTCACATTTTTCATGTTTTAGTTCATTTTTAGATACCGTGGAATGGTCTGAATTGAATGTTCTTAGAAAAAAGTACTAGAGTTAAATGAGCCTAGGCTCAAAACACTCTAGAGTTAAATGGGCCTAGGCTCAAAACACTCTACAGTTAAATGGGCCTAGGCTCAAAACACTCTACAGTTAAATGGGCCTAGGCTCAAAACACTCTACAGTTAAATGGGCCTAGGCTCAAAGCACTCTAGAGTACCATCTTTGTGAACACCTCAAAGGTATAAAGGGCTGACAACAATTAATTGATTAAACAGCAGTTGAAATTAATTTTCTGAAGAATGACCTATTTCCTTCTAAGAGATACACATTTTGGAGTATATGCTCCTATCTATAACTTATTTTTGATATTTAATCAGGTAATGTCCTTCTAACAAACACTAGATTTACTTTAAAAAATCAAATTTGTGGCTGGACAGTATTCATAGTGATTATGATCATTATGATTCTGATTGGTCTTTAAGAGTAATAAGTAATTATTAAACCATGAAACCAGTAATGTCCGGAATTCATTTTCATTATTACCATCACGAAGTTTGTTCACCTTTACTTATATACATATGTTGGTGCAAATATTCTGTAAATAGTGATGCCAATGAAACACTGTATAATGGTGTAAGAGAAGCCGATAACTTTGTATTTTTATTTTAGAAGTGTCGATTTTATGTACCGTAACATAATTTAATTCATACCTCTAAATAACGGTAACAGTTTGGAGAACAGAACTGACCAGGGGTTAACATTCTAAAAAGTATCGTTGTTTATGTTTCTCTGTAAACTATCAAAAAAGGATCAGCAATGTTACATATTGGTGATGTATTTTTTGTTATACTTATTCAATGTACTTGTAGATATTGTTTTCTTATAAAGTCCATATGAAAATTATTAAATTATACAAAAAAATCGTAATTTGAAGAGTTTACCCCCTTTCTTCTTGCAATATACGAAATATTGCAAAACTGATCAAATAATAAATTTCAGATTGAATATTGTATTCTTAGAAAACGATCGATTTGTCAGTACAGGTGTTATAATACAATTACGTCCAAACGAAATCCTAATTACAATTACAATTAAAATAGTACTTACATTTGTTTTAGTTTTGGGATGCAGCTTTGCGATTTTTAACATTGTGTTGCTTTTATACTTGGATACAAGCATAAACAATATAAATAATCCTTACGTAAGGAACGCTGTCACGCTGTGCAAAAAAACCCGCTTACATGCATTGACTGTATATCAATCAAAAAAATACCACCATCCAATGACAAAACTCTTGATTGATTAAGATTTAATTGGCATATTTTGATGACTCATGTTCTTATCAATTATTCAACTGAACAGGATATCGTATTCATTATTGGTGCTCCGAATAAAATATTATGTGGGTTATTGATCTTTCTTACAAAATATATATTTCATGTTCTTACATTTGTGTATTCTATTAATAAGAATCTGATCATGATACAAGGGGATTTTTGGTCCACCGGGTCATTTCATGGGCAAGCTTTCCGAAAGTTGATGCTATAGGCAGGATGTATTCATATTTACATTTCTTTAGAAGCATTTATTCATAAATATATTTTTGCAGGACACGAATTTTCATGTCAGATTTGATTTGGTTGCTAAAATAAATCGTATTTGTATAAATCATATTCCAGTATGCTGGAGTAAATGTTGTTTACATAATATTTAACTAATAATCTATTTTAATTATACTAGAACATTATATGTATGGCCATGCCACACGTGACACCATATTATCAACACATTCATCATATTTGCTGTTTTCATACAAATTGAAGCATTTGGTATATGTTCATTATCATCTCAGTTAAAATCAGAAAAAAGGTTAAACAATGACGTCTTTTTGGAACATATTTATTCTTTAGACTTATCAAATTTCAAACTCTCAGAAATATGGAATCATAAATGCTAAAAAAAAGTGTATTCTATTCATTATTCAATCGTATATTTCACCTTAATATTGCAGGTGAACAGTGTCTATGAATAGTCATTTCTTTATTGCGGATATATATTAACACATTCATCAAACAAATGATACGTAAAAATGTGTCTTTGTCATGTTATTGTTTTGGTGAACACAATGTTATATCCATTGCAAAATTCGAAGTCATTGAGGTTATAACAAGTTTATGTCTCCAAGTAATATGTGCATGCAACCATTTTCACAACTAGTTATTTATGTCCCATAGCTATGCACATCCATCTAACTACTCAATCACTGTTGACTTTCCATAAACTTTTATGTTTTCTATCATATCTCATTCAACTTAAATAATTAATCATACGAGACTATAGATACCAACGATAGAACTTTACCAAACCAAATAATTAAACCAAAGCTGAACTGCTGTAGTAAACTTAAATTATAATAGAAACCAAAAGATAATAATATTTAAAGATGAACAAATCATGTTGGTCCCGGTAGGATAACCGGGAGAAAACTAAACTTATCTGCTTGATGTTATCATATAAGTCTTTCTTATGCATTTGCATAAGTAAGTTTCAAATTTGATTAACCCTAAACACAAATAGCCTGTAACAGTGCGATACTATTTTTGTCAGCATGGACAAAAAGGTTTATGTTTTTCTTTGAAGTTTAATTGCATTATTATACCCCCGCCGCGCCTTTTGCGCCAAGCAGGGGATATAGTATTCGGTAACGAACGTCCGTACGTACGAAGTGGAATAACTCACTACTATTCACTAGATTCTTTTCATACTTTATATATAGGTCAACGATAGTAATGTAATGTAATGTAATGTTATGTGACCTCGAACTTCACGATCACAACGAAACTTTGACAAGTTACCCTTGTCAGCGAGATATCAAAATACCCTTTGACTAAAATGTCTATAAGACTTTATACATTATACCTACGTTCTACTCGGGCAGACAGAGGGCTGATTTGATTTAAGTGACATTGGCATAATGTTCAAGGTCAATCAGGACCCAGTCGATTTGTGTGACCATAGCATTATGTTTTTACTTTGAAGTATTTATTTACGGTGAGGGATCATGTCACCTAAGTGACAAGTGCTTGTTTCCAATGGTCACTATATATGTGCGTGCTTAAGACATTCGAAGTATCTCGTGACCATCGTCTCTGATTCAACGAACTATTGCATCACAACAGAGCACCGACAGATAATAGACTTATAATACTCAAGGCTCAAGATATGTCTACACAAGATTTTCGCATTAATATCTTTAAAAGTGAAAAAAAGGACAAATTCAAGTTCTATATATAGGAGAGGGCGTGATAAGTTGAGCCAATATTTTATTACAGCTGTGTAAAATATGTTGATCAATATCAATATGTTTTGGCAAATACAAATACATAACATATTGCAGATATCATTATACGATGCATATTTGCATTGTTACAGGCTTTCAGAGTAAGTTGATCATCTGCAAGAAGTAAGTTGATCCCTTAGCTTACGTAGTGTAGTTTATATAAAAGAAATCAAGAAATATCAAGAAATACAATATCTCGGAACATAGTTCAAGTGGTTGTAACCAGGATTTCAGACGATTTCACGAATTTTACGAGCGACTCTATATATTTACCAGGGATAACGCGATAATAAAGCGTCTTTTAAACTTAAACAAGGTTAATAATAGACCCTGATAGTCAGGAAAAAACTTCCTTTCCTTCCTATCAGGGTCCACAACTTTACCATATTCTCGGTATCATGGTTTATCCTGTATCCAGTGTGGATGAAATGTACTAAAGGCAGATGTACACATCATAGTGATTACGTGTATAGAGATCCGTAAAAAAACCCTTTTTTTAGATTGCTTTTACATGTATGCTTCTCAGAAAAAAATGAAGACATAGAAGTAATCAGAATGTATATATAACAACAAGACATGGTCATAAACATCCACAACCATATTGGTTCTCATGAAAATATAATTGATCGCTTCTCATTTAAGAACTCGATGCATCAATCAATATTTGTATACGGTACTTGAAAGGTCACATGCCTGTAGTACATTCATTCATTCAGGTAGATCACTTTCTTGATGTTATAATAGATATTTCTGAATGACATGATTGCATAATATGTATACATTGCAAGGCTCTGTAAAAATAGAGTGTTTGTTTCCGTTAACAATGACACTAGCTTCTAATTATAAAAGTACGGTCTAAAGGCGCTGTAGCACGTTTTTTGCATATTTTTTTTTCTCAAATTTGCTATTTATCATTAAAGTTTATACACTATACGGTTATATTAGAGGGTAAAACATCACATTACACGACCTGATAAGCCGTATCCATAGAAAACGGTTGTCGGCATTGAAAGAAAATGGTGCGACGCATAAAGCGACAGTGGCGTGTGAGAGAGTAAGATTTGTAGGGATCATGCGAATTTGAATTCAGAATGCAAGATGGTTGACCATTCTATCATTGTTCGATATATATTACTCTACTTTCAGTGTTTAGGTATTGCTAAATCAGTCAGATCACTTAAACTACCTTCGATCGGCCATTTTAATGTGAACACCTTAAAATGGCCACTCGAAGAGGCTTAACCTTACAATGTACATTCGTTTTAGAACTCTTTTTATTGATTGATGAGTATCATTTAGCCATTGGTAACACTTATTTACCTTTTCGTGAGATCAATTTATTTCAGTAAGAAAAACGTGCTACAGCGTCTTTAATGTATTTGGTCCAAGGACTTTTGTAAACCGGCCAGGTAAAGAAGTAATGTAGCTAAAGCATCAGCCTTAAAAGTAAAAGAAGTGGCACGACCTTCCAAATATGCTGTGTTAGGATTCCAGAGAGGCATGATGGCTCAACCTACCCAGCGGTTCAACGAATTAGTTCGGTATTGTTGACATGTTGCTTCAAAATACATGTGTAATACTTTTTAATCACTAAGATGATTACTTGATGCTGTTTGAAAATATTGTATGTTTTCTTTATTGGTTATTTCATTAACAAGCTAGTTGTTTTTTGGATAACAGTGAATCAGTTAACATTTACATGTAACATATTAACTCCATTATATTTACGTCACAACATCCCATCAAAACAATACTTAGTATACACCACCGTGTAATATGGAGCATATTATTTTTAATATCTTTAATTATAGCTCTAAAAATCTTGACATAAGCAAAATTTCGAAATTGTCATTAAATTCGACTAAAGTTGAGGGAACCTACTTTGATAATGAATCAGTCATTGCTATCACTACTACTAGACCATGGTATCAAAATAATACGAAATTCACCCATTCTTTCTTGATTCATCGGTTTAAGACAATTTTCCTATGTACGCATGTTCGCAGGTACATACGGGGATATTTATATTACACTGAGGCATACTTAAAGCACTAATATCGAAGGACTAACACGATAAAAACAATCGCCATATTGATTCTCACTAACACTCTCAAAATTTTCCTAAATCGTCCTTAATCTAAAAACTATGATGTATACATGTATGTACACAAATAAAAATATACATACGACGTGCACTGAAAAAACATGCAAGAACATTAAAATAGAAAAGCATGTTTGTCATTTTCGTAATCGTATGGCATCCATCCTCGATAATCCAGCGCTATTGTTCCGATAACTCGTGTGTAGATTTATCGGAACAATAGCGCTGGATTATCGAGGATGTATGGCATCAAACCCAAATAGGGTCATAAGGGGGTCACCAAATATACAATTTAGAATCCCTTTTGGATAAGGAGTCTGCACGCAACTTTTTAGCTCTCTGGACCTAATAGAACTGGAGAAGAAGATGAAAATAGCTTTTTAAGGTTGGGATCCCTGTGACCCCATTTGTGGTCAAGGGGTCACGTAATCAACAATTTAGAATCCTCATTACCCAAGGAGTCTTCACACAACTATTCAGTTCTCTTGACCTTTTGGAACTGGAGAAGAAGATGAACATAAGTTTTTAAGGTTGTGACCCCTGTGATCCCATTTGGGGTCATTGGTTCACGAAATCTACAATTTAGAATCCCCTTTACCCAAGGAGTCTGCACACAACTATTCAGCTCTCTAGACCTTTTGGAACTGGAGAAGAAGATGAAAATAGGTTTTTAAGGTTGTGACCCCTGTGACCCCTGTGACCACATTTGGGGTCATTGGTTCACGAAATCTACAATTTAGAATCCCCTTTACCCAAGGAGTCTGCATATAAAATTTCAGCTCTAGAATCATTGGTTCTGGAGAAGAAGTCGAAAAAGCGAAAAGTTTACGGACGGAAGGACGGACGGACGGACGCCGGACGCCATGCCATGCCAAAAGCCCAAAAGGGCCTTTCAGGCCTGATGAGCTAAAAATTAATACGCCGTTTCTCTATGTCGTACTCCAACAATATATTATGCCCTCGCACATATCACATTGGAACAGACACACGGACGCACAGACGCACGTACGGACACACGGGCTGATGGACGGATTATCACTCAAACCTATCGCCGTCCAGTTATTGGCAGTGTAAAAATGAAGTGAAGACATAGGCTAGAGTTATTTGAGGCTAGCCCGAAATGACTCTACCAGCATTGATTTGGTAAAGCCTGAAAAATATTGAGGTTTAGGTAGAGTCATTTGAGCCTGGATAGAGTCATCTGAGCCTGAGGAAAATTCTAGCCCCAAATGACTCTAGAGTTATCTGAGGCCAGGCTCAAATGACTCTAGAGTTAACTGAGGCCAGGCTCAAATGACTCTAGAGTTATCTGAGGCCAGGCTCAAATAACTCTAGAGTCATTTTTGTACTAGAGTCATCTGAGGCTGATACACCGGCTATAGTTCAGTCGTTTAGATTTCCCCTCTTATTTAATATTTATCTAAGTTAGAGTGTCAATAACGCAACTACATCACTTATTACATATCGCTACCTTGATAAACAAAAACACTGAAATATATTTTGTTATTTTGCATAAGGACGAATGTGAATTTTTTTTTATTCAACATGAATGAGGCGTGTTAACACCGTTATAATCCGTATGAAATGTGTAATAGATCTCTGTGACGTTTGAACATCTTCATCATCTGACATGCGCGCCGCCGCCATATTGGGCAACGATAAGGATTGTTCCAAAACACATTGCAGAATTACGGGTCCCGCAATGGTCACATCCAGTACTGAACAGTGTTGACATCTGCTGCCATTTGTAGTACGTTTTACGGGGCGTGTATATATGTAATTTTGTTGTATAAGGACAAAGATAAAAATGTTATTTAGGCAGTTATGTAAGGCTAAATCTAGTGGATTCTGTCATTAGACGCCAAGCGACTCCTGTGTATTACGTCACAAGGCCAAGCAAGCGGAATTCGGTCTCGGCTAAAGTTTTATGAGGCGTAATTGAGCGGCGTTCTAAAAAGGCGTTATAAAAGGTGTTTATTGGTTGAACTGACAAATATCAACTGAAATCCTCGTCATTTTGGAATATGCTTGAATAAAAACCGAAAAGTGATATGGTCGGGGTTTGTGGATCTTTAACAAAATCTTCTATCTAACGTTTAAGCAGTGTATTCAGTTCATTAACATACGGACGTAACAAGGTTACATTTGGGATAACACTACCTTCGATAGTACAACTTCTTGTACTTTTTTCGGGCCGATTCTCTTGAATGATTCGAACCCACGCCCTCAGAGTAAGGCAACTATCGCCAACACTTACCATAGCAACAGCTTACCACACGACCTCGAGGAATGGGACTCGGCCCGAAAAAGTACAAGAATTTGTGTTATTGAAGGGAGTGTTATCTTAAATGTAACCTTGTTATATTTCTCTACTATCTAAATGGCATTTATTTCTAAATATACGAACGGCTAAGTGATATTTTCGTCTTTTTGGGGATCGATTATTAACGTACTTTCTCGTTTATTTGGAGTGTCAATTATCTCACAGTGTGTTAACAGCATAAGGTTAAGTCAGTATATGGCTGTACTTACAACATCAGAGATCATCCCTAAATATTGTATTCAATCAAAAAACATGAAAGTCTTTTTATTGTGAATGATTAATCATTTTAATGATGACTTGTTTCAACAGTCGAAAAGACTTGTAAACAAGTCGAAATGCGACGCATCCAGTCATCATTAAAATGATATCTACAGCAAGTGTCGTCTGAAGTATTTTATGTTTATATACATTTACTTACGTGAGACCTTCTTCATTTATATATATATGAGGTGTATAGAAATGATTACATTGAACACAATCAAAGAGTAGAAAGTGAAGCGTATAGGATAAGGAAAAACATTATGAAAGATCGGTCCTTTGCCTGTGAGGCAAGAAAAAAAGCTTCATGGAACTTTCTAAATGTTTCCAATCATTGTTTGATGTATGAAACATGGGTTAATGAGGACCCTGTACTTCTTCCGTTGAAATACCGGATTAAACCAATTCATTGTGAGGATGTGGAATCAAAAAACATTCGGATACGCCTGGCAGTTCAACGCTTCCGTGCCGCTATAGATATCATGAACATTAGTGCACAAAACTACAAAAGGAAGATAAAAGATACGGATGAGCAGTTCCGAGAATTCCTAACGAGGAAAGCTTCTGGATTTGTTTTGGACAAACTGTGCGAGATTTGGGAGAAAGAGTGTGAGCAACACGAGGAGAAACAACTTCAGCAGTGGAAGACCAAAGAAGTGTGGCTACAGAACTATAAGTCAAAATATGGTGACTCTGTGTTTAAAGAAAGGACAGGACAGAAACTCAGACGTCAAATACCGATTCCTAAACAAAGAAACAAGACACAATTTAAACAAATAGTCGAACAAGAGAAGGACCTAACAAGGGTTAATAAGACATTTGCAGAGGCCGTGAGAACATCCCCGTCAAGAAATCAGGAACCATTTCTGACACGGACTATCAAACGTCGAATCAACAATAGGTTCCAAAGTTACAAGAAGACGACAAGAACTGGACAGAAGACTTATCAAAAGAAAAACTTTAATGTTCAAAATCGCTGTTACGCCAACAATGGCCAATCTACCTTTATAGGTAAAGCCGTTAACAAGTATTTTTTAGAAAGAGGACATGCTCAAAAGAAATCGGGTCATCTGGGGAGGTGGAAACCACCAAAATGGTAGACCCTAAAATTATTAATCTTTCTGACCATCCCCTTTCTGATAATGAAACTATATATATACTTTTGAAAAGGGGTCTTAAATTTACCCCAACTCCGAAGCCTAATGTTAATGATATAAAAGTGAATATGAAAGTTTTTTCCCGTAAATTAAGGCTTGCGGAATTCTTTGCTACTGATGAGAGTGACATAGAAGGGGATGGTGAGGAAGATTGTCGCATATGTGACGAAAACTTAGTTAGAAATAAATCTAAGTTCAATAGAGATAAGTATTTGGAAGAATTTTGTCAACGATTTGAAAACAACCCTGTTCATATTAACAAAAGTACTTCTAATCTAACGAAAGGGGAATTAAAAGCCCTCCAAGATCTTTCTAATAAAAAGGATATCATAATCAAGGAAGCTGATAAAGGAGGTGCTATTGTTATAATGAACAGGTCTTACTATTGTGATAAAGTGATGTCTATTTTAAATAATACAGAATATTATCAAAAATCTACAGCAAGTAAAGAAAAGGCTGTTGGTAACAAAGTTAAAAAGTTGCTTGAAAAATACTCAAATGAAATTCTAGATAAGGAAAAAGATTACATTACTAACTTTGAAGCTAAAACGGCTAACTTTTATGGTTTACCAAAGGTTCACAAAAGTAAGCTTATTCAGGAAAACGTTGTTTGTGATAACAATGAAGTCATAAATGTTGTAAATCCCGACGATTTAACCTTTAGACCCATAGTTGGGGGACCCGACAGTTGTACACAACGTCTTAGTAATTATTTAGACATAATTCTTAAACCTTTGTGTAAACATGTCAAAAGTTATCTAAGAGATGATATAGATTTCTTGTGCAATCTTCCCGCACACGTTGCCAAAGACTCCACTATTGTCAGTTTTGATGTAGTTAATTTATACAGCAATATTGATACTACACTTGGCATCGAAGCTATAAAATATTGGCTTAAAGAATTTAGGCATGAGATAGTTGATAGATTTTCAGAAACTTTTATTTTAGATGCTTTAAAATTGGTTCTGAACAATAACATTTTCTACTTTGATGGTTGTTCTTATTCACAGCAGAAGGGGGTTGCCATGGGCACAAAAGTTGCGCCAACTTACGTGACCTTAGTTCTAGGATATCTGGAAAAAATATTTTATGAGAAGGTAGGAACTAAACTTGGAGAGGAAACAAAAGAACACGTAGAAAATATGTGGAAAAGATTTTTAGATGATTGTTTTGCCATTTTAGATTGTTCGGATGAAACTTTAGAAGAAATTCACAAAATTCTAAACTCTCTAAATTCATCAATTCAATTTTACTATGGAGAAGAGTAAAAGTGAAACGAATTTCCTGGATGTAAAAGTGAAATTAAATTCTGAAGGCATTATAAACACAGATATGTTTTAAAAGTACAGATACACATCAATATTTGGATTTTAGATCATGCCATCCCCGACACACAAAACGAAATATCCCATACTCTTTAGCTAGGAGAATTTGCACTATAGTGTCTGAAAATGACATAAAAGAAAAACGCCTTAATGAATTAAAGCTATTTTTAGAAAATCAAAAGTACCCTATTCATTTGATAAATGACGGTATAAGTAGGGCATTGAGTCTGGATCAAAACAAACTCAGAGAATCAGCTAAAAGTAATCATCCTTTAGACAGTTCTCCATCCCACAATAGCGCAAACGCTTCCAACCTGGAAACCAGTCAGGCTGACATTGCAGAGAAGAGGTGTCTCCCATTAATAACTACTTTTAATCCGAATCACATCAACGCAATGAGCTTAATTAATCAGCATATACCGGTTTGACAGCAAAGCCAAAGGATGCAACGCATAATGAAAAATTACCGTATTATCAATAGTCAAAGACAGCCCCAAAATCTAAGGAAATTACTGACAAAGTCTAGATATGATTCTAATACGGATACCCCCCAGGTTAGAAAATGTGGTGATAAACGATGCGCGACATGTAACATTTTGATTGAGGGCACATCGGTTAGTATCCCACCAAATAGAATATTTTTTGTAAAAAGAAATATGACATGTGATTCAAAAAATGTTGTTTATATGATTGTTTGTCATGGATGTCAAGAAATATACATCGGGAAAACAGAATTGAAATTAAAAAGAAGAATGAATCTTCATCGTTCTCAAATCAAACAAAAACACAATCGTACTATCCCTCTTAGTGCGCATCTTGAACTATGTGGAAAAAATAAATATTCTGTTTTTCCGATATACAAAGTTGATTCAACAGAATCTGATTGCTTGGCAGAAAAAGAATTATTGTTTATTAATAAATATAAGCCAAGACTCAATTCTAAAATGTAATGTCATTCTCAATGTACATCTATTTCTATGCATTGTATCTATGAATGTATCTATGCAATGTATTGTGACGTCATAATTACACTTTATGACGCATCAACCGACTCAACGTCATTCACCTGATGAGACCCGTAATGGTCGAAAGCATGCTTGTGAATCTGATTAAATCATCGTAATTTAAACATTTAGCTGAATGTGGAAACGGGCATTTTTCTGTCTTCCCAATGTATAAATTAAATTTTGATAATAACAAGCTTTTAGAAACAAAAGAAAGCAGATTTATCCAAATGTTTTCACCAAAGTTAAACTCTAAAACTTGATGTGTCCATGTCTTTACCTTAGATTGTGACGTCACAATGTAATGGCGTCATGATGTACACGACGACGTTGCCTGACAACGTATTATCCGGTTTGAATGGCTGTGTAGCTGAAAGCGCTCGCCATTAAAATGGATGATTTCTTCTTCTAAATCCATTATGTTTTCCATATATATATATATATATATATGTATGTATGTATGTATGTATGTATGCGATATTGCGGATTCGCTTTATGAATTTGGTAAACACTGTGATCGATGCAGCTGGTTATGGATATCTTACCTTGAAATCAGAAACCACAGCCACGTGTACAATTGGTCACATGTAAATAATGAAAGAAACAGGAGGAGTGAAAAATCACACGATGGGCAATGGCTACCGGGGAATTATCAACCAGGGGAATTATCAACCAGGAGATTATCAACCAGGGGAATTCCAAAAGAGTCTATGGTCACAAAGCAAAATAACACCAGGGCCCCGTTCCATAACAGCGAGCGCTTATAATAGCTCAACGACTAGTGTGAACAACTACTCTATGACCAATCTGTTCTGCGATTTCAATGTTCTTCTCGGTCCGTCATAGCAAATGGGAGTTTTGCTCAAATCGGCACCGAGTATCAGTGTCTTCTCTTTAGTTTGTTGTGTTGTGTTTCTAGTCGTTAAATGTGTACAAATTCCTGGAAGTCACGTTAAGTATTGGTGATATTGGTGGTATGTGTTAAAATCACCACAATCTTTATAAAAGGATAGTGAATGAACACAATTGTGAAGTCGTGACAGTGTTTCCATTAAGTAAATGAACTGATTGCAGTGTTTAAAATAAACTTCATAGGATGGACTTTACAAGAAAGTGGTAAGTTGTTGAATGTGACTCTATATACATAACGGGACAGAACAGTCCCCGTCCATATAATCACATGTACAAGACGTGATTTGAACAAAAACATGTGAATGTGACATTTTATGTTCTATTGCAACATGTCTGTAACAATGTGTCGATCACATAAATATACCAACTTGACTCATCCGATCTAACCTGATCTATGGTACTATACACTACTATACCAACACTGTTCTGCGCTATCAAATCGGGTTGTTGTTTTTTGCTGATTTGTGTGGATAATGAAAGTGATCATACTTAGATCAAGGCTATCATCCTTTCAAATATCTACTACGATGTGAAAACGTGATGTCATTAATCTACGTCACATGGCATATACTTGTTATATAGGTGATAGTGATACTGGGAAATATATTCTCTTAGGCATATCACAAACATACATCATGAAATGGCCTTCGTATCATGCAGCATCGTTAATTATTTTAATTTGCTTTGATTGTAACTTCTACGACAGTGCTCCTACTAGGTGAAAATAATTTCTTTGGTAAACCATTCATACACATGTATGCAACCCACATCAGACTGTCCTAATAATTATACTTCCAGTTATTGTACATTGACATAATTACATAACAATATATGCAATAATAACATTACTATATAATTAACATTCCAACTTTGATTTGGTTATATAATGAAGTTCTGTAGTTAGCCATTTTGGTTTACATATATATAGTGATACTAATTTCAACATGAAACGTTGAGAATTTGAAATAATTAAGAAATACTTACATAATTTTACATTCACATATAGAGAATACTAAACGATGTCCTGTTTAATAACATATTTATGAAACGAGTGAGTGGTTTGATATTTAACGAGCGAAAGCGAGTTAAATACCAATACCATCTCACGAGTTTCATAAATATGTTATTAAACAGGACAGAGTTTAGTATTTTATTTATTAATCACCCAACATTAACAAAATAATGCGCAAACGAAAGGCCGGTTCGAGTGCATTATGCCAGCATAACTAGGTCAGGCGTATGAATACATTGTAATGAGGCTGCTGTCATTCCGTTTTACGTTAACACTGAACAACGATCTAAATCAATTAAAGATCAACACGATTTTACGAACCAAACATCATATTTAATGAAAAAACAACAACTTGACATAACTTTTTGAATCACAAATTTCAATTCTCGGGAATATTTTTTAAGTGCGTGGTATCATAGCTTTCAAGTTGTGCACCGCCTCAAAGAAGCGTGGCTGTTCGTGTGGCACGAACGTTTGAAACAGTTTGAAAAGTTTTAAGAAGTATGAAAGTTAACATGGATCACTGAGTTGTTTTTTGGTCCTGCAAAGATAGGACCAAGGGATCGCATTTGAGAACGGCTAACATTTAGAGTGTTTGTGTTTGTATGCAAATTTGAAACACTTGCTCGATTTGGACCAGTGTCAACAACATGCAGTGCACTCCCGTGACCCCTCATCAGCTGGACGGTTGATCAAGTCGCTGATTTGACGATGTTGATTGTCAGAGATGTGAGAATAATGGTTTATACTCTGCAAGTTCTTGTGACCACTAATTTGTATAATTATTTATTATTTAGATATCAATGCTGCGATAGTCATTTAAAAGGATATTGTAAAAGTAAAAATGTCTGAAATAATGCTACTTCGAGATGTTGTGATTGACAGCTGACATTGTTTTGGTCATGTGACCAAGTGCAAGTAGTTCCGACAGCACGCGATGTTATTACACTAAGTGTAATAACACGGTAGATTTATTACACTGCGATATCTTCAACGGGTGATTAATAAGCACATTTATCCAACTGTCCACATCTCTCCCACAGCACGTACATTAACAATACCTGAACGTGATGCACGTGCAACACGTGTTAATCTTCTCCGTGTATCACCCTAGTAACGGCGGATTGTATTGTCGTAAAACTTGATAGCTTTTTGCTTGTTCATCATATACTTATACAAACATATGTACTTATCACTAATTATTTAGCCAGGGGATTCCTTCTCTTTTCCAATTTATGAAAAACTCTATGAGTGCTTTCTTTTTTTGTATATTTTCTTTCTTTTTGTTTGAATTTTGAAACTTCTCTTCATTATGATTACTCAAGAAAATCAAACAAATATATTTGCAGTTGCAAACATACATATGTATGTGTTATTACGTACATAACCCAATCCCACTGCCAGCCTTCTGATATGTTTCATAGATTGTTTGTGTATCATGTCGATTGACATAATGCAATATAGGCAGGCAGTGGGAAGCTTTGCAGTTTCACTTCATTCAATAAGTTCATACAATCTTTATTTATATATCTATCTTTCAAGATTTCGATGTGTGTATGATCCATGCACTTCAATATTTATCATTATTCTCTTACTTTGTTGCGGAGATATTCACCCAAACCCGGGACCAAAACCTGATAGAAATCTTAAGATAATACATCTCAATGTAAGAAGTCTAAAAGATAAAGTTGATATCATTCATGCGGAATTTGTAGACTATGATGTGATCTGTCTCACAGAAACTTGGCTAAATGATAATATTAATAGCAGGGATATACAAATTCCAGACTTTCACAGTCCGTTTAGAAAAGATCGTTTAACACGAGGCGGGGGCGTGGCCATTTACGTAAAACAAAACTTATGCGTAGAGAGTATGGAAACATTAGATATTGTTGGCCTCGAGGCACTATGGATAAAAATAAAATGCAAAAATAGAAATTATCTTATCGGTACATTTTACCGCGCGGATAAAAGTGAATTTTACTGGGACTTGATTAACCAATCAATCGAAATGGCGATAGATCTAAATATGTTTACTGTTATTGTTGGCGACTTCAACATAGATATCTTACAAGAAAGTAACATCAAAATCGAAACGCTCAAACGTTTATACGGGATAAATCAGATTATAACTGCTCCAACGAGAATAACGCAAAGCTCTAGCACTTTAATTGATTTGATTTTTGTTTCACATAAAAACAGCTTGCTTAGCTCCGGCGTTCTCGATCCCGTATGCAGTGACCACTGTCCTGTTTTCCTGACAATCTTAGATAAAATATTTAAAACGCGATCTATAAAAAGAGTAGTATATGATTTTGATTCCATGGATAAAGACAGTGTTGAAAGACATCTAAACGAAGTTGATGAAAACGAAATATTTAACTCTGGTAATATAAATACTGCAGTTGAAATTTTAACTGATAAAATAAAATATATCATGAACAACAACACACCGAATAGACTGGTCAATATAAAAGCGGATGACCCCGTATGGATGAATAGCAAAATTCGCGCTGCAATGCGTAAGCGAAATCGTTTTCATAAAATTGCCAAAAAACGAAATCGTCCCTCCGACTGGGCAAATTTCCGTTCATCCAGAAACAAAGTCGTTAGTTTAATACGTGAAGCAAAAAGAATATGTGACTCAAAAATAGATACTAAGGTAAATTCCTCCGTTGGCACAAAAACATGGTGGCGTTTGATAAAACAGTTTATTCAAAGTAAATCCGAACGTAACTTCTTTCCATCAATAGTTTCTAACAACATTGTTTATGATGACCCCGAAGAGATTGCATATATTTTCAATGATTTCTTTGTTAGTCAGTCAACAGTAAAATATCCCGATGCACAAGTACCCGATCGCGAATATCTCTCAGATCCTATTGTATCATCATTAAATACTGTCCATCTTACACCTGGGGAAGTACAAGATATTCTTCTCTCTCTTGATCCATCAAAATCAACTGGACCAGATGGAATAGGAAATAGATTTCTTAAAGCCGCGGCGAAAGGTTTAGCTCCTATATTAACAAAACTGTTTAATTGGTCTCTTCAACAATTCACGTTTCCAGCCGCCTGGAAGGAAGCTTCAGTCATACCTCTGCATAAAAAGAATAGTGTTAATGAATGTTCCAATTACAGACCTGTCGCACTTACGAGTTGTCTGTCTAAAGTATTCGAAAAGTGTATCTTTAAACATGTATTTAACCACTTTCGAGACAATGACATCTTAACCAATTTACAATCCGGCTTTATGCCTGGTGATTCAACCGCTAACCAATTAACTTTTTTATACGATTTTATTGCGAAAGGGCTTGACGAAGGTAAGGAGGTTAGGGCTGTATTCTGCGATATAAGTAAGGCCTTTGACAAGGTCTGGCACAAGGGCATCATTTCTAAACTTAAGAACTATGGCATCGATGGTACTTTATTGAGCTGGTTTGAAAGTTACTTAGAAAACCGTTTACAGAAAGTTGTCATAAATGGATATTCTTCCGATTATAAACCTGTACTTGCCGGCGTCCCACAAGGTTCCGTATTGGGTCCGTTACTTTTCATTATATACATAAATGACTTAGTTGATGGTATTGAAAGTCACATACGCTTATTTGCTGACGATACTTCAATGTATGTAATTGTTGATGATCACGATACTGCCGCTTCCAGTCTGAACGACGACCTAAAGCGCATATCTAGCTGGGCAGATAAATGGCAAGTTAACTTTAATCCTGATAAAACCGAAACAATAAATTTTTCTCGTAAACATAAAACCGAAAAAATTCCAACTTTGCATATGAACCAAATTCCAATAAAAGAAGTCGAAAGCCATAAACATCTAGGCATAACGTTACAGAAAGATTGCGCATGGAAAAATCATATAGAAGATATTGTTAAAAAAAGTTAGCCCCATGATTAACTGCCTTCGAAGCTTGAAATATCGACTTTCAAGAAAAACCCTAGAAACCATGTACAAATCATTTATCATGCCGATGTTTGATTATTGCTGCCATATCTGGGACAACTGTACAATCGACCAATCGCTTATTCTTGAAAGATTACATTTAGACGCCCTCCGTACGATATGTGGCGCAGTTCGTGGCACAAGTCATTATAAGCTATACACAGAAACACTGTTCAAATCCCTTAAAGAACGAAGGCGGGATATCAAACTGATTAATTTCTTCAAAATGAATAGCGGGCTCGCACCAAACTACCTCTGTGATCTGGTTCCTAGAACTGTCTCTGAAAAAAGTCATTACAATCTTCGAAATCAATCCAATTTGCAAACAATATACTGTAGAACCAAAATATACGAACAATCTTTTCTACCTGATACGATCAAAACTTGGAATTCATTACCTGATAACTTCGTACAAGCCAACACAATTGGCGAATTTAAGTCACTACTAACACATGATGAATCAAATAACAACTACCTAGATCTGAATTATGGTAGTCGTTTCTGTCAGATTATACATTGTCGGCTTAAACTTGGATGCAGCGATTTGAACGCAGATAAAGTAAATAGACATATCTCAAACAATCCGGAATGCGCTTGTGGATACCACAACGAAGATGTTGTTCATTATCTTTTTACATGTAAGTTATATACAACTCTTAGAAATAATACATTTTTCTATGTAAATGGCCATAACCTCCAAACTGTGTTATACGGAACACCTCAAGAATCTAATAATGTCAATATTAACATAATTAAGTCCCTACATCAATATATCAATAAATCCAAACGCTTTGAAAATCATTCTAAATTATCTAAATAAATATAATGGAACGAAACTGCAACAAATTATCAATTAACACTTATGTACGTATATCTATAGTTTGATTGTCTTGATTTTTTCATTTGTTGTTAACATGTTACCAGCTCTTGTGAATTTGTTTATGTTTTATGTAGTGGTGAGGCATTCACATAAGCAGAGTTTTGCTTGTTTGCCAAACCACATTCTTATTGAATAAAAATATGTTTAAACCAATAGCTCATTGATTGCTGAATGTAGAACTCAAGTAGCGCTCAGGTAGCGCTCTTCTCTCTTGAACGACAAGATGCAAATTCCTCTAAGTTTGCTCGCCTTAATTGCTACGTAACGCTTATTGAGAGATTACTTTAAAACCTCTGTTGAACACGGCCTAGGTGAATTATTCAATGGATATTGTGATAGCACTTATATGTGGCTCTTAACCCACAAGAGACTTCTTCAATCAGTTCAATAAACAGCTAATGGTTAATTGTGGACGTCCGCAGGGATTCAACCAAAAGTGCTCTTTTGAAGGATCATCACATGAAGTATTCAGTGTAGCTTGTTTTGTGAGTTTACCTGGTATCTATATCAGCTATCTGTTCCAATCGTCGGTTCTTGTGTGAGGACGTAAAGCGGGGAGTTGGAACACATCAGATTCTCTAGCTGGACCAAAGTGAAGTACAGCTGCATAGAGTTTACAGAGATTGAATTTGAAGAATTGGAATATATACCAGAGCCAAGATTCGAGGATTCCAAGTTACGATTTCTATTCTCTTCTACATAGTATTGAACTGGATAATTCAACGAGCTTTCTTTTCGTGTATGAGGATCTAACAAACGCGCAAGATATCTTAAGAAAATTATTTGTTGTCTGTAATGCCTGGAGAGAGCGGAAACTAATTGTCAAGGGAAGTGACACATGGAAATAAATTTAGAATTTCTATTCATCAAAGTGACATTGACCTAAATAATTCAAGGTGAATTACATTGTAATGAAAACCTCCCTTTACCAAAGAGTATCTCACATGACGTGACTTGTGGTTATGAAATATGAAAAGTTCGAGTCTGTAAAGAACTGCCAGAGTGACGAAAACTGGATTATTTACTTGAACGAGTAACGCATAATTGGAACTCTTCGTTTTTATATTCTACAAAAGAACACTCTGCTTCATTGAATATAGAAAAAGACAACTTTAACTAAATGGAGAGGCGTGAACTTCAGAAAACGAAATCTTTATTTTCATATAGGAACATGATGATGATTATTTTGCATATTCTCTTCCTTCTCCCCTCTGTGACGTCATTATGTCCTTTGATCTACGCAGAGAGACTATTTGACTATAATGACAAAAAGATTTCCCAAAATCTGATAAGGACTATGACTGGTCTGAGCAAGACGGAATGTATCCATCAGTGTTACAATGAGACGTTTTGCAACAGCGTCCACTTCAACCCTTCGGGGTCAACTTGTTCGTGTCTCAGAGAGAGATTCAAGGACACATCAGTCTCAACCGTTCCTGAGATCGGGCACACGCTCTTTCAGCTGAGAAAACGTGAGTTACAACACTGAACTTGATTATATTCACTGTTATATAGTGTTTCGTTCCAGTGAAACCTAAGTTGATATTTTATATTTTAAAATGTTGCTATTTCTAATAGTCGGGTCAATATATGGAAAAAAACACCCTCAACCCCCAACAAAAGGTTTCTCAACTGATTCTGGTAGGGGTGAGTGCACTGTATGACATACTAAAAGTAGGGACCCCGGAATTTTTTTATTTATTTTCTATTTGTCTTTATTTCACCTGCAATTTCGAGAAAATAATATTTGTAAAGAAATCTTTTTAAATTTATTACAAAGGGCAGAAAAGGTTGTTTCTTAGAATTTCATTAATCAGTATTTCGTGTTTTATTTTGAGTTTTTTGTGTTTCAATTTGAGTTTATTGTGTTTTATTCTAAGTTTTCCGTATTTTCAGTTCGGTTTTATATACTTTCAATGAGAGAAATGCAATAAACTATAATCAATACTTTATGTCCCTTATTGGCCAACTTACCAGCCATACTAAAATAGCTTGAAATTAGAAATCTTTTATGCCTATATTGATGGTGTTTGGATAACAAATTCCTGAATTAGATATTTCTAAAGTATGGCCCTGGTATCATTATTTGGAATCCGTCCGTCCGAGATAAAGGGGACAGCTTTTCTCAGAAACCGTTTAAGATATGATAACAAAATTTGAAGTGTGGCCTAAGGCCATAAATACCTTGATGGAGTTCGAAAATAAGAAGTGTGCAATTAATTTTTCCGGAGTAATTGCCCTTGTTCCCTATTTTTGGACTTTGTTCATGGTATCTCCAAAGGGGACAACTTTTCTCAGAAACTATTTCAGATAGGATAACCAATTTTGTTGTGTTGCTTGAGGACATAAATACCTTGATGGAGTTTGAAAAAGAGAAGCGTGCAATTGTTTTTTTCCGGATTAATTGCCCATGATCGTTTGTATTTTTTACTCTGTTCCAGGTAATTTCATAAGGGACAGCTTTTCTCAGAAACAGTTTCAGATAGGAGAACCAAATTTGTTGTGTGCCTTGAGGGTTTGAAAATTAGAATCATGCGGTCCAGGTAACTTCCAAGGGGATAACTTTTCATTGAAATTGTTTAAGATCAAATCACTTGTGTGGCTTGAGGGTATCGATACCTTGATGAAATGAATATGTGAAGTGCACAATTATCTCTTCTCGAAATATTGCCCTTGTTCCAATTTCTATGGTCTGGCGGGGGATGTTGATGACTATGTCTTCTTGTTCAAATTATGTCCCTGTGATGCGGGATATTATTCAAGTAACGTCCTTCTGATGCGGGATATTATTCAAGTAACGTCCCTGTGGTGCGGGATATTATTCAAGTAATGTCCCTCTGGTGCGGGATATTATTCAAGTGATGTCCCTCTGGTGTGGGATATTATTCAAGTAATGTATCTCTGGTGAGGGATATAATTTAAGTAATGTCCCTCTGGTGCGGGATATTATTCAATTAATGTCCCTCTGGCGCGGATTATTATTCAAGTAATGTCCCTCTGGTGTGGGACATTATTCAAGTATTGTCCCTCTGGTGTGGGGTATTATTCAAGTAATGTATCTCTGGTGAGGGATAATATTCAAGTTATGTCCCTCTGGTGCGGGATATCATTCAATTAATGTCCCTCTGATGCGGACTATTATTCAAGTAATGTCCCTCTGGTGTGGGACATTATTCAAGTAATGTCCCTCTGGTGTGGGGTATTATTCAAGTAATGTATCTCTGGTGAGGGATATTATTCAAGTAATGTCCCTCTGGTGCGGGATATTATTCAATTAATGTCCCTCTGGTGCGGACTATTATTCAAGTAATGTCCCTCTGGTGTGGGACATTATTCAAGTAATGTCCCTCTGGTGCGGGGTATTATTCAAGTAATGTATCTCTGGTGAGGGATATTATTCAAGTAATGTCCCTCTGGTGCGGGGTATTATTCAAGTAATGTATCTCTGGTGAGGGATATTATTCAAGTAATGTATCTCTGGTGAGGGATATTATTCAAGTAATGTCCCTCTGGTGCGAAGTATTATTCAAATTATGTCCCTCTTGTGCGGAGGATTATTTAAATTATGTCAATCGGGTGCAGAGTATTTTTCAAGTAATATCCCTCTTGTGCGGGGTATTATTCAAGTAATATCCCTCTTGTGCGGGGTATTATTCAAGTAATGTCCCTCTGGTGCGAGTTACAATTCAGATATTGTCCCTTTGTGCGGAATATAATTAAAGTAATGTCCCTCATGCGACTATAATTCAGGCAATATCCCTCTTATGTGAAATATTATTCAAGTGATGTCTCTCCCGGGTTTGGGATATTATTCAAGTAATGTCTCTCTCCTGCGGGATATTATTCAATTAATGTCCCTCTTATGCGAAATATTATTCAAGTGATGTCCCTCTGGTGCAGAGTATTATTCAAGTAATATCCCTCTTGTGCGGAATATAATTAAAGTAATGTCCCTCATGCGACTATAATTCAGGCAATGTCCATCTTATGCGAAATATTATTCAAGTGATGTCCCTCTGGTGTGGGATATTATTCAAGTAATGTCCCTCTGGTGCGGAGTATTATTCAAATTATGTCCCTCTGGTGCGGAGGATTATTTAAATTATGTCCCTCGGGTGCAGAGTATTATTCAGGTAATATCCCTCTTGTGCGGGGTATTATTCAAGTAATGTCCCTCTGGTGCGAGTTACAATTCAGCTATTGTCCCTTTGTGCGGAATATAATTAAAGTAATGTCCCTCATGCGACTATAATTCAGGCAATGTCCCTTTGTGCGGACTATAATTTAAGTACTATCCTCTGTTGCGACTATAATTCAAGAAATGTCCCTTTGTGCGGAATAAAATTCAAGCAATGTCCCTCGTGTGCGACAGTAATTCAAGCAATGTCCCTTTGTGCGGACTATAATTCAAGTGATATCCTCTGTTGCGACTATAATTCAAGTACTGTCCCTCTGGTGCGGACTATAATTCAAGTAATGCCCCTATGTGCTAACTTTATACAAGTAATGTCCCTTTGTGCGAACTATAATTTAAGTAATATCCTCTGTTGTGACTATAATTCAAGTAATGTCCCTCTGGTGCGACTATTATTCAAGAAATGTCCCTTTGTGCAGAATAAAATGTCCCTCTGGTGCGACAGTAATTCAAGCAATGTCCCTTTGTGCGGACTATAATTCAAGTAATATCCTCTGTTGCGACTATAATTCAAGTACTGTCCCTCTGGTGCGGACTATAAGTCAAGTAATGCCCCTCTGTGCGGAATATATACAAGTAATGTCCCTTTGCGCGGACAATATTCAAGTAATATCCTCTGTTGCAAGTATAATTCAAGTAGTGTCCCCCTGGTGCGGCAATAATTCAAGTAATGTTTCTCTGAGGTATTATCTTGCAATGTCCCTCTTCAAATGTCTATATTTAAAAGCTCAGATGTAAAGTTTAAGGTGACAGTTAGAGTGTGTAATGACTAACTCGATTAGAACGTGATTTAATGTAATACATTTTAACATTATAACTACATTTAACTAGATTCGCCCCAAAAATGGGCGATTTGCTGATTTATTTGCAGGTAAACAGCTGTGGTATAATTGCTTCATAAATTATTTTATTCTTACATGACCTGGTGAGCGATTCGGATTTGATCGAGTTTATGTTTTTCCATTGAAGCTGACGCGACACCAGGATCGAAATGTGAGGAGGATTTGGACTGTACTTCCCTTCCAAACTCCCAATGTCACGAAGCGCGTTGCAGGTGCGATGAGGGATATGACGAGGACGGGGCCAGGTGTAGAATATTGACAGGTAGGAAAAATCAATAATTTTGCTTTGACGATGCACGGATGATGGATGGATATAGATAGATGATGGATGATGGAAGATGGATGGATGGATGGATGATGGATGGATGGATAGATGGAGTGATGATGGATGGATATGGATGGATGGATGGATGATTGGATGGATAATGGATATAAGTTGGATGGATGGATGGATGGGAGATGGATGGATTATGGATGATGGATTGATGATGGATTGATGATGGATGGATGATGGATTGATGATGGATTGATGGATGGGTGACTGGATGAGTGACTGGATGGATGATGGATGTATGATGGATGGATGGATGGATGATTGGATGGATGGATGGATGATGGATGGATGGATGATTGGATGGATGGATAGATGATGGATGGATGGATGATTGGACGGATGGATGATGGATGGATGGATGATGGATGATGGATGGATGGATGAAGAATGGATTGATGATGGTTGGATGGATGACGGATGATGGATGGATGATTGATGGATAATGGATCGATTGATTGATGGAGTGATGATGGATGGATATGGATGGATGGATGAATGATTGGATGGATAATGGATATAAGTTGGATGGATGGATGGATGGGAGATGGATGGATTATGGATGATGGATTGATGATGGATGGATGATGGATTGATGATGGATTGATGGATGGGTGACTGGATGGGTGACTGGATGGATGATGGATATATGATGGATGGATGGATGGATGGATGATTGGATGGATGGATGGATGATGGATGGATGGATGATTGGATGGATGGATGGATGATGGATGGATGGATGATGGATGGATGGATGAAGAATGGATTGATGATGGTTGGATGGATGACGGATGATGGATGGATGATTGATGGATAATGGAGCGATTGATTGATGGATCGATAATGGATGGAGAATGGCTGGTTGGTGATGATTTTAATGGAATATGGATGGATGGATGGATCAATGGATGGCTGGATGGTAGAATGGATGGATGGATGATGGATAGATGATGGATGGATGATGGATGGATTGATTAAGGTTGATGGATGGATGATGGTTGATGAATGGATGATGGATGGATGATGGATGCATGATGGGTGGATGATGGCTGATGGTTGGATGGATGATGAATGGATGATGGCTGATAGATTATGGGTGATGAATGGATGATGGGTGAACAGCTTAATCGAGAAAGTATGAATTGATGATGGGGGTATGATGGGTGATGAATGGATGATTGGATGATGGATGATGGATGATGGATAGATGATGGATTATGGATTCATGAATGGATGTTGGATGAATGGATGATGGATGAATGGATAGATGATGGATTATGGATTCATGAATGGATGTTGGATGAATGGATGATGGATGAATGGATGTTGGATGAATGGATGATGGATGAATGGATGATGGATGGATAGACGATCGATTAATGAATGAATGGATGGATGGATGGATGGATGATGGATGGATAAAGGATGATGGATGATGGGTGAAGGATGGATGGATGATGGATGGATAGATGGATGGATGATTTATGAATGGATTCAGGGATGATGGGTGATGAATGGTTGATAGATCATGGATGATGGATTATGGATGAATGAATGATAGATGAATGGAGTGAATGGATAAATGGATAGATGATGGATTATGGATTCATGAATGGATGTTGGATGAATGGATGATGGATGAATGGATGTTGGATGAATGTATGATGATGGATGAATGGATGATGGATTATGGATGGATGATGAATAGATGATGGATGATGGATGATTGATGATGGATGAATGGATGATGATGGATGGATGGATGATGGATGATGGATGAATGGATAATGATGGATGAATGGATGATGGATGATGGATGGGTGATGGATGATGGATAGATGAAGGATGATGGATGGTTGATGATGGATGGATGATGGATGGATGGATGAATGGATGGATGGAATGATTATGGATGATGGATGATGGATGATGGATGATGGATGATTGATGATGGATGGATGATGGATGGATGAATGGATTGATTATGGATGATGGATGGTGGATGATGGATGGATGATGGATGGCTTGATTATGGATGATGGATGGATGATGGATTATTGATGATTGATGGATGATGGATGGATGATGGATGGATGAATGGATGGATGGATGATTGATGATTGATGATGGATGAATGATGGATGAATGAATGGATGGATGGATGAATGGATGATGGATGAATGGATGATGGATGAATGGATGATGGATGAATGGATGATGGATGAATGGATGATTAATGAATGGATGAATGGATGGATGGATTGATTATGGATGATGGATGATGGATGATTGATGATTGATGATGGATGGATGATGGATGAATGAATGGATGGATGGATGAATGGATGATGGATGAAAGGATGATGGATGAATGGATGATTAATGAATGGATGATGGATGTATAGATGATTGATTAATGAATGAATGGATGGATGGATGGATGATGAATGAATGGATGGATGGATTGATTATGGATGATGGATGGATGATGGATGATTGATGATGGATGGATGGAGCACAGTGGTGTTCGTGGAGCACACTGGTGTAGTGGTTAGCATGTCTGCCTCTCACGCCAACGGCCCGGGTTCGAATCCCGGTGGAGACACCAAACATTTGTGACCTGGGTCTTATACTGTGTTGTGTCCTTGGGCAAGGCACTTCATCCACATTGCACTCAGTTCACCCAGCTGGACATGGAAACCTATGGACCTAATCGGTGGCGCGGGGCGCTTCATAGGCAGCACCGAAATTATGATTCCTTCAGGGTACTAACTGTGTAGCGCCTTGAGCATGAATTGTGCATGGATATGTGCGCATTATAAATATACTATTATTATTATGAATGGATGATGAATGATGGCTGATGTGTGATAAATGGATTATGGTTGACGGTTGGATGATGGATGATGGATGGATGAATGGATGATGGAAGAATGGATTGATGAGGGATGATGGATGATTGATGATGGATGATTGATGATGGATGAATGGATGGATGGATTGATGATGAAAGGATGATTGATGATGAATGATGGCTGATGGTTGATGATTGATGGATTATGGTTGACGGATGGATGATGGATGAATGGATGATGATGGATGGATGGATGATGGATGGTGGATGGATGAATGGATTGAGGGATGATGGGTGATGAATGGTTGATAGATGATGGATGATGGATGATGGATGGATGGATGAATAAATGATGAATGGATGGATGGTGGATGATTGATGGATGATGGATGGATGAATGGATGATGGATGAATGAATGAATGAATGGATGATGGATGAATGAATGGATGGATGGATGGATGATGAATGGATGATGGATGATGAATGATAGCTGATGGTTGATGAATGGGTTATGGTTGACGAATGGATGATGAATGGATGAATAGATATTGGATGGATGATGGGTGATTAATGGATGATTAGATGATGGGTGATGGATGATGGGTGATGAATGGATTATGGTTGATGGATGGATGATGGATGGATGGATGATGGATGAATGGATGATGATGGATGGATGATGGATGAATGGATGATGATGGATGATGGATGAATGGATGATGATGGATGGATGGATGATGGATGAATGGATGATGATGGATGGATGAATGGACTGAGGGATGATGGGTGATGAATGGTTGATGGATGAATGGATGGATTAAAGATGGATGGATGTTGAATGGATGATGGATGGATGGATGGATGGATGGATGATGGATGGATGGATGATGGATGGATGAATGGATGAATGGATGAATGGATGATGGATGGATTGATGCATAGTTGGTTGGTTATGAATGGTTGATGGATGGATGGATGATGGATGGATGGATGAATGGATGAATGGATGATGGGTTATGAATGGATGAATGGATGAATGGATGAATGGATGGATTAAGGATGGATGGATGATGGATGGATAATAGATGGATGATGGATGGATGGATGGATGATGGTGAATGATGGATGGATGATGGATGGATGATGGATGGATGGATGAAGGATGGATGATGAGTGATTGATAGATGAAGGATGAATGAATGATGGCTGATTGGTGATGAATGGATGATGGATGGATCGATGGATGAATGGATGGATGATTGATGGATGGATGATGGTTGACGAATGGATAGATGGATGGATGGATGATTGATGGATGGATGATGGTTGACGAATGGATGAAGGATGATGGATGGA
Organism: Gibbula magus; assembly: GCA_936450465.1. Taxonomy (NCBI): domain Eukaryota; kingdom Metazoa; phylum Mollusca; class Gastropoda; order Trochida; family Trochidae; genus Gibbula; species Gibbula magus. Next base: position 60,930,402 of record OW388302.1, read on the forward strand.
TGGATGGATGGATGATGGATGGATGATTAATGGATGATGGATGGATTGATGGATGGATGGATGATGGATGGATGATTGATTGATGGATGGATAATAGATGGATGATGGATGGATGGATGATAGTGAATGATGGATGGATGGATGATGGATGGATGATGGATCGATAGATGAAGAATGGATGATGAGTGATTGATGGATGAAGGATGAATTAATGATGGCTGATGGGTGATGAGTGGATGAATGATGGATCGATGGATGGATGATTGATGGATGGATGATGGTTGACGAATGGATGAAGGATGATGGATGGATGGATGATGGATGATGGATGGATGGATGGATGGATGGATGATTGATGGATGATAGATGGATGAATGGATGGATGATGGATGAATGCCAGATGGATGTAGGATTATGGATGGATGATGGATCGATTGATGGATGGGGGATTTGAGGATGATCGGTGATGGAAGGATGAAGGATGATTTATCATCCAAAACTGGGTTCCACAGGAGATATCGCTTGTATGAGATCAAGCGATATGTCCTAGGAGATATCATTTTGACAGTAGATTTTGAACAATGCCCTGTTGGCGTCAGGTACATGACATCACAATGGTTTTGCATCATCAAGTAATGACATCACAATGCCATGACATCACGGCACTGGAAGCCAAATGGCAGTTTTGTGTTCAGATATGTTCATTTTTCATTAAAAACTAATGAAGAATGATTTTGGATGATAAATAGAATCACACCCTCGTGTCTTCTGATATCAAATATATCAACACTCGTTGATAAAAGTCAAAATATCCTCGGCAAGCCTCGGATATTTGTAAGTTTTATCAACTCGTGTTGATATATTTGATATCAGACACTTGGGTGAGATTCTCTATATATGGATGATGGATGGAAGGATGGATGATGGATCGATTGATGGATGGATGATAGATGATGGATGGATGAAGGATGGTTGGATGGACAAATGGATGGATTGTGGATGATGGATGAATGGATGAGTGGGTAGATGATTGATGAGTGGATCGATGGATGGTTGGATGGATGATGGATGGATGATTGGATGGATTGACAGATAAAATAAACATTTTTCTAACTACAACCCATTACAGCATCCAAAGAATGGTTATTCAATATTTAGATTTTTATTCCTTCAGTGAAGTAGCTGAACGTGTTAAAAATGACCGAAAAATAACAAAATTTATTTAATGATTTTAAATAACACATTCAATTTAACAGTGAATGTTTTTAATTCAAGGAAACAAAATGTACATGATTAGTCTCAAGTTTGTCTTAGGAGAGAAAATAGATCTCAACAGTCATTCTCACAATCCTCCATGGTTGGATGGTAGTCTGGCTACAAAACGAAAGGGTTGGCAGTCGGTTTCCCGCAGCCTCTGCTCGACGATCGATAACCTTATTCAATAGGACTGAGGCAATAAGTGATGGAATTTATCTGTACGTCATTCAGTTCATACACTCGTAGGTATAGGGGTCTTACTTAGATTGAAGTCTAAACGCGTTGCGAGATGATATTTCAAAGGTTGGTAAGCGAAACCTCCTGGGACATAATTACAAGAAAGGACTTCCCTGAATGAAGTTAAACATCCTTAGATATGTTCACGAAAATACAGAGAGACATTTGTAAGAAACTGGTTTGTTAAACTGGTTTGTTATATTCTCCGCTGCTCTGTTTCAGAATGTACATCGTTCAATACCAACTTCACCAGATACGAGGGAAGCTTCATCGAGGGATACGACATTGCGTTTACTGTAGCTACGGACGGAGAGGGTTGCAAGAAGTTCTGTCTGGACAACCCAGTCTGTACCTCCTGTGATCATGATCATATAGGCCGCGTATGTTACCAACACATTGTGACGTGGACCGAAGTACCTGCAAGGGCAAGGAAGACAAACGGTCCAATCTTTGACTACTACGAACGTGACTGTAACTGGTGAAAGTAAGCAGTGGAGGAAACCTTGGGGGGGGGTCTTGATTTTTGCATGGACGGGTATGGGGGAGGGGGTGGGGGTGGGGGGAGGTTGGGGGGGGGGGGGGGGGGGGGGGGGGGATGGGCGGGGCTTTGGGCTTGTTTATTCAGTACAAAGTGCATTATTGAACCCAGGAGCTCCTTATTCATCACTTTAGAATTTTATGTTGATCACTGAGTATAACCCGTGACTTCGTTTGATTCGCCGACTTGTGTGTCGGGTTCTCAAATCAATCACTGTGATTTTACAGATGGACTCTACAGTTTGAACATCAGTTACTTCACATAATCAATTAAATATTAAATTTGATCTATAGAAACGTATTTTTATTTTGTATATTTTATATTTTTTCAAAATTAAATTTGTTTGTGGCTGAGGCAAATTTCAATGCTAACGGCCATAATTAAGTCAAAGCTCGAGTCATTTTGTTTAGAAACATCAAAGCGCAAGTGTTAAATCAAACGCAACCCATGCGATCAAGTTAGGAATAGTCTAATAGCCTTCTCCGATATACAGCTGATTATTGTCTCACCATTAAGCAATAGACATGGGCGATGATGGTGGGATACTACTTGACATATATGATTATTTTATTTCGAAATAAGTCTTCTCTCAAACTAAACTATTTGTTTTATTGGGAGATCTACAGAGCTACATCTGTAGATCTGATGACTGACGAATCAAAGTCACCTTTGTTAGTTAAGAAAACAGTTGAAATAGAAACTGATTTCAACCATAGTGCCCTGTCAGTCTATTGGTCATTGCAAATATGAGTGAACACAAAATGACTCTCGACAATGGCGACAATTCTTGTTGTTAGAAAAACCAATTAACTGTATGTCAACTATTTTACTGCACATCACGTCACCTCACAAACCAAATGTTAGTTTCTTCATGAGACTTTTTATAGTGGTAACTTCTACATGATTCTTTTGAGTGTATAGGTGCCTTTCTTCAGTATCTTTCGTAAAGCTAATTCCCTTGATTATAATGAATGAAGTTAGCATAATCGCATCCCTCCATCAATACATCATCAACAGTATCTTAGATAAATGTCAGGTCTTTGACGTGCATTTAGAAGTGGTATACATGAGAACGGGAGGATTTGTCTGGATAGTGGCCTCTTTAGTGTGGGGACGCACGACGTTTCGGAGTATATGCTCACTCCTTCATCAAGTGGAATGATGAAGGGGTGAGCATGTGCTCAAAGGGCGTCGTGTTGTCGTTTCGCGTTGAAGAGGTCGTTGTCCATAGGGACTTCCTGTTCTTGGATGATCGTGTTTGTATTGCTAATGATCAATGTAGCTGTATCATTAATGAAGTGGAACTGCAAAGAATGTTTCATTAGCAACAATCATGTATGCATGTTAATTATGCTTTAGTTTGTCATGCTTATGTCCAGTTCTTGTGTGTTAGTTATTACATGTATGTACTCTTTAGGTATTATCAAAAGCAAAGGTTTGCGTGTTTACCGAACCAGATTCTTTATAAATAAAAATATCTTTAAACCAAAGAACTTGGCATTCACTTACTCGTGTTTCTTCATTTTCGTTAAAAGTATATATGTGCACAATGATTGCAATACGTTATGTGTGTTAATTTAAAGTTAGGGTGTGGTGCTCCATGGTCACTTGCGGGATTTCAATTTGACAAATAACCAAATTTAAATTTCTCAAATCACCACATGAATTACTTATGTACGGGTTTTTAATTAGACCAAGTACTGTCGACAAACAATTCACTAAAGTCACTGAAACGTATCTGCCTGGTTTGACGTAACTCCCGGCGCTTGGACATCCACGTACATGATATTTCAACATGTTTTCGCAGCTTTTTAACTGTCATTTTAACAATCTAATATTCACAGAAACAACTCAAATCTTCGATATATTGAATCCTCAGATATCTAAATTGGTAATTTCGCAAATGACAATTACATGTTTATTGTATAAAAATGTGATTTGGTCTATTTCTAATAGATCTGATGTAACTGAAGTGGCAATTCATTGTAAAGCTTTTTAACGTGACACGGGGCAACAATGTTCCTGACCAGCGCAACAGGCGAACAGGTAGCCAAGCGGTAACGGCCAAGCACGCATTTGTGCTATACTCAAACCGGGTTATAAAAGTTGTCTTAGCAATTAATTACAAGTGTATATTGTTTAGATTTTATGTCCAGTTGATATATAGTGTACATAGAGATAATAATTTGTCTTTCACTACAATAATAGGCCTATATTGCAGTTCAATATTGATATCAAGTGACATTCGTAATTTAAAATGAATTCATGTATGTGATTAAGCTACGTCTGCAATGTTGAAACATTATGCGTAAAAGCAGAATTAATGATGGAACTTATACCCCACTCCCGGTCTCATTGCTATGGTTTCTCTTGTTACAGGTGTAGGTGTATTGGCCGATACACCTACACTTATTTCTGATATACCTACACTTTTTCTGATATACCTACACTTTTCTAATATACCTACACTCTGCGAATTGTAAGGGCCCTGCGGGGAAAACTGAAGGGTATCATTTGATACACATTAGGAAAAGTATGGGTATATCTCTCACATACAAAGTTTATCCGGTACATAACAATACTTATTACCCATATGGTTAAAAAAAAACGAGTTAATATTTTCGATACGAGCACATGTGCATATAACCCTTTTGCCTAGCAGCCATTGTTTCACCGCAACTTACCGTATTTCGTTGACTGTGACGTCATAAAACGATTGTTCGTGACGCCACTGTAGATTGCCGTCGCAATGGAAGTGAGCCGTTTCCTGACTATTTTTACGCGAATTAAATGGAATAGAATGGGTAATAAAGAAATTATTACACTCGAAAGTGTGTCATATGACTTTTACGAAACTCGTGCAAATGTATGTATAACCCTCGCTTCGCTCGGGCAATACAAAAATTCACACTCGTTTCGTAAAAGTCATATGACACACTTCATCAGGTAATAATCTCTATATCATAAGTCAAGCCAATTAATACCATAATAAAAACCCAAAATCTTCAAAATCCTTGAAGACAGAGGAGAGGAGTGCTTTATCACGATCCTATTGCATACGAATCCCAGATTTTTACCCGCATATTTGATTTATCATTCAAATTTGAACATGAACATGAGAAGTCATCAATTATTAAAAGTTTTGTCTTCAAATCAAATGAAAACAGTTTGGGATAACATAGTAAATCGAAGAGTTAAAAATAACCGTAATGGTATTGTTCTCCCAAAAGAAAAAAGACAACCAATTTGTTTAATGGCTTTTCTGATAAAGTGAAAAGCTGTATTGAACATTGGGTAATTGAAGTAACCAAACAATGTTACAAGAAGAGAAGAAAAGAAGAAAAATATTTTATTAACATGTCACACATTGACATTAAAACAGATCATACATTTACAAAATCAGTTAAAAAAACAACATCCAGCCTTGAAGGCTTATGAGACACGAGATTAATAAAACTTAAAATATGATAGGATAAATACAGGTACAATGCTAAAATTTCGTGATGACAGATGTGGAACAGACACAGGTGTTCATCCTCGTGTCTTCTGATATCAAATATTTCAACACTCGTTGATAATAGTCAAATATCTTAGGCTTTTTATTTACCTTTTATCATGTTGATATAACTGATATCAGAAGACAGTCGAGTGATATTCTCTATAAAATGTGTAAAGTCTATAGCTATACATCAGTATGTCTTTCTAACGCTATGTTAAAGGATGCCCAACACTGCGGTTGTGAACAAACTCTTCGCTTGAAGTTCTACACGTGTGTGTGCACGTGGTTATGAAGACTTAACCAATATGGTTCACAAAAGGTCTACAATAAGAATATTTTAAGGGATCAGTATGTCTTTCTAACGCTATGTTAAAGGATGCCCAAAACTGCGGTTGTGAACAAACTCTTCGCTTGCACGTGGTTATGAATATTTAACCAATATTATACACAAAAGGTCTACAATAAGAATATTGTAAGGGGTACTCTATTCAAGTATACGTCTAAGCTATTCCCCAGACAATTGTGAAAGCAATGTTACTGATATACACCACTGTTATTCGCCAAAAGCGTCAATCTCACAGGGATGTACATCCCATAGACTTGCATGTTAAATAGCTCTTGCGTGTATAATTTTCATGGAGTTATTGTTTGTCAATAAACACTAAAATCTGTACCAAAATATAGGAAATCATCATAGCTACAGATACATAATTTCCATCTTTTTTCTGATAATTATTAAGAAATCTACCCCTTATTAAACATCACATATACAACACACCGATTAGGTTTAACATGGCCGTCTTTAAACAAGTGTCATTCGAAAACTAATCCACTGATAGATGACAGGTAATTATGTACATATAGCTGAGATGATTACCAATCTGTCTGAAAATATGACAACAAAGATACTTTTACTTAATTTATGAAAATTATTCCCGCAAGAGCTATATATGTCTATGGGTTTACGTCACATGTACGTAATATGGCCACCCGCTGTATGTCCCTTAGAAATGTCTTTTGAAAGACCTATACCTAATATAGACCTCCCCAGGGTGCAATGCGTCCTGACGCTCTCGGTTATATTTATATCCGAGTAGTACACATGTAATAAGGTGAGTTCTATATTGGCACCTGTATAAACATTGACACATTTTCTAAATGTGTTTTATTAGAATATGATAGTAATGATACAAATTTATAAATATTGGGATGTTCATATAGATGTTAATATTTCTACATATGGTGGTAAGCTGGACATACACAAAGGAAATAATATTTGTCTTCAAACTCAAATTGCATATTTAAAACATTCTATCATCTCTGTTCAATCAATCTCATCTATCTGTTTCTACCGGAACATCAGGGAGATACTAAATTTCCGATTTTTAACGAGGATAACATTTATTAGATTCTGATACATGTTTTATCATACACAATTATTATATTATAACACGTTTTTGGCAATCTTTTGGATGGCATATATTTACTTTTTTCAACCAATATTTTATCAATTCAATTCATTCAACGTACAACGAAAATCTGCCAAATTTCACGATAGACCATAACTTTCACACTGAGATATATTTTAGTAACATAGAAATACACCTTTTCTAATACATCAAATGTTCGGAGTTCCCAAATCTCAGAGCCGAGTAGAAGAATTGAACTAATCTGAGCATCTAAAATTCTAAATAAGGATTTATGTGACATGTCGCCTAAAACATTAATATATCGTATAACCTCAATCAGTATCTTCGTTGCGCAGATGCATTTCTAGCATGCAGGGACCACGATAGGTGCTTTGTAAAATGATAATAAAAAATAAAATAACACTCGTTGATGAAAGTAAAAATACCCCCGGCAAACCTCGGATATTTGTAACATTCATTAACTCATGTTGATATATTTGGGTGATGGTCTACAGTGTATTATGTAATTACCAGTGTCAAATCTATACACAAATATTTTCTCACCGCCATTTATTGACATGTTAGTGCTATAATTTAATGGTACATCAATTGTGTTGTTTGGGGTGACATATGTTAAACGTTATAAATTGTGTTATGTAATCGGGAAGTACTGACTGTTGCCGAAAATTGCCATTTTGATCTCAGTCGACTAAGTATATTGAAGATATAAAGGTAAAAGTTGTGATTTCTGATAGATACCGGACAATGTACCGCATGTGGCGCAAGCCAGACAATGTACCGCATGTGGCGCAGCCAATGAGTCATACGTAATTTTGGAATCTTACTTATAACAGAAAAACTGATAAATGTGGGTTGATCATGTTTAATAGGTCATATAATTACTGTGCATGTAAATAGTTTCGGATTCTGCACACTGTCATGCATAATGATGTTACTCTATTTTAATTGGAAACAAGTAATTAGGATATATTTGGTGATTCGGGATGAATATATGCAAGCAGAGTGAATTTTATTTGCACTGTAAACAACACATATGGTGAGTCGGAACTTTTTAAAGCCTAATAAAATTTGATGAAACACAATGGATGCACCTTTAAACTCTTCTCTGAGTGTTTAGGTGTGTCGCTATAACAGTCCGATTACTTTCAATACCTTCAAGCGGCCATTTTATTGTGAACACCGCTTTAGAATTCTCTTTATTGGTTCAGAAGTACTGGTTACAGGAATTGCGCAACACAATTACACAGCTATCACATTTTGACTTGTGGCCGTTACCGAGCCGAGTTTAGTGTGGGGAAATTCGTCCAGTAGGCTGAACGTCAATACATCTTAATTATTAGGTCTTCAAGACGAATGTCTGAAGACCTATTGTTCTTTTTCGAATTGTTCTTATTATTATTATTATTTGCAGGATTTGTTGCGCACCACTGTGAAGTAACGGCCGACCCGATTTGCATGAAATTTTCAGTGCTTATAGTCTGTGACAAAAACTAGCCCTATACCTATTGTTGATTTTCAACTTCTTTCCTGAGTTATCTCCCCTTGAAGTCAAAACTTCAAACCTCAATAGCTCGAATACTGATCAAGATATTTTCATAAAACTTTCACCAAAATATGGGCAACAAAATTCCCAATCGATATGGCCTATAGCGGTTTTGGGGAAATTCGACAATATATCTTAATTATTATTTGTTTATTTATTGCTTATTGTACATTTCGGGATTAATATTTGTTTTTAAACGTTTGTTAACAAAATCTTCTATCTAACGTTTAAGCAGTGTATTCAGTTCATTAACATACGGACGTAACGAGGTTACATTTGGGATAACACTACCTTCGATAGTACAACTTCTTGTACTTTTTTCGGGCCGAGTCTCTTGCGGGATTCGAACCCACGCCCTTAGAGTAAGGCAACTATCGCCAACACTTACCATAGCAACAGCTTACCACACGACCTCGAGGAATGGGACTCGGCCCGAAAAAGTACAAGAATTTGTGTTATTGAAGGGAGTGTTTTCTTAAATGTAACCTTGTTATATTTCTCTACTATCTAAATGGCATGCATTTCTAAATATACGAACGGCTAAGTGATATTTTCGTCTTTTTGGGGATCGATTATTAATGTACTTTATCGATTATTTGGAGTGTCAATTATCTCAGAGTGTGTAAACAGCATAAGGTTAAGTCAATATATGGCTGTACGTACAACATCAAAGATCATCCCTAAATATTGTATTCAATCAAAAAACATGAAAGTGTTTTTATTGTGAATGATTAATCATTTTAATGATGACTAGATGCGTCGCATTTCGACTTGTTTACAAGTCGTTTCAACAGTCGAAAAGACTTGTAAACAAGTCGAAATATATATATATGTTGTGAGTGTGTGTATATATATAGATGACAAATGACACGATGAGCAATGGCTACCAGGGGAATTATGAACCAGTAGAATTCCCCAAAGCATCTATGGTAACAAAGCAAAATAACACCAGGTGAATTATTCAATGGATATTGTGATTCGACTTTATATGTGGCTCTATGAACCCACAAGAGACTTCTTCAATGAGTTCAATAAACTTCTGATAGTTAATTGTGGACGTCCGCAGGTGCTCTATCGAAGGATCACCACATGAAGTATTCAGTGTAGGTTGTTTTGTGTGTTTACCTGGTATCCCTATCAACCATCTGATGACAGAAGGCGATATTTCTACCAATCGTTAGTTCATGTGTGGGGACGTTAAGCGGGGAGTTGGAAAAGACATAGATTCTCTAGCTGGACCAAAGTGAAGTGCAGCTGCATAGAGTTCAGAGGGATTGAATTTGAAGAATTGGAATATATACCAGAGCCAAGTTACGATTTCTATTCTCTTCTACATAGTATTGAACTGGATAATTCAACGAGGTTGGTTTTCGAGTATGAGGATCTAAAAAAAACGCGCAAGATATCTTAAGAAAATTATTTTTTGTCTGTACTGCCTAGAGAGAGCGTAAACTAATTGTCAATGGAAGTGACACATAGAAATAAATTAAGTATTTCTATAAACCTCTCTTTACCAAAGAGCATCTCACATGACGTGACTTGTGGTTATGAAATATGAAAAGTTCGAGTCTTTAAAGAACTTCCAGAGTGACGAAAATTGGATTTATACTTGCACGAATAATGCGTAATTGGAACTCTTCGTTTTTATATTCTACAAAAGAACACTCTGCTACATTGAATATAGAAAAAGACAACTTTAACGAAATGGAGAGGCGTGAACTTCAGAAAACGAAATCTTTATTTTCATATAGGAACATGATGATGATTATTTTGCACATTCTCTTCCTTCTCCCCTCTGTGACGTCATTATGTCCTTTGATCTACGCAGAGAGACTATTTGACTATGATGACAAAAAGATTTCCCAAAATCTGATAAGAACTATGACTGGTCTGAGCAAGACGGAATGTATCCATCAGTGTTACAATGAGACGTTTTGCAACAGCGTCCACTTCAACCCATCTGGGTCAACTTGTTCGTGTCTCAGAGAGAGGTTCAAGGACACATCAGTCTCAACCGTTCCTGAGATCGGGCACACGCTCTTCCAGCTGAGAAAACGTGAGTTACAACACTAAAATTTATTATATTCACTGTTAAATAGTGCTTCTTTCCAGTGAAACCTAAGTTGATATTTTATATTTTAAAATGTTGCTATTTCTAAACCCATTGCTCCTAAAAGAATTCTGCATGTGTATGGTTATCACATACAGGTGACATACAGGTTTTCACACGTTTTGATGATTACAATACCTGATGAGGTCCCGTGATATTTTACACTGTAAATTTCATCGAGTGGTTTCATTAATCCAAATGTCACGCCCCAGCTGCTAGTTTCTATACAAATATTATATATACAACAAAAATCAGTTCAAAATTGTCCAACCCTCAGGTCTCATATAGAAAAATACGATTGTCGAAGAAATCACAAGCCATGGGTCGAAAGCTAGATTGTGAATTATGAATATATCATCGTGATTTCTTCGACAATTGTATTTCTCATGTGACCGCGACACCCGTGTATTATATATTCACTGTAAAATAGTGTTTCTTTCGAATGAAACCTAACTTGATTTTTTTATACACCATTCAAATTTAGTATATTTACTGTTGAATAATGTATCTTTGTACTGAAACCTAACTTCTTTTTTGTATATTTTAAATTTTATATATTCTTAAATCCATTGTCATAGACACTTTTTCAAATATGTTTATCAATTGATTTCTATTACTTATTATAATGTCACTTACCTGTTCGTTTCTATAAATATATACAATTATAATCTGTATCTAGTCTCTGCATTTGGACATTAATTAAGCGACACCCGAATTTGTCAACTGTTCATAAGTTCTACTTCCGACTGCCATCACAGCCAGTCCGGAATGTGTCCGATCGACTCTCTGTCGTAACAGCTAAACATATTGAGTAAGGGAACCAACCCTTCGCCCCCACCCCACCCCATTTTGACCCCCCAAATAACACAAATGAACTTTTTTGGTATTTGTCTCTGATTTGGTCTACTCCACCTCAGGTGTTTTCATTTTGTCTTTATTTCAACTGCAATTTCGAGAAAATAATATTTGTAAAGAACTTTTTCCAAATTTATTACAAAGTCATGAATTTCACAAAATTTCATGAATCAGTTTTTTGCTTTTCATTTTGAGTATTTCGTGTTTCATTATGAGTTTTTCATGTTTCATTTTTAGTATTTCTTGTTTCATTTTGAATTTTTTGTGTTTCAATTTGAGTTTATCTTGTTTTATTCTAGGTTTTCCGTATTTTTAGTTCAGTTTTCTGTGGTTTCAATGAGAGAAATGCAATTAACTATAATAAATACCTTATGTCCCTTATGGGCCAACATACCAGCCATACTAAAATAGCTTGAAATTAAAAAGCATATAGATCGTGTTTGGATAACAAATTCCTGAATTAGATATTTCTAGAAGTATGGCCCTTGTATCATTATTTGGAATGAGTAAACCAGGCAGTAGATATTATTATTAACCTCTATTGTTCTTCTGGGACGCCATTTTCTGTAATATCCCTCTGGTGGGGACTATAATTCAAATAATATCCCTCTGGTGCGGAGTATTATTCAAGTAATGTCCCTCTGGTGCGAAGTATTATTATCCCCCGCCACGAAGTGGAAGGGGGATATAGGTTTGGGCTCCGTCCGTCCGTCCGTCCGTGTGCCCGTCCGTCCGTGTGTCCGTCCGTCCGGCCGAGATAAATGGGACAGCTTTTCTCAGAAACCGTTTAAGATAGTATTACCAAAGTTGGTGTGGTGCTTGAGGGCATTATTACATTGATGGAGTTCGAAAGTGAGAAGCGTGCAATTATTTTTTTCGGAGTTATTGCCCATGATCGTTTTTTTTTTACTCTGTTCCAGGTACTTTCAAAGGGGACAGCTTTTCTCAGAAACTGTTTCAGATAGAACCAAATTTGTTGTGTGGCTTGAGAGTTTGAAAATTAGAATCATGTGATTCAGGTATCTTCCAAGGGGATAACTTTTCATTGAAATTGTTTGAGATCAAAACACTTGTGTGGCACCCTCTGGTGCGGGATATTATTCAAGTAATGTCCCTCTGCTGTGGAGTATTGTTCAAGTAATGTCCCTCTGGTGAGGGGTATTATTCAAGTAATATCCCTCTGGTGCGTGTTACAATTCAAATAATGTCCCTTTGAGCGGACTATAATTCAAGTAATATCCTCTGTTGCGACCATAATTCAAGTAATGCCCCTCTGGTGCGACTATAATTCAAGTAATGCCCCTTTGTGCGGACTATATTCAAGTAATGTCCCTTTGCGCTGACTATATTCAAATAATATCCTCTGTTGCGAATATAATTCAAGTAATGTCCCTCGGGTGCGACAATAATTCAAGTAATGTTTCTCTGATGCGGGATATAATTAACATAATTTGCTTATCCAGAGGGGTATTATCTTACAATGTCCCTCTTCAAATGTCTATATTTAAAAGCTCAGATGTAAAGTTTAAGGTGACAGTTAGTGTGTGTAATGACTAACTCGATTGGAACGTGAATTAATGTAATTTGTAATAAGCATTCTGTTAATAAACTAGATACTGCTGGACTCGGATTTACTTTTAAATATTGATCGTACACTAACATTATGACAAAGGTATACATTTTAACATTATAACTACATTTAACTAGATTCGCCCCAAAAATGGGCGATTTGCTGATTTATTTATAGTTAAACAGCTGTGTGATAATTGCTTAATAAATTATTTTATTCTTACATGACCTGGTGAGCAATTCGGATTTGATGGAGTTAATTTATGAATGTTTTTCCATTGAAGCTGACGTGGCACCAGGATCGGAATGTGAGGAGGATTTAGACTGTGCTTCCCTCCCAAACTCCCAATGTCACGAAGCGTGTTGCAGGTGCGACCAGGGATATGACGAGGACGGGGCCAGATGTAGAATATTGACAGGTAGGACAATCATTTTGCTTTGACAATGGATGAATGGATGATAGATGGATGAATGGATGGATGATGATGGATGATGGTTGGATGGATGATGGTTGGATGGATGATGGATGATGGATGGATAATGGATTATGGATTGGTGATGGATGATGTAATGGAGAATGCATGAGGAGCTGTGGATTCGTCAAACGAATCCACTGCTACGAATGCATTCTCCATCTTAATCCATATATTACGTCACAAACATGCATATGTGATTATTCTATATTTGAAACAATAAATTTCAATTTTTGGACACCAAAATCAATTATTTTGCAAATTTCGGTGCTCATTCATCGGATATGGTACAAGTAGCTGCGACCCGCATGAAATGGATTCTTCCACGCAAGTGCAGCGCAAAACTTTCAAGCGAGGCGAAGTGATTGACAGCCAAAACTATGCCTTTCCATGCCTTCCGCATGCATTACAAGACTTGAATAGAACGCGGGATTCTTACTGACAAACAATCCTAAGGTTTCTCTCAGCATCTTGTGGCCTAATGGCTACAAGCGCTAACTACCAAGCGAAGGGTTGATGTTCGAATCCAGGTTCATGTATCACAAAAATTAATTTGTCTAGTGAGAGATATTTTAAGATACAGATACACCAAGACAAAATACATCAGTCTCGAAAAATGTACTCGATTAGCCATTACCGAAAATGCCTAAACCTAACACCCCTCCTGACTGGGACAGTCAATGAGTTATTGGATGGATAACGGATGGATGATGGTTGATGGATGGATGATGGATGGATGAAGGATGGATGATAGATGGATGATGAATGATGGATGATGTAGATGATGGATGGATGATGCAGGAATGATGTATGACGGATGGATAATGGATGGATGATGGAGGATGACAGATGGATGATGGATGGATGGATGGTTGATGGATGACGGATGACTAAAGGATGGATGAAGGATGAAGGATGATGGATGTTGGATGTATAATGGATGGATGGATGATGGATTTATTGATGGTTGATGGATGACGGAAGGATAATGGATAGATGGATGAAGATGGATGATGGATGTATAATGGATGATGAATGGATGATGAATGAATGGATAGAAGGATGGATGATGATGGATGGATGGATGGATGATGGATGATGGATGATGGATGGATGGATGGATGGAGGATGATGGATGGATGGATGGATGATGGATGATGGATGATGGATGGATGATGGATGGAGGATGATGGATGGATGAATGGATGGATGATGATGGATGATGGTTGGATGGATGATGGATGGATAATGGATTATGGATGGATGGATGGATGGATGATGGATGGATGATGGATGATAGATGGATGATGGATGATATATGGATGATGGATTAATGATGTATAATGGATGGATGGAGGATGATGGATGGATGATGGATGATGTATGGATGGATAATGGATGATGGATGGTTGGATGGATGGATGATGGATGGAGGAGGATGGATGGATGATTGATGGATGATAAATGGATGACATCGATGAATGGATGATGGGTGGATTATGGATGGATGGATGATGGATGGATGGATGATGGATGGATGGTGGATGGATGATTGGATGGATGGACAGATGGACAGATAAAATAAACATTTTTTTAACTACAACCTATTACAGCATCCAAGGGGATGGTTATTCAATATCTAGATTTTTATCCTTCAGTGAAGTAGCTGAACGTCTTCAAATTAACACTTTAATTAAAAATTGTGTGACCGAAAAATAACTTAATTTATTTAATGATTTGAAATAGCACATACAATTTAACAGTAAATGTTTTTTATACAAGGAAACAAAATGTACATGACTAGATCTCAACAGTCATTCTCACAATCCTCTATGGAAAATGTGTAATTCGACGATCGATAACCTTATTCAATAGGACTGAGGCAAAAAGTGATGGAATTTATCTGTATGTCTTTCAGTTCATACGCTCGTAGGTATAGGGGTCTTACTTAGATTGAAGTGTAAACGTGTTGCGAGATGATATTTCGAAGGTTGGTAAAACCTAACTTAAAGTAAAACCTTCAAAGCGAAACCTCATGGGACATAATTACAAGAAAGGACTTCCCTGAATGAAGTTAAACATCCTTAGATAGGTTCACGAAAATACAGAGAGATGTTTGGAAGAAACTGGTTTGTTAAACTGGTTTGTTATATTCTCCGCTGCTCTGTTTCAGAATGTACATCGTTCAATACCAACTTCACCAGATACGAGAGAAGCGTCATCATGGGATACGACATTTCGGCTACTGGAGCTACGAACGCGGAGGGTTGCAAGCAGCTCTGTCTGGACAACCCAGTCTGTATCTCCTGTGATCATGATCATGTAGGCAACATATGTTACCAACACATCGTGAAGTGGACCGAAGTACCTGCAGGGGCAAGGGTGACAAACAGTCCAATCTTGGATTACTACGAACGTGGCTGTAACTGGTGAAGGAGGGCAGTGCCAGAAAACGGGGGGTTGGATTTTGACACACCCCCCCCCCCCCTTTTTTCCATGGGTGGACCCTCCTCCTTTCAAAATCCCTGGATCAGTCACTGGAGCGTACAGCATGAAGGGATTGTTACCTCGTCACATTTATTCAGTGCTGTTGAACCCAGGAGCTCCTTATTCCTCACTTTATTTTTTTACCCAGGGCCTCCTTTCACAAAGCACTAAGGTGATCGTAAGTCACTAAGGTTACCTTAGTATAATGATAAAGAATGGGAGTTAAGGTTAACCTTAGCAACGGTTGCTTTGTGAAAGGAGGCCCTGATCACTGAGTAACCCGTGACTTCGTTTGATTCGCCGACTTGTGTGTCGGGTTCTCAAATGAAACGCTGTGATTGGACAGATGGACTCTAGAGTTTGCACGTCAGTTACGTCACATAATCAATTAAATATTAAATATTATCTATAGAAACGTTTTTTATTTGCATATTTTATATTTTTTCAAAATTAAATTTGTTTGTGGCTGAGGCAAATATCAAAGCTAACGGTCATAATTAAGTCAACGCTCAAGTCATCTTTGTTTAGAAACATCAAAGCGCTAGTGTTAAATCAAACGAAACCCATGTGATCAATCAATTTAGGTATAGTCTAATAGCAGGCCTTCTCCGATATACAGCAGGGTTCCGTTCCATCACAGCGAGCTCTTATAATCGCTTATTGATCGCTCAATGTAGCGCTCAAGTCGCGCTCATTCTCTCCTGAACGACACAGTGCAAGTTCCTCGAAGTTTGCTCGCCTTGTTACGTAGCGCAACATTGAGCAATCGCCTTCAAGAGAGGTTTAAAAGTAATCGCTTTTGAACATGGCCCTGATTATTGTCTCATCATTAAGCAACAGACACAAGCGATGATGGTGGGATACTATATTGACATTCATTCCAGAAGCCATCTTTCCCAACAACTTATAACTCGCGCAGGACTTTTCTGTAGAGCTCTATGCATCTCAGATGTAATACGCTGAGAAACGTTAATGATTGAGCAAGGTTTAAATTCGTCAGTTATTGAAACTGCCACGAGTTATAACTCGCGGGATAAGTTGTCCAGCATTGGGTCTAAAAAATCTCTGATGTTGTGTTCTGAATATATGATTATTTTATTTCAAAATAAGTCTTCTCTCAAACTAAACTATTTGTTTTATTAGGAGATCTACAGAGTTACTTCTGTAGATCTGATGACTGACGAATCAAAGTTCACTTTGTTGGTTAAGAAAACAGTTGAAATAGAAACTGATTTCAACCCCAGTGCCCTGTCAGTCTATTGGTCTTGAAAATATGAGTGAACACAAAGTGACTCTCGACAATAATGACAATTCTTGTTGTTAGAAAAACCAATTAACTGTATGTCAACTATTTTACTGCACATCACGTCACCTCACAAACCAAATGTTAGTTTCTTGATGAGACTTCTTATAGTGCTAACTTCTACATGATTGTTTTTCTTAGTGAGTGTATAGGTGTCTTACTTTAATATCTTTCATAAAGCTAATTCCCTTGATTATAATGAATGAAGTTAGCATAATCGCATCCCTCCATCAATACATCATCAACAGTATCTTAGATAAACGTCAGGTCTTTGAAGTGCATATAGAAGTGGTATGCACAAGAACGGGAGGATTTGTCTGGAGAGTGGCGTCTTTGGTGTGGGGACGCACGACATTTCGGAGTATATGCTAACTCCTTCATCAGGTGGAATGATGAAGGGGTGAGCATGTGCTCCAGGGCGTCGTGTGTTTTCGCGTTGAAGAGGTCGTTGTCCATAGGGACTTCCTGTTCTTGGATGATCGTGTTTGTAGTTCTAATGATCAACGTAGTGGAAGTGGAACTGCAAAGAATTTTTCATTAGCAACAATCATGTACGCATGTTAATTATGCTTTAGTTTGTCATGCTTATGTCCAGTTCTTGTGTGTTATTACATGTACTCGTGAGATATTAACATAAGCAACGGTATGCTTGTTTACCGAGCCAGATTCTTTATGAATAAAAATATGTTTAAACCAAAGAACTTGATATTGACATATTCGCGCTTCTTCATTTTCGTTAAAAGTATATATGTGCACAATATGTGCACAATGATTGCAATACGTTAGGTGTGTTAATGTAAAGGTAGGGTGTTATATATGTGCACAATGATTGCAATACGTTAGGTGTGTTAATTCAAAGGTAGGGTGTGGTATATGTGCACAATGATTGCAATATGTTAGGTGTGTTAATTTAAAGGTAGGGTGTGGTATATGTGCACAATGATTGCAATACGTAAGGTGTATTAATTTAAAGGTAGGGTGTGGTATATGTGCACAATGATTGCAATACGTTATGTGTGTTAATATAAAGGTAGGGTGTGATATATGTGCACAATGATTGCAATACGTTAGGTGTGTTAATTTAAAGGTAGGGTGTGGTATATGTGCACAATGATTGCAATACGTTAGGTGTGTTAATTTAAAGGTAGGGTGTGATATATGTGCACAATGATTGCAATACGTTAGGTGTGTTAATTTAAAGGTAGGGGGTGATATTTGTGCACAATTATTGCAGTACGTTAGGTGTGTTAATTTAAAGGTAGTGTGTGGTATATGTGCACAATGATTGCAATACGTTAGGTGTGTTAATTTAAAGGTAGGGTGTGGTATATGTGCACAATGATTGCAATACGTTAGGTGTGTTAATTTAAAGGTAGGATGTGGTATATGTGTACAATGACTGCAATACGTTAGGTCTGTTAATATAAAGGTAGGGTGTGGTATATGTGCACAATGATTGCAATACGTTAGGTGTGTTAATTTAAAGGTAGGATGTGGTATATGTGCACAATGATTGTAATACGTTAGGTGTGTTAATTTAAAGGTAGGGTGTGATATATGTGCACAATGATTGCAATACGTTAGGTGTGTTAATTTAAAGGCAGGACGTGGTATATGTGCACAATGATGGCAATACGTTATGTGTGTTAATTTAAAGGTAGGGTGTGGTATATGTGCACAATGATTGCAATACGTTAGTTGTGTTAATTTAAAGGTAGGGTGTGCTATTGTGCACAATGATTGCAATACGTTAGGTGTGTTAATTTAAAGGTAGGGTGTGGTTTATGTGTACAATGATTGCAATACGTAAGGTGTGTTAATTTAAAGGTCGGGTGTGGTATATGTGCACAATGATTGCAATACGTAAGGTGTGTCCATTTAAAGGTAGGGTGAGCTGCTCCACGGTCACTTTCGTGATTCATTTAAATGGGATTTCAATTTGACAAATACCCAATTTTAAGTTTCTCAAATCACCACATAAACTACTTATGTACGGGTTTTTAATCACACCAAGTACTGTCGACAAACATTTCACTAAAGTCACTGAAACGTATATGCCTTGTTTGACGTCACTCCCAGCGCTTGGACATCCGCGTACATGATATTTCAACATGTTTTAGCACCTTTTTAACTGTCATTTTAACAAATTAATATTCACCGAAACAACACAAATCGTCGACATATCGAATCCTCAGATATCTAACTTGGTAATTTTGCAAATGACATTTACATGATTATTGTATACACATGTGATTTGGTCTATTTCAAATACCCAATGATCTGATGTGACAGTGACAATTCATTACAAAGCTTTTTAACGTGACACAGGGCAACGAGGTTCCTGACCCGCGCAACAGGCGAACAGGTGGCCAAGCGGTACCGGCCAAGCACGCATTTTTGCTATACTCAAACCGGGTTATAAAGGTTGTCTTAGCAATTAATTGCAAGTGTATATTGTTTAGATTGTATGTCCAGTTGATATATAGTGTACATAGAGATAATAATTTGTCGTTCACTACAATAATAGGCCTACATTGCAGTTCAACATTGATATCAAGTGAAATACGTATTTTAAAATGAATTCATGTATGTGAGTTATCAAAACTTTCAGACAAGGTACGAGCTATTCACAAAAGAAAGAGTGCCATTATAGCAAAATGCGATAATTACATTTGCTTTACTGTACCTGGGAGACAGAAGTGCAAGTATTATACAGATGATTAAACTACGTCTGCAATGTTGAAACATTATGCGTAAAAGAAGAATTAATGATAGAACTTATACCCCACTCCCGGTCTCATTGCTATGGTTTCTGTTGTTACAAGTGTAGGTGTATTGGCCGATACACCTACACTTATTTCTGATATACCTACACTTTTTCTGATATACCTACACTTTTCTAATATACCTATACTCTGCGCCTCGTAAGGGTCCCGCGGGAAAAACTGTAGAGTATTATTTGGTACACATTAGGAAAACTATGGATATATCTCTCACATACACAGTTTCTCCGGTACATAACAATACACCATAAGTTAAAACAATTAATACCATAAAAATATAAAAAATCATCAAAATCCTTGAAGACAGAGGAGAGGATCACGATCCTATTGCATATGAATCCCATATTTTTACCCGCATATTTGTTTTATCATTCAAATTTGAACATGAACATGAGGAGTAATCAATTATTAAAAGTTTTGTCTTCAAATCAAATGAAAACAGTTTGGGATAACATAGTAAATCGAAGAGTTAACAATATCCGTAATGGTATTGTTCTCCCAAAGGCAACCAATTTGTTTAATGGCTTTCTGATAAAGTGAAAAGCTGTATTGAACATTGGGTAATTGAAGTAACCAAACAATGTTACAAGAAGAGAAGAAAAGAAGAAGAAGAAAAATATTTTATTAACGTGTCACACGTTATTATTAAAACAGATCATATATTTACAAAATCAGTTAAAAAAACAACATTCAGCCTTGAAGGCTTATGATTCATAAAACTTAAAATATGGTAGGATAAAAACAGGTACATTGCTAAAATGTCGTGATGACATATGTGGTACTGACACAGGTGTTCCTCCTTGTGTCTTCTGATACCATCGTTGATAATAGACAAATATCTTTGGCTTTTTTTTATCTTTTATCATGTTGATATAACTGATATCAGAAGACAGTCGGGTGATATTGTCTATAAAATGTGTATAGTCTATAGCTATACATCAGTATGTCTTTCTAACGCTATGTTAAAGGATGCCCGGCACTGCGGTTGTGAACCAACTCTTTGCTTGGAGTTCTACACGTGTGTGTGTGCACGTGGTTATGAAGATTTAACCAATATTATACACAAAGGGTCTACAATAAGAATATGGTAAGGGATCAGTATGTCTTTCTAACGCTATGTTAAAGGATGTCCAAAACTGCGGTTGTGAACCAACTCTTCGCTTGAAGTTCTACACGTGTGTGCTCACGTGGTTATGAATATTTAACCAATATTATACACAAAGGGTCTACAATAAGCATATTGTAAGGGGTACTCTATTCAAGTATTCGTCTAAGCTACTCCCCAGACAATTGTTAAAACAAAGTTACTGATATACACCATTGTTCTTCGCCAGAAGCGTCAATCACACAGGGATGTACATCCTATAGACTTGCATGTTAAATAGCTCTTGCGTGAATAATTTTCATGTAGTTATTGTTTGTCAATAAACTCTCAAATCTGTACCAAAATATAGGAAATATAATTTTTCTGATAATTATTAAGAAATCTACCCCTTATTAAACATCACATATACAACACTCCGATCAGGTTTAACATGGCCGTCAATGGGACATTATAATCACAAGTTGAATATACGATGTTTAAACAAGTGTCATTCGAAAACTAATCAACTGATATATGACAGGTAATTATGTACATATAACCGAGATGATTACCAATCTGTCTGCAAAATATGACAGCAAAGAGATTTTAACTTAATTTATGAACATTATTCCCGCAAGAGCTATATAACATGTAAGTATATGGGATTACGTCACATGTACGTAATATGGCCACCCGCTGTATGTCCCTTAGAAATATATTTTAAAAGACCTATACCTAATATAGACCTCCCCAGGGAGGGGTGCGTCCTGACGCCCTCGGTTATATTTATATCCGAGTAGTATACATATGTAATAAGGTGAGTTCTATATTGGCACCTGTATAAACAGTTACACATTTTCTAATTGTGTTTTATTAGAATATGATAGTAATGATACAAATTTATAAATATTGGGATGTGTATATAGATGTTAATATGTCTTTATATACATATGGCGGTAAGCTTCATACACGAATATTTGTCTTCAAACTCAAATTGCATATTTAAAACATTCTATCATCTCTGTTCAGTCAATCACATCTATCTGTTTCTACCTGGAAATCATGAGATAAGCAACAACAGTTTTGTAAGGGAGATACTTAATTTCCGAATTTTTAACGAGGATGACATTAATTAAATTCAGATACAGTTTTATCATACACAATCATCATATTATAACACGTTTTTGGTCATCTTTTGGATGGCATATATTTACTATTTTCAACCAATATTTTATCAATTCAATTCATTTAATGTAGAAAGAAAATCTGCCAAATTTCACGATAGACCATTATATTTGAAATAGTAACTTTCACACCGAGATATCTTTTAGTAACAAAGAATATACCTTTTCTAATACATCAAATGTTCGGAGTTCCCAAATCTCAGAGCCGAGTAGAAGAATTGAGCTAATCTGAGCATCTAAAATTCTAAATAAGGATATATGTGACATGTCGCCTAAACGTTAATATATCTTACAACCTCAATCAGTATCTTCTTTGCGCAGATGCATTTCTAGCATGCAGGGACAACGATAGGTGCTTTGTAAAATGATAATAAAAAATAAAGTAACACTCGTTGATGAAAGTAAAAATACCCCCGGCAAACCTCGGATATTTGTAACATTCATTAACTCGTGTTGATATATTTGGGTGATGTGCTCTCTTCAGTGTATTATGTAATTACTAGTGTCCAATCTATACAAAAAATATTTTCTCGCCGCCATTTATTGACATTGGTATGTAGCCGGACCGTTGGTCGATGGAATAAAAACGTCGCCTCCTTTTGAATTTGTTTTTAAATAGAAACAGTGTTTGCAGAATCAATTATATACTTCAAGCGTATTGTACGAAGATATTGTATTTTTTTAGCTATACAGTGTATATTTGTTGTATTATGATTAACAAAATATATGATGACAAAGATGGAAAGTAAATACATTTTTTACAACTGTTATATTCTCAGAGTCAGAATGTCCGTATACTATTACGTAGATAAATTTATGAAGATAGTCGTTCAAATCCCTTTTGAAAAGGAGAAAGGAGACTGGTGAACCGTAACACATCGAGGCTTGACAGAAGTTGTGTTCAGTGCAATGACATTCCCCTCCACCACCGAGAGACCAACAGGCCAGTCCTCATGTGACTGATAACAAACACCCTGTGACGCTTTGCCACGCCAGTCGCTAGGCGTTAATGGTGATATTCTTTCTCTGGGCTCAGCGGCGGATCTAGAAGAAGAGTGTGGGGAGTTGGTCAGCCAGCGCTGCCTTTGTAGGCTAATCTAGACATGGTATCACTAATGTGCCTTAGTGGTCTACTGAATAGTGAATACCTGGGGTTTTCAACAATCGTCATATCGATTATGGATGCTTATCTGTCCTCATTGTTCGTGCTATATTCTCCAGGGAGTTTACTGGAAAACAACATGTTTGTCGAAGATCTAACACGTTTTACACAAACTTGCTATGTAGCATGAATCTCTATCCATTATTCATCCTGGGCTTCCCGTTGATTGATGCTACCCTCCAAAACTAATTGCAGTTTAATGTTCAAGCCAGGACAACATGTGGGTTTATCTCCCCATCCAAGATTACCCGTGGATTGATGTCCCCATCCAAGAATACCCGTGGATTGATGTCCCCATCCAAGATTACCCGTACATTGATGTCCCCATCCAAGATTACCCGTGGGTTTATCTCCCCATCCAAGATTACCCGTGGGTTTATCTCCCCATCCAAGATTACCCTTGGATTGATGTCCCCATCCAAGAATACCCGCGGGTTTATCTCCCCATCCAAGATTACCCGTGGGTTTATCTCCCCATCCAAGATTATCCGTAAATTGATGTCCCCATCCAAGATTACCCGTGGGTTTATCTCCCCATCCAAGATTACCCGTGGGTTTATCTCCCCATCCAAGATTACCCATGGGTTTATCTCCCCATCCAAGATTACCCGTAAATTGATGTCCCCATCCAAGATTACCCGTGGGTTTATCTCCCAATCCAAGATTACCCGTGGATTGATGTCCCCATCCAAGATTACCCGTAAATTGATGTCCCCATCCAAGATTACCCGTGGGTTTATCTCCCCATCCAAGATTACCCGTGGGTTTATCTCCCCATCCAAGATTACCCGTGGATTGATGTCCCCATCCAAGATTACCCGCGGGTTTATCTCCCCATCAAAGATTACCCGTGGGTTTATCTCCCCATCCAAGATTATCCGTAAATTGATGTCCCAATCTAAGATTACCCCTGGGTTTATCTCCCCATCCAAGATTACCCGTGGGTTTATCTCCCAATCCAAGATTACCCGCGGATTGATGTCCCCATCCAAGATTACCCTGTTGCAGTTGCTGTAACGGGATGTTCTCGTTCTTGGGACTGTAATCAGACATTCATTCCCAGACCGTAGCGATCGTGCTGGATGATATAGATGTATCAGCTCTTGCAAGTATGAAGGAGCATTTCCATGTAGGGTCTTGAAAGTGTAGGTTAAAATTGTATGTTCTCTTCGAACAGGGTAGCCAGGGCAGGATTTCCAGAATAACAGTTTACGACTTTAACGAGCAGTCATGCATATATATTTCACACAAACAGCTTTTGCGAGTTTATTTTCTTTTGTTGAAAACTGTTCAATAATGCATAGGTCATTGGTAGTATGTTTTCACTAGAAATGTGAACCTGTGTGGTTGATTGACAAACAACAACAACAAAAGACACCAACAATACAAATGAACTAGGACTGGGTAGGGAAACTACACTGTTTTGTTAACTTAGATGTACCTGTCTCGCACATGTTGTCCAGGTGCTTATAGGTCATCAAAGAAAATGTAGATAAAGAGAAGTATATGGATAATTGCTTCTTTATGCAGGATATCCGACAGTTCGAATATAAACAGTGTCTTGTATCGTTATCAATTGATCAAATACTGTAGATTCTTCTAGCAGTAGCACGTTTTTTTACATACCATTTTGTCTTAAATTTGCTGATTATAATTAAAGTGTATACAATATATTGTTGGGTTGAAAGGTAAGACATCCCTAATAAGCCATATCCATAGAAAACGGTTATCAGTATAGGCAAACATGGTGAGGCTTACACAGTGAAAAAATTATGAAACCTTTTGTGCGAGGTAGATTTGTAGGTCACATGTGATTTTCAGAAAGCCAAATGGCTGACCATTCAATAATAGTGCCATAAATAAGGGTACATCCATTGTGTTGTTTGGGGTCACATATGTTAAACGTTATAAATTGTGTTATGTAATCGGGAAGTACTGACTGTTGCCGAAAATTTCCAATTTAATCTCATTCGACTAAGTATATTGACGATATAAAGGTAAAAGTAGTGAGTTCTGGACAATGTACCGCATGTGGCGCAAGCCAGACAATGAACCGCATGTGGCGCAAACCAATGAGTCAAAGGTAATTTTGGAATCTTATTTATAACAGACAAACTGATAAATTGGGTTGATCATGTTTAATAGGTCATATAATCACTGTGCATGTAAATAGTTTCGGATTCTGCACATGCATAATGATGTTACTCTATTGTAATTGGAAACTAGTAATTATGATATATTTCGTGATTCGTGATAAATATGCAAGCCGAGTGAATTTTATTTGCACTGTAACAACACATATGGTGAGTCGGAACGTATTAAAGCCTAATAAAATTTGATGAAACACAATGGATGCACCTTTAAACTCTTCTCTGAGTGTTTAGGTGTCGCTATAGCAGTCAGATTACTTTCACTACCTTCAAGCGGCCATTTTATTGTAAACACCGCTTTAGAATTCTCTTTATTGGTTCAGGAGTACTGGTTACAGGAATTGCGCAACACAATTACACAGCCATCACTCTGTGACTTGTGGCCGTTACCGAGCCGAGTTTAGTGTGGGGAAATTCGTCCAGTAGGCTGAACGACAACACATCTTAATAATATTTGATTAATTATTGCTTATTGTACATTTCGGGATTAATATTTTGTGTTTAAGCGTTTGTTAACAAAATCTTCTATCTAACGTTTAAGCAGTGTATTCAGTTCAATAACATACGGACGTAACAAGGTTACATATGGAATAACACTACCTTCGATAGTACAACTTCTTGTAGTCTCATGCGGGATTCGAACCCACGTCGTCAGAGTAAGGCAACTATCGCCAACACTTACCATAGCAACAGCTTACCACACGACCTCGAGGAATGGGACTCGGCCCGAAAAAGTACAAGAATTTGTATTATTGAAGGGAGTGTTATCCTAAATGTAACCTTGTTATATTTCTCTACTATCTAAATGGCATGTATTTCTAAATATACGAACGGCTAAGTGATATTTTCGTCTTTTTGAGGATCAATTATTAATGTACTTTATCGATTATTTGGAGTGTCAATTATCTCAGAGTGTGTTAACAGCATAAGGTTAAGTCAAGATATGGGTGTACTTACAATATCAGAGATCATCCCTAAATATTGTATTCAATCAAATGAAAGTGTTTTTATTGTGAATGATTAATCATTTTAATGATGACTAGATGCGTCGCATTTCGACTTGTTTACAAGTCGAGTCAACAGTCGAAAAGACTTGTAAACAAGTCGAAATATATATATATATATATATATATATATATATATATATATATATATATATATATATGTGCGATTTTGCGGATTCGCTCTATGAATTTGGTAAACACTGTGATCGATGCAGCAGTCTCTGAATTAGAAACCACAGCCACGTGAACAATTGGCCACCTGTAAACAAAGAAAGAAGCACGAGGAGTGACACATGACACGATGGGTAAGGGCTACCAGGGGAATTATCAACCAGTAGAATTCCAAGAGCATCTATTGTCACAAAGCAAAATAACAACAGGTGAATTATTCAACGGATATTGTGATTCCACTTGATATGTGGCTCTATGAACCCACAAGAGACTTCTTCAATGAGTTCAATAAACATCTGATGGTTAATTGTGGACGTCCGCAGGGGTTCCACCTAAGGTGCTCTATCGAAGGATCATCATATGAACTATTCAGTGTAGCTTGTTTGTGTGTTTAGCTGGTATCCCTAGCAACCATCTGATGACAGAAGGCGATATTTCTACCAATCGTTGGTTCTTGTGTGAGGACGTGAAGCGAGGAGTTTGAAAACACATAGATTCTCTAGCTGGACCAAAGTGAAGTTCAGCTGCATAGAGCTCAGAGGGATTGAATTTGAAGAATTGGAATATATACCAGAGCCAAGATTCGATGATTCCAAGTTACGATTTCTATTCTCTTCTACATAGTATTGAACTGGATAATTCAACGATTTTGGTTTTCGTGTATGAGGATCTAACAAACGCGCAAAATATCTTAAGAAAATTATTTTTGTCTGTAATGCCTAGAGAGAGCGTAAACTAATTGTCAAGGGAAGTGACACATAGAAATAAATTAAGTATTTCTATAAACCTCTCTTTACCAAAGAGCATCTCATATGACGTGACTTGTGGTTATGAAATATGAAAAGTTCGAGTCTTTAAAGAACTGCCAGAGTGACGAAAATTGGATTATTTACTTGCACGAATAACGCGTAATTGGAACTTTTCGTTTTTATATTCTACAAAAGAACACTCTGCTACAGTGAATATAGAAATAGACAACTTTAAGGAAATGGACAAGCGTGAACTTCAGAAAACGGAAACTTTATTTTCATATAGGAACATGATGATGATTATTTTGCACATTCTCTTCCTTCTCCCCTCTGTGACGTCGTTATGTCCTTTGATCTACGCCGAGAGACTATTTGACTATGATGACAAAAAGATTTCCCAAAATCTGATAAGGACTATGACTGGTCTGAGCAAGACCGAATGTATCCATCAGTGTTACAATGAGACGTTTTGCAACAGCGTCCACTTCAACCCTTCGGGGTCAACTTGTTCATGCCTCAGAGAGAGGTTCAAGGACACATCAGTCTCAACCGTTCCTGAGAACGGGCACACGCTCTTCCAGCTGAGAAAACGTGAGTTACAACACTAAAATTTATTATATTCACTGTTAAATAGTGCTTCTTTCCAGTGAAACCTAAGTTAACATTTTATATTTTAAAATGTTGCTATATCTAAACCCATTGCCCCTAAAAGAATTCGGCATGTGTATGGTTATCACATACAGGTCACATACAGTTTTTCACACGTTTTGATGAGTAAAATACCCGAGGAGGTCCCGTGATATTTTACCCTGTAAAATTCATCGAGTGGTTTCACTAATCCAAATGTTACGCCCCAGCTGCTAGTTTCTATACAAAGATTATATATACAATAAAAATCAGTTCAAAATTGTCCAACCCTCAGGTCTCATATAGATAAATATGATTGTCGAAGAAATTACAAGCCATGGGTCGAAAGCTAGCTTGTGAATTATGAATATGTCATCGTGATTTCTTCGACTAATTGTATTTCTCACGTGACCGCGACACCCTAGTATTATATATTCACTGTAAAATAGTGTTTCTTTCGAATGAAACCTAACCACCCCTCCACCCCACACCCCACCCCATCTGGACCCCCACTGTCAAGACAACATCTATCCCCCCCCCCCCCCCACAAAGGGAGGGAACTGAAGCCTTGATGATTCTTTATCTTCTGAATATGGGCGCCGTGGCATTCTGTTACGTTTTTAAATGCTTATAATTATCAAGAAGTTTTATCATTTTAAGCCCCTGTCACACTTCTGCGTATCCTCATTCCTTATGTGTTGCGTTTTGATTTTTTTTCATACGCGGCCATACGCAATATACGCTGCTAATTGGCATCTTATAAGTTTTAGGTCGTTTCTTGTACGTCGGCATACGCATAGACCATTTCTATATGCATGATAGTTTTTGGCATGCTCAAAACTATGTTGCGTACGATGATATGCAACTCATAAGTTATTCATACGCAATGCATCGATTTCCCATCGGTCGAGTGCGGTACACGTACGTAATGAATACGTAGTGGGTATGCACTCCATACGCAGTATTTGCTGCTCTCCCGAACCACATTGGAATAGCGTATGACAGAAGTACACATAACGTACTTGGACCGAATATAGCACGCATGCTGAACGAACTCAAAACGAATTATACGCATCACAACCGTATTCCTTGCAATCGCAAAGCGTATTGTCCTTATGTGGAACGTATGACAAGCATACACATCAGCACACATATCGTACATGCCAGACAACAGATCAATATAGACGAAATGTCATCGATGCTGTTATTCAATATCAGATGTGAGTCTAGATTTGATGTTCCTTAATCATTAATTTATGTGCCATTATATATCAGTGTAATATATTTTATTATTTTGAAAAAAGAGCCATTGGCTCAATATTTTATCAGGCTTTGTAGGATTTATATCAGGCATTGCATGTGAAATAATAGGTTCATAAATGTAATGACTCATAACGAAACATCAAATTCCAGTGCTTTTAAGCTCATTAGAAGAAGTAGGAAAATAATTCTCTATAACTCGAACTCAGTATTACTAACTCTCGTAAATTTGCTCTCAAGCCATGTTAGAATGCATTTTATGGTTTATGAAAAAAACATCTGCACATATGCCTGATTTAGGAACTCTTTCTCTCTTTCTTCGACACAAATGATAACGAACTGCCTCTGCTGGATAGGATGGGCTATTGCACCTAGGTTACCTGTAGGTCACATAGACCATAATATATATCATATATATAACATGAAGCTCTGATTACAAGGTTCCACACCCTGCAAGAAGCATGGTGCTTAAAATTTAACTGGTTTTCTCCCCCAGACGCACACACTTATTTATATATGTTAAAGGCTGTGATAATGAATCCAAGATGATATAATTAATACCATTAGGGATGCTTTTGGATATTTCATATAAGTCATAAAATGAGTGCATATATATCTCAAGATTTTCGGTATCAATTATTTCAATCAACCGTTTCTCCTATTTCTCCAATATGACTGTGAAGTTTGGGGCTTTATTTTAAGCTAAATCTATGGAAACTCGGGAAACTTAAATATGCTATATGTGAAAATGTCAACTCCATCAACATTCTCATATGGCGGGTACATTTCACTGAAAAGATATTCAACTTGTCACGGTTATTAAATATTGGCCTAAAATGTTTAAAACTTCGCCCGATCGAAATATAATTTTGATTTACAATGCATTATTGAATGCTTCAGATGAGAAACCTGGGATTGAAAACTTTATTGAGAGATATGTTCTTCAAGTTTGGTTTGGGATATATTTGTGTCACTGATGTTACTAATAGTGATGCTATTGTGAGAGAATTCACACAACGGGTTAAATATATTTATTCCCAAATGTGGAATCATGAATTGTCAACTATATTGTATTTTCACATCAAATACCCTTTGCATAAAACATATTTAACTAATATTGATGTGAAGAACTACAAAATTGCACTTACACGCTTCCGTCTCGGCTCACACATGCTTATGGTTGGGAAAGGAAGATGGGTGTGCCTAAAATCCCTTTTGTTTTTATATTATGTCTTTTTTGTAAAAAAAAATAAAAGATGAATACCATGTACTCTTAAACTTTTTAGATATACGAAAACACTATTTGAGTAAAGTTCTACTGCAAAGTAAGTTGAAGTTTATTAGAAGTGCATTTATTTACTTTTTGTGATTTTGTTTACGGTTCTGGAGTCGAAAATGTTAGTCATCTGGTACAACATATAGTGACACGCAAATCATGTCCATCTCATACGCATCTCATAAGCATTTCATATGCATCACATACGCATTTCATACGTATCTCACGCGCATCCCGTACGCATCTCATATGCTATGGTCGCAAACTGTTCGCTTCATGTGCCAAACATGTAAGGAAAAGTACTAAAAATAGAACTTTAATTTTCGGCGTATCGGTTGCGTATACATTTTTTGTTATGCGCAACTCATACGCACTTACTATACGCTAAAGTGTGACAGGGCCCTTACACCTTTTATCACATCCCGTTAAATGTGCATTTTCAGGAACCGTGACTACCATGAATTTCATGTTATTCCTGTTTTTTGCATAGTGTGAGAAGGGGCATTCTCTTCCCACAGGGGTTACTATCCTTCAGATTTCCGACCCTAACCTCTATTCTTTTTCGCGTGAAATCGAGTGCAGAAGCAAAATCCCCTAGCGTTGGAAAGTGGAATTTCATACTGTTTTCATGCTTTTTAACAAATGAAAACTTATCTTTCAGTGGCCATGTCGAACGAGTGATTTCAAAGATCTAGGCATTTTCTCTTAAAGGTATTGCTTATTAGCATATGTCCTTCGAATATGTCTGATGTAAATAACACAAATGAACTAGTTTTGGTATTTTTGTCTGATTTGGTCTACTTCACCTCAGCTAGGTTTTTGGTCATTTTCAATTTGTCTTTATTTCAACTGCAATTTCGAGAAAATGATATTTGTAAAGCAGTATTTTCAAATTTATTACAAAGTCATGAATTTCACAAAATTTCATGAATCAGTTTTTTGCTTTTCATTTTGAGTATTTCGTGTTTCATTATGAGTTTTTCATGTTTCATTTTTAGTAGTTCTTGTTTCATTTTGACTTTTTTGTGTTTCAATTTGAGTTTATCATGTTTAATCTAGGTTTTCCGTATTTTTAGTTCATTTTTCTAAGGGTTCAATGAGAGATAAATAATAAATACTTTATGTCCCTTATTGGCCAACATACCAGCCATACTAAAATAGCTTGAAATTAAAAAGCATAAAGATCGTGTTTGGATAACAAATTCCTGAATTAGATATTTCTAGAAGTATGGCCCTTGTATCATTATTTGGAATGAGTAAACCAGGCAGTAGATATTATTATTAACCTCTGTTGTTTTTCTGGGACGCCATTTTTTTTAATATCCCTCTGGTTCGGACTATAATTCAAATAGTATCCCTCTGGTGCGGAGTATTATTCAAGTTATGTCCCTCTGGTGCGGAGTATTATTCAAGTAATGTCCCTCTGGTGCGGAGTATTATTCAAATTATTTCCCTCTGGTGCGGAGTATTATTCAAGTAATGTCCCTCTGGTACGGGGTATTATTCAAGTAATGTCCCTCTGGTGCGTGTTACAATTCAAATAATGTCCCTTTGTGCGGACTATAATTCAAGAAATATCCTCTGTTGCGACTATAATTCAAGTAATTTCCCTCTGGTGCGGACTATAACTCAGTTAATGTCCATCTGGTAGGGACTATAATTCAAGTAATATCCTCTGTTGCGACGTTAATTCAAGTAATGCCCCTCTGGTGCGACTATAATTCAAGTAATGCCCCTTTGTACGGACTATATTCAAGTAATGTCCCTTTGCGCGGACTATATTCAAGTAATATCCT
This sequence comes from Gibbula magus, assembly GCA_936450465.1. Taxonomy (NCBI): domain Eukaryota; kingdom Metazoa; phylum Mollusca; class Gastropoda; order Trochida; family Trochidae; genus Gibbula; species Gibbula magus. Next base: position 60,962,949 of record OW388302.1, read on the forward strand.
CGGTTGTGAATATAATTCAAGTAATGTCCCTCTGGTGCGACAATAATTCAAGTAATGTTTCTCTGATGCGGGATATAATTAACATAATTTGCTTATCTAGAGGGGTATTATCTTACAATGTCCCTCTTCAAATGTCTATATTTAAAAGCTCAGATGTAAAGTATAAGGTGACAGTAAGTGTGTGTAATGACTAACTCGATTGGAACGTGATTTAATGTAATTTGTAATAAGCATTCCGTTAATAAATTATAGATACTGCTGGACTCGGGTTTTACTTTTTAATTTTGATCGTACACTAACATCATGACAAAGGTTTACTTTTTAACATTATAACTACATTTAACTAGATTCGCCCCAAAACTGGGCGATTTGCTGATTTATTTATAGTTAAACAGCTGTGTAATTATTGCTTAATACATTATTTTATTCTTACATGACCTGGTGAGCGATTCGGATTTGATGGAGTTAATTTATGAATGTTTTTCGATTGAAGCTGACGCGGCACCAGGATCAGAATGTGAGGAGGATTTGGACTGTGCTTCCCTCCCAAACTCCCAATGTCACGAAGCGCGTTGCAGGTGCGACCATGGATATGACGAGGACGGGGCCAGATGTAGAATATTGACAGGTAGGACAATAATTTTGCTTTGACGATGGATGAATGGATGATAGATGGATGATTGGATGGATGATGATGGATGATGGTTGGATGGATGATGGTTGGATGGATGATGGATGATGGATGGATAATGGATTATGGATGGATGGATGGATGGATGATGGAAGTTGGTTGGATGGATGACGGATGATGGATGGATAATGGATGGATGGGTGATGGATGATGTAATGGAGAATGCATGAGAAGCTGTGCATTCGTCGAACGAATCCACTGCTACGAATGCATTCTCCATCTTAATCAATATATTACGTCACGAAACATGCATATGTGATTATTTTATATTTGAAACAATAAATTTCAATTTTTGGACACCAAAATCAATTATTTTGCAAATTCCGGTTCTTATTCATCGGATATGGTACAAGTAGTCGCGACCAGCATAAAATGAATTCTTCCATCCAAGTGCAGCGCAAAACTTTAACGCAAGGCAAGGTGATTGACAGCCAAAATTCTGTCTTTCCATGCCTTCCGTGTGCATTACAAGACTTGAATAGAACCTTGGATTCTTACTGACAAACAATCCTAAGGTTTCTAACAGCGTCTTGTGGCCCAATGGCTACAAGCGCTAACTACAAAGCGAAGGGTTGCATGTTCGAATCCAGGTTCATGCATCACAAAAATTAATTTGTCTAATGAGAGATATTTTTAGATACAGATACACCAAGACAAAATGCATCAGTCTCGAAAAATGTATTCGATTAGCCATTACCGAAAATGTCTAAACCTAACACCCCTCCTGACTGGGACAGTCTATGACCAGTTTATTCCTAAAAAATAATCAACTGATAACACAATAGAGTGACATCATGACCATGGATTAAGGATGGATATTGGAAGGATTGGTGATGAATGAATGGATGATGGATGGATGATGAATAGATGATTGGTAATTGATGGATGATGGATTAATGGATGATGGATAGATGATGGATGGATGGATGAAGGATGGATGATGGATGGATGATGGATGGGTGATGGATGGATGATGGATGGATGATTAATGGATGAAGGATGATGGATGGTTGATGGATGGTTGATGGATGGTTGATGGATGGATGATGGATAGTTTATGGATGGTTGATGGATGGATGAAGGATGGATGATGGATGGATGATGGATGGGTGATGGATGGATGATGGATGGATGATTAATGGATGAAGGATGATGGATGGTTGATGGATGGTTGATGGATGGTTGATGGATGGATGATGGATAGTTTATGGATGGTTGATGGATGGATGAAGGATGACGGATGGATGATAGATGGATGATGGATGATGGGTGGGTGTTGAATGGATAATGGATGGATGATGGTAAATGGATGGATGAAGGATGATGGATTGATGATGGATGACGGATGATGGATTGGTAATGGATGGATAATGGTTGATGGATGAAGGGTGACGGATGGATGTTGGATGGTTGATGGATGAATGATGGATGGATTGTTGGATGGATAATGGATTGATAAAGGATGATGAATGGTTGATGGATGATTGACGGATGGATGATGGATGGATGATGGATTGATGAATGGATGGTTGATGGATGAAGGATGACGGGGCCAGATGTAGAATATTGACAATAATTTTGCTTTGATGGATAGATGATGGATGGAGGATGATGGATGATGGATGAATGGTTGATGGATGATTGATAGATGGATGATGGATGGTTTGATTGATGATTGATTGATAATGGATGGCTGAAGGTTGGATGATGGATGGCTGAAGGATGGATGATGGATGGATGATGGATGGATGATGGATGGATGGATGTTTGATGGATGATGGATGGATGGTTTGATGAATGATTGATGGATAACGGATGGATGATGGATGGATGAATGGATGATGGATGATGAATGGATGAAGTATGATGGTTGGATGAAGGATGATGGATGATTGATTGATAATGGATGCATGATTGATGGACTGATGATGGATGATGGATAATGGATGGATAATGGATGGTTAGTGAATGATGGATGGATGATAGATGGATGATGGATCGATTGTTGGATGATGGATAATGGATAATGGGTGATGGATGAAGAATTGATGGGAGGATAATGGATGGATGGTGGATGATGATGGATGATGGGTGATGAATTGATGGATGATGGGTGATGAATTGATGGATGGATAATTGATGATGGATGGTTGGATGGAATGATGGTGAATGGATGATGGATGATGGGTGATGGATGATGAATGGATGATTGATGATGGATGGATGATTGATGGATGGAGGATGGATGGAGGATGATAGATGATGGATGAATGGTTGATGGATGATTGATGGATGGATGATGGATGGTTTGATTGATGATTGATGGATAATGGATGGATGAATGATGACGGATGGATAATGGATGGCTGAAGGATGGATGATGGATGGCTGAAGGATGGTTGAAGGATGATGGATGGTTGAAGGATGATTGATGGATGATGGATGGAGGGATGTTTGATGGATGATGGATGGATGGTTTGATGAATGATTGATGGATAACGGATGGATGATGGATGGATGAATGGATGATGGATGATGGATGATGGATGATGAATGGATGAAGTATGATGGTTGGATGAAGGATGATGGATGATTGATGGATAATGGATGCATGATTGATGGACTGATGATGGATGATGGATAATGGATGGATAATGGATGGTTGGTGAATGATGGATGGATGATGGATGGATGATGGATCGATTGTTGGATGATGGATAATGGATAATGGGTGATGGATGATGAATTGATGGGAGGATAATGGATGGATGGTGGATGATGATGGATGATGGTGGATGATGATTGATGATGGGTGATGAATTGATGGATGGATAATTGATGATGGATGGTTGGATGGATGGATGATGAATGGATAATGGATGATGGGTGATGGATGATGAATGGATGAAGGATGATGGTTGGATGAAGGATGATGGATTTTTTATGGATAATGGATGGATGATGGTTTTGATGGATGATGGATGGATGATGGATAATGGATGGATAATGGATGGATAATGGATGATGAATGGATGGTGAATGAAGGATGATAGATGGATGATAGATGGATAATGGTTGGATGGATGGATGGAGGGATGGATGGATGAAAGATGATGGATGGATGATGGATGGATGGATGGATGATGGTGGATGATGGGTGATGGATGAATGGATGATTGATGGATGGAGGATGGAGGTAGGATGGGTGGACAAATGGTTAGATGATGGATGATGGATGGATGGATGGATGATGGATGGATGATGGATGGATGATTGGATGGATGGACAGATAAAAAAAATAATTTTAACTTCAACCCATTACAGCATCCAAAGGGATGGTTATTCAATATTTAGATTGTTATCCTTCAGTGAAGTAGCTGAATGTTTTAAAATCAATACTTTAATTAAAAGTTGTGTGACCAAATAATAGCTTAATTTGTTTAATGATTTGAAATAACACATAAAATTTAACAGTAAATGTGTTTAATACAAGGAAACAAAATGTACATGACTAGTCTCAAGTTTGTCTGAGGAGAGAAAATAGATCTCAACAGTCATTCTCACAATCCTCTATGGTTGGATGGTAGTCTGGCTACAAAACGAAAGGGTTGGCAGTCGGTTTCCCGCAGCCTCTGCTAGGAAAATGTGTAATTCGACGATCGATAACCTTATTCAATAGGACTGAGGCAATAAGTGATGGAATTTATCTGTACGTCTTTCAGTTCATACGCTCGTATTATAGGGGTCTTACTTAGATTGAAGTCTTAACGCGTTGCGAGATGATATTTCAAAGGTTGGTAAGCGAAACCTCCTGGGACATAATTACAAGAAAAGCACTTCCCCGAATGAAGTTAAGCATCCTTAGATAGGTTCACGAAAATACAGAGAGACATTTGGAAGAAAATGGTTTGTAAAACTGGTTTGTTATATTCTCCGCTTCTCTGTTTCAGAATGTACATCGTTCAATACGAACTTCACCAGATACGAGAGGAGCGTCCTCGTGGGATACGACATTGTGGCTACTGGAGCTACGAACGCGGAGGGTTGCAAGCAGCTCTGTCTGGACAACCCAGTCTGTACCTCCTGTGATCATGATCATGTAGGCCGCATATGTTACCAACAGATTGTGAAGTGGACCGAAGTACCTGCAGGGGTAAGGGAGACAAACAGTCCAATCTTTGACTACTACGAACGTGGCTGTAACTGGTGAAGGCGGGCAGTGGACTGGACCCAGAGGGTCTGGATTTTTGCATGGGCGCGTATGGGAGGGGGGGGGGGGGGTTGGACCTCCCCCCCCCCCCCTCTTTTTCCATTGGTGGATCCTGCCCCTTTCAAAATCCCTGGATCAGTCACTGGAGCGTACAGCATGAAGGGATTGTTACCTCGTCACGTTTATTCAGTACAGAGTGCACTTTAGTTTTTTTACTCTGATCACTGAGCAACACGTGACTTCGTTTGATTGGCCGACTTGTGTGTCGGGTTCTCAAATCAAATGCTGTGATTGGACAGATGGCCATATGGACCCAGTTACGTCACATAATCAATTAAATATTAAATATGATCTATAGAAACGTGGTTGAGGCAAATATCAATGCTAACGGCCATAATAAAATCAACGCTCGAGTCATCTTTGTTTAGAAACATCAATGCGCAAGTGTTAAATCAAACGCAACCCATGTGATCGATCAAGTTAGGAATAGTCAGGCCTTCTCCGATATACAGCTGATTATTGTCTCACCATTAAGCAACAGACACAAGCGATGATGGTGGGATACTACTTGACATTCATTCCAGCAGCCATCTTTCCCCACAACTTATAACTCGCGCCGGACTTTTCTGTAGAGCTCTATGCATTTCAGATATAAATATACGCTGCTATACGCGCACAGAAACGTTAATGATTGAGCAAGGTTTAAATTCGTCAGTAATTGAAACTGCCACGAGCTATAACTGGCGGGATAAGTTGTCCAGCATTGGGTCTCAAAAGTCTCTGATGTTGTATTCTGAATATATGATTATTTTATTTCAAAATAAGTCTTCTCTCAAACTAAACTATTTGTTGTATTAGGAGATCTACAGAGCTACTTCTGTAGATCTGATGACTGACGAATCAAAGCCCACTGTGTTGGTTAAGAAAACATTTGAAATAGAAACTGATTTCAACCCCAGTGTCCTGTCAGTCTATTGGTCATTGTTGTTGTTAGAAAGAACAATCAACTGTATGTCAACTATTTTACTGCACATCACGTCACCTCACAAACCAAATGTTAGTTTCTTGATGAGACTTCTTATAGTGCTAACTTCTACATGATTGTTTTTCTTAGTGAGTGTATAGGTGTCTTACTTTAATATCTTTCATGAAGCTAATTCTCTTGATTATAATGAATGAAGTTAGCATAATCGCATCCCTCCATCAATACATCATCAACAGTATCTTAGATAAACGTCAGGTCTTTGAAGTGCATTTAGAAGTCGTATACATGAGAACGGGAGGATTTGTCTGGATAATGGCCTCTTTAGTGTGGGGACGCACGACATTTCGGAGTATATGCTCACTCCTTCATCAAGTGGAATGATGAAGGGGTGAGCATGTGCTCCAGGGCGTCGTGTGTTTTCGCGTTGAAGAGGTCGTTGTCCATAGGGACTTCCTGTTCTTGGATGATCGTGTTTGTATTGCTAATGATCAACGTAGCTGTATCATTAATGAAGTGGAACTTAAAAGAATGTTCCATTAGCAACAATCATGTACGCATGTTAATTATGCTTTAGTTTGTCATGCTTATGTCCAGTTCTTGTGTGTTAGTTATTACATGTATGTACTCTTTAGGTATTAACATAAGCAAAGGTTTGCTTGTTTACCGAACCAGATTCTTTATGAATAAAAATATCTTTAAACCAAAGAACTTGGCATTCACTTACTCGTGTTTCTTCATTTTCGTTAAAAGTATATATGTGCACAATGATTGCAATACGTTATGTGTGTTAATTTAAAGTTAGGGTGTGGTGCTCCATGGTCACTTGCGGGATTTCAATTTGACAAATAACCAACTTTAAATTTCTCAAATCACCACATAAATTACTTATGTACGTATTTTAGATCATCGCAACGCAATTTTATATCATGTTTAATCTGACTTTTTTCTCCTTATTCTTTCATTGTATCGTTTGATCTCTTTTACTCACTATATATTTACAACAATCATATTTACATGTATTCTTAGTTATATTAGATTATGTTATTTATATATTTACAAAATGTATATTTATATGTCTTTTAGACCATAATTATATACATTTTTAGATATATGAACTTTTCTTTTGTATTTAAACCATATGTAAAGTCTCTCATAACCCTCTATAGGGTGGCTCATAATTTTACTATCTGTATGAGTTAATATCGGTATTTTCTGTAAGTGATTGAGGTGAGACTATAATAAACATCTGTCTGTCTGTCTATGGGTTTTTAATTACACCAAGTACTGTCGACAAACAATTCACTGAAGTCACTGAAGCGTATCTGCGTGGTTTGACGTCACTCCCAGCGCTTGGACACCCGCGTACATGATATTTCAACATGTTTTCGCACCTTTTTAACTGTCATTTTAACAATCTAATATTCACAGAAACAACTCAAATCTTCGATACATTGAATCCTCAGATATCTAAATTGGTAATTTCGCAAATGACGATTACATGTTTATTGTATAAAAATGTGATTTGGTCTATTTCTAATAGATCTGATGTAACTGAAGTGGCAATTCATTGTAAAGCTTTTTAACGTGACACGGGGCAACAATGTTCCTGACCAGCGCAACAGACGAACAGGTAGCCAAGCGGTAACGGCCAAGCACGCATTTGTCCTATACTCAAACCGGGTTATAAAAGTTGTCTTAGCAATTAATTACAAGTGTATATTGTTTAGATTTTATGTCCAGTTGATATATAGTGTACAAAGAGATAATAATTTGTCGTTCACTACAATAATAGGCCTATATTGCAGTTCAATATTGATATCAAGTGACATTCGTTATTTAAAATGAATTCATGTATGTGATTAAGCTACGTCTGCAATGTTGAAACATTATGCGTAAAAGCAGAATTAATGATGGAACTTATACCCCACTCCCGGTCTCATTGCTATGGTTTCTCTTGTTACAGGTGTAGGTGTATTGGCCGATACACCTACACTTATTTCTGATATACCTACACTTTTTCTGATATACCTACACTTTTCTAATATACCTACACTCTGCGAATTGTAAGGGTCCTGCGGGGAAAACTGTAGGGTATCATTTGATACACATTAGGAAAAGTATGGGTATATCTCTCACATACAAAGTTTATCCGGTACATAACAATACTTATTACCTATATGGTTTAAAAAAAACGAGTTAATATTTTCGATACGAGCACATGTGCATATATCACTTTTGCCTAGCAACCATTGTTTCACCGCAACTTACCGTATTTCGTTGACTGTGACGTCATAAAACGATTGTTCGTGACGTCACTGTAGCTTGCCGTCGCAATGGAAGTGAGCCGTTTCCTGACTATTTTTACGCGAATTAAATGGAATAGAATGGGTAATAAAGAAATTATTACACTCGAAAGTGTGTCATATGACTTTTACGAAACTCGTGCAAATGTATATATAACCCTCGCTTCGCTCGGGCAATACAAAAATTCACACTCGTTTCGTAAAAGTCATATGACACACTTCATCGGGTAATAATCTCTATATCATAAGTCAAACCAATTAATACCATAATAAAAACCCAAAATCATCAAAATCCTTGAAGACAGAGGAGAGGAGTGCTTTATCACGATCCTATTGCATATGAATCCCAGATTTTTACCCGCATATTTGATTTATCATTCAAATTTGAACATGAACATGAGGAGTCATCAATTATTAAAAGTTTTGTCTTCAAATCAAATGAAAACAGTTTGGGATAACATAGTAAATCGAAGAGTTAAAAATAACCGTAATGGTATTGTTCTCCCAAAAGACAAAAGACAACCAATTTGTTTAATGGCTTTTCTGATAAAGTGAAAAGCTGTATTGAACATTGGGTAATTGAAGTAACCCAACAATGTTACAAGAAGAGAAGAAAAGAAGAAAAATATTTTATTAACGTGTCACACATTGACATTAAAACAGATCATACATTTACAAAATCAGTTAAAAAAACAACATCCAGCCTTGAAGGCTTATGAGACACGAGATTAATAAAACTTAAAATATGATAGGATAAATACAGGTACATTGCTAAAATGTCGTGATGACAGATGTGGAACAGACACAGGTGTTCATCCTCGTGTCTTCTGATATCAAATATTTCAACACTCGTTGATAATAGTCAAATATCTTAGGCTTTTTATTTACCTTTTATCATGTTGATATAACTGATATCAGAAGACAGTCGAGTGATATTCTCTATAAAATATGTAAAGTCTAGCTATACATCAGTATGTCTTTCTAACGCTATGTTAAAGGATGCCCAACACTGCGGTTGTGAACAAACTCTTCGCTTGAAGTTATACACGTGTGTGTGCACGTGGTTATGAAGACTTAACCAATATGGTTCACAAAAGGTCTACAATAAGAATATTTTAAGGGATCAGTATGTCTTTCTAACGCTATGTTAAAGGATGCCCAACACTGCGGTTGTGAACAAACTCTTCGCTTGAAGTTCTACACGTGTGTGTGCACGTGGTTATGAAGACTTAACCAATATGGTTCACAAAAGGTCTACAATAAGAATATTTTAAGGGATCATTATGTCTTTCTAACGCTATGTTAAAGGATGCCCAAAACTGCGGTTGTGAGCAAACTCTTCGCTTGAAGTTCTACACGTGTGTGTGTGCACGTGGTTATGAAGATTTAACCAATATGGTTCACAAAAGGTCTACAATAAGAATATTTTAAGGGATCAGTATGTCTTTCTAACGCTATGTTAAAGGATGCCCAACACTGCGGTTGTGAACAAACTCTTCGCTTGAAGTTCTACACGTGTGTGTGCACGTGGTTATGAAGACTTAACCAATATGGTTCACAAAAGGTCTACAATAAGAATATTTTAAGGGATCAGTATGTCTTTCTAACGCTATGTTAAAGGATGCCCAAAACTGCGGTTGTGAACAAACTCTTCGCTTGCACGTGGTTATGAATATTTAACCAATATTATACACAAAAGGTCTACAATAAGAATATTGTAAGGGGTACTCTATTCAAGTATACGTCTAAGCTATTCCCCAGACAATTGTGAAAGCAATGTTACTGATATACACCACTGTTATTCGCCAAAAGCGTCAATCTCACAGGGATGTACATCCCATAGACTTGCATGTTAAATAGCTCTTGCGTGTATAATTTTCATTGAGTTATTGTTTGTCAATAAACACTAAAATCTGTACCAAAATATAGGAAATCATCATAGCTACAGATACATAATTTCCATCTTTTTTCTGATAATTATTAAGAAATCTACCCCTTATTAAACATCACATATACAACACACCGATTAGGTTTAACATGGCCGTCAATGGGACATTAGAATCACAAGTTGAATATACGATGTTTAAACAAGTGTCATTCGAAAACTAATCCACTGATATATGACAGGTAATTATGTACATATAGCCGAGATGATTACCAATCTGTCTGCAAAATATGACAGCAAAGAGACTTATACTTAATTTATGAAAATTATTCCCGCAAGAGCTATATATGTCTATGGGATTACGTCACATGTACGTAACAATACGGCCACCCGCTTCATGTCCCTTAGAAATGTCTTTTGAAAGACCTATACCTAATATAGACCTCCCCAGGGTGCAATGCGTCCTGACGCTCTCGGTTATATTTATATCAGAGTAGTATACATGTGTAATAAGGTGAGTTCTATATAGACACCTGTATAAACATTGACAGATTTTCTAAATGTGTTTTATTAGAATATGATAGTAATGATACAAATTTATAAATATCGGGATGTGTATATAGATGTTAATATTTCTACATATGGTGGTAAGCTTGACATACACAAAGGAAATAATATTTGTCTTCAAACTCAAATTGCATATTTAAAACATTCTATCATATCTGTTCAATCAATCTCATCTATCTGTTTCTACCTGAACATCAGGGAGATACTAAATTTCCGATTTTTAACGAGGATAACATTTATTAGATTCTGATACATTTTTTATCATACACAATTATCATATTATAACACGTTTTTGGCAATCTTTTGGATGGCATTTATTTACTTTTTTCAACCAATATTTTATCAATTCCATTCATTCAACGTACAACGAAAATTATTATATTTGAAATAGTAACTTTCACACTGAGATATATTTTAGTAACATAGAAATACACCTTTTCTAATACATCAAATGTTCGGAGTTCCCAAATCTCAGAGCCGAGTAGAAGAATTGAACTAATCTGAGCATCTTAAATTCTAAATAAGGATTTATGTGACATGTCGCCTAAAACATTAATATATCGTATAACCTCAATCAGTATCTTCGTTGCGCAGATGCATTTCTAGAATGCAGGGACCACGATAGGTGCTTTGTAAAATGATAATAAAAAATAAAGTAACCCACGTTGATGAAAGTAAAAATACCCCCGGCAAACCTCGGATATTTGTAACATTCATTAACTCGTGTTGATATATTTGGGTGATGTTCTACAGTGTATTATGTAATTACCAGTGTCCAATCTATACACAAATATTTTCTCGCCGCCATTTATTGACATGTTAGTGCTATAATTTAAAGGTAAATCAATTGTGTTGTTTGGGGTGACTAATGTTAAACGTTATAAATTGTGTTATGTAATCGGGAAGTACTGACTGTTGCCGAAAATTGCCATTTTGATCTCAGTCGACTAAGTATATTGAAGATATAAAGGTAAAAGTTGTGATTTCTGATCGATACCGGACAATGTACCGCATGTGGCGCAGCCAATGAGTCATACGTAATTTTGGAATCTTATTTATAACAGAAAAACTGATAAATGTGGGTTGATCATGTTTAATAGGTCATATAATCACTGTGCATGTAAATAGTTTCGGATTCTGCACACTGTCATGCATAATGATGTTACTCTATTTTAATTGGAAACAAGTAATAAGGATATATTTGGTGATTCGGGATGAATATATGCAAGCAGAGTGAATTTTATTTGCACTGTAAACAACACATATGGTGAGTCGGAACTTATTAAAGCCTAATAAAATTTGATGAAACACAATGGATGAACCTTTAAACTCTTCTCTGAGTGTTTAGGTGTGTCGCTATAACAGTCCGATTACTTTCAATACCTTCAAGCGGCCATGTTATTGTGAACACCGCTTTAGAATTCTCTTTATTGGTTCAGAAGTACTGGTTACAGGAATTGCGCAACACAATTACACAGCCATCACATTTTGACTTGTGGCCGTTACCGAGCCGAGTTTAGTGTGGGGAAATTCGTCCAGTAGGCTGAACCCCAATACATCTTAATTATTAGGTCTTCAAGACGAATGTCTGAAGACCTATTGATCTTTTCCGAATTGTTCTTATTATTATTATTATTTGCAGGATTTGGTGCGCTCCACTGTGCAGTAACAGCCGACCCGATTTGCATGAAATGTTAAGGCCTTAGAGTCTGTGACAAAAACTAGCCCTATACCTATTGTTGATTTTCAACTTCTTTCCTGAGTTATCTACCCTTGAAGTCAAAACTTCAAACCTCAATAGCTCGAATACTGATCAAGATATTTTCATAAAACTTTCACCAAAATGTGGGCTACAAAATTCCCCATCGATATGGCCTATAGCGGTTTTGGGGAAATTCGTCCAGTAGGCTGAACGACAATTCATCTTAATTATTATTTGTTTATTTATTATTATTAACAAAATCTTCTATCTAACGTTTAAGCAGTGTATTCAGTTCATTAACATACGGACGTAACAAGGTTACATTTGGGATAACACTACCTTCGATAGTACAACTTCTTGTACTTTTTCGGGCCGAGTCTCTTGCGGGATTCGAACCAACGCCGTCAGAGTAAGGCAACTATCGCCAACACTTACCATAGCAACAGCTTACCACACGACCTCGAGGAATGGGACTCGGCCCGAAAAAAGTACAAGAATTTGTACTATTGATGGGAGTGTTATCCTTAATGTAACCTTGTTATATTTCTCTACTATCTAAATGGCATGTATTCCTCAATATACGAACGGCTAAGTGATATTTTCGTCTTTTTGGGGATCGATTATTAATGTACTTTATCGATTATTTGGAGTGTCAATTATCTCACAGTGTGTTAACAGCATAAGGTTAAGTCAAGATATGGCTGTACTTACAATATCAGAAATCATCCCTAAATTTTGTATTCAATCAAAAAACATGAAAGTGTTTTTATTGTGAATGATTAATCATTTTAATGATGACTAGATGCGTCGCATTTCGACTTGTTTACAAGTCGTTTCAACAGTCGAAAAGACTTGTAAACAAGTCGAAATATATATATATATTGTGTGTGTGTGTATATATATATATATATGTGCGATATTGCAGATTCGCTCTATGAATTTGGTAAACACTGTGACCGATGCAGCAGTCTCTGAATCAGAAACAACAGCCACGTGAACAATTGGTCACATGTAAATAAAGAAAGAAACACGAGGAGTGACAAATGACACGATGAGCAAGGGCTACCAGGGGAATTATCAACCAGTAGAATTCCCCAAAGCATATATGGTCACAAAGCAAAATAACACCAGGTGAATTATTCAATGGATTGACTTCTCCAAAGAGTTAAAAAAAACATCTAATGGTTAATTGTTGACGTCCGCAGGTGCTCTATCGAAGGATCATCTCATGAAGTATTCAGTGTAGCTTGTTTTGTGTGTTTACCTGGTATCTCTATCAACCATCTGATGACAGAGAGCGATCTTTCTACCAATCGTTGGTTCTTGTGTGAGGACGTGAAGCGGGGAGTTGGAAAACACATAGATTCTCTAGCTGGACCAAAGTGAAGTGCAGATGCATAGAGTTTACAGGGATTGAATTTGAAGAATTGGATATATACCAGAGCCAAGATTCGAGGATTCAAGTTATGATTTCTATTCTCTTCTACATAGTATTGAACTGGATAATTCAACGAGGTTGGTTTTCGTGTATGAGGATCTAACAAACGCGCAAGATATCTTAAGAAAATTATGTTTTGTCTGTAATGCCTAGAGAGAGCGTAAACTTATTGTCAAGGGAAGTGACACATAGAAATAAATTAAGTATTTCTATAAAAATCTCTTTACCAAAGAGCATCTCACATGACGTGACTTGTGGTTATGAAATATGAAAAGTTCGAGTCTTTAAAGAACTGCCAGAGTGACGAAAATTGGATTTTTACTTGCACGAATAACCCGTAATTGGAATTCTTGGAACACTCTGCTCGTTGAATATAGAAAAAGACAACTTTAACGAAATGGACAGGCGTGAACTTCAGAAAAGGAAATCTTTATTTTCATATAGGAACATGATGATGATTATTTTGCACATTCTCTTCCTCCTGCCCTCTGTGACGTCATTATGTCCTTTGATCTACGCCGAGAGACTATTTGACTATGATGACAAAAAGATTTCCCAAAATCTGATAAGGACTATGACTGGTCTGAGCAAGTCGGAATGTATCCATCAGTGTTACAATGAGACGTTTTGCAACAGCGTCCACTTCAACCCATCTGGGTCAACTTGTTCGTGCCTCAGAGAGAGATTTAAGGACACTTCAGTCTCAACCGTTCCTGAGATCGGGCACACGCTCTTTCAGCTGAGAAAACGTGAGTTACAACACTGAACTTGATTATATTCACTGTTATATAGTTCTTCTTTCCAGTGAAACCTAAGTTGATATTTTATATTTTAAAATGTTGCTATTTCTAATAGTCGGGTCAATATATGGAAAAAACACCCTCAACCCCCAACAAAAGGTTTCTCAACTGATTCTGGTAGGGGTTAGTGTACTGTATGACATACTAAATGTTAACCAAAGTTGGTACCCCGGAAATTGTTTTTATTTATTTTCAATTTGTCTTTATTTCACCTGCAATTTCGAGAAAATAATATTTGTAAAGAAATCTTTTCAAATTTATTACAAAGGGCAGAAAAGGTTGTTTCTTAGAATTTCATGAATCAGTTTTTTGCTATTTATTTTGAGTATTTCGTGTTTTATTTTGAGTTTTTTGTGTTTCAATTTGAGTATATTGTGTTTTATTCTAGGTTTTCCGTTTTTTCAGTTCGGTTTTCTGTAGTTTCAATGATAGAAATGCAATAAACTATAATCAATACTTTATGTCCCTTATGGGCCAACTTACCAGCCATACTAAAAAAGCTTGAAATTAGAAATCTGTTATGCCTATATTGATGGTGTTTGGGTAACAAATTCCTGAATTAGATATTTCTAAAGTATAGCCCTGGTATCATTATTTGGATGATTAAACAAGGCAATAGATATTATTATTAACCTCTATTGTTCTTCTGGGACGCCGTTTTTTTGTAATATCCCTCTGGTGCGGAGTATTATTCAAGTAATGTGCGGAGTATTATTATCCCTCGCCACGAAGTGGAAGGGGGATATAGGTTTGGTCTCCGTCCGTCCGTCCGAGATAAAGGGGACAGCTTTTCTCAGAAACCGTTTAAGATATGATAACAAAATTTGATGTGTGGCCTGAGGCCAAAAATACCTTGATGGAGTTCGAAAATAAGAAGCGTGCAATTATTTTTTCCGGAGTTATTGCCCTTGTTCCCTATTTTTGGACTTTGTTCATGGTGTCTCCAAAGGGGACAACTTTTCTCAGAAACTATTTCAGATAGGATAACCAATTTTGTTGTGTTGCTTGAGGACATAAATACCTTAATGGAGTTTGAAAAGGAGAAGCGTGCAATTGTTTTTTCCGGATTAATTGCCCATGATCGTTTGTATTTTTTACTCTGTTCCAGGTAATTTCATAAGGGACAGCTTTTCTCAGAAACAGTTTCAGATAGGAGAACCACATTTGTTGTGTGGCTTGAGGGTTTGAAAATTAGAATCATGTGATTCAGGTATCTTCCAAGGGGATAACTTTTCATTGAAATTGTTTAAGATCAAATCACCTGTGTGGCTTGAGGGTATCGATACCTTGATGAAATGAAAATGTGAAGTGCACAATTATCTCTTCTCGAAATATTGCCCTTGTTCCAATTTCTATGGTCTGGCGGGGGATGTTGATGACTATGTCTTCTTCTTCAAATTATGTCCATATGATGCGGGATATTATTCAAGTAACGTCCCTCTGGTGCGGGATATTATTCAAGTAATGTCCCTCTGGTGCAGAGTATCATTCAAGTAATGTCCCTCTGGTGCGGGATATTATTCAAGTAATGTCCCTCTTATAAGGGATATTATTCAAGTAATGTTCCTCTGGTGCGGGATATTATTCAAGTAATGTCCCTCTTAAGCGAAATATTGTTCAAGTGATGTCCCTCTGGTGTGGGATATTATTCAAGTAATGTCCCTCTGGTGTGGGACATTATTCAAGTAATGTCCCTCTGGTGCGGGGTATTATTCAAGTAATGTATCTCTGGTGAGGGATATTATTCAAGTAATGTCCCTCTGGTGCGGGATATTATTCAAGTAATGTCCCCCTGGTGCGGAGTTTCATTCAAATTATGTCCCTCTGGTGCGGAGGATTATTCAAATTATGTCCCTCTGATGCAGAATATTATTCAAGTAATATCCCTCTTGTGCGTGGTATTATTCAAGTAATGTCCCTCTGGTGCGAGTTACAATTCAGATATTGTCCCTTTGTGCGGAATATAATTAAAGTAATGTCCCTCATGCGACTATAATTCAGGCAATGTCCCTTTGTGCGGACTATAATTTAAGTAATATCCTCTGTTGCGACTATAATTCAAGTGATATCCTCTGTTGAGACTATAATTCAAGTACTGTCCCTCTGGTGCGGACTATAATTCAAGCAATGTCCCTTTGTGCGGATTATAATTCAAGTGATATCCTCTGTTGCGACTATAATTCAAGTACTGTCCCTCTGGTGCGGACTTTAATTCAAGTAATGCCCCTTTGTGCGGACTTTATACAAGTAATGTCCTATTGTGCGAACTATAATTTAAGTAATATCCTCTGTTGTGACTATAATTAAAGTAATGTCCCTCTGGTGCGACAGTAATTCAAGCAATGTCCCTTTGTGCGGACTATAATTCAAGTAATATCCTCTGTTGCAACTATAATTCAAGTACTGTCCCTCTGGTGCGGACTATAAGTCAAGTAATGCCCCTCTGTGCGGAATATATACAAGAAATGTCCCTTTGCGTGGACTATATTCAAGTAATATCCTCTGTTGCAAGTATAATTCAAGTAGTGTCCCCCTGGTGAGGCAATAATTCAAGTAATGTTTCTCTGAGGTATTATCTTGCAATGTCCCTCTTCAAATGTCTATATTTAAAAGCTCAGATGTAAAGTTTAAGGTGACAGTTAGTGTGTGTAATGACTAACTCGATTGGAACGTGATTTAATGTAACACATTTTAAAATTATAACTACATTTAACTAGATTCGCCCCAAAAATGGGCGATTTGCTGATTTATTTGTAGGTAAACAGCTGTGGTATAATTGCTTAATAAATTATTTTATTCTTACATGACCTGGTGAGCGATTCGGATTTGATCGAGTTTATGTTTTTCCATTGAAGCTGACGCGACACCAGGATCGAAATGTGAGGAGGATTTGGACTGTGCTTCCCTTCCAAACTCCCAATGTCACGAAGCGCGTTGCAGGTGTGATGAGGGATATGATGAGGACGGGGCCAGGTGTAGAATATTGACAGGTAGGAAAAATAAATAATTTTGCTTTAACGATGGACGGATGATGGATGGATATAGATAGATGATGGATGATGGAAGATGGGTGGATGGATGGATGGATGGATGGAGGGATGATGGATGGATATGGATGGATGGATGATTGGATGGATAATGGATGTAAGTTGGATGGATGGATTGTTGGATGGATGGATGGATGGGTGATGGATGGATTATGGATGGATGGATGGGTGATAGAATGATGATGGATTGATGATGGATCGATGGGTGATGGATGGATTATGGATGGATGGATGATGGATGATGGATGGATTATGGGTGGAAGGATGGATGATGGATTGATGATGGATGGATGGATTGATGATGGATGGATTGATGGGTGACTGGATGGATGATGGATGTATGATGAATGGATGGATTGATGGATGATTGGATGGATGGATGGATGATGGATTGATGATTGGACGGATAGTTGATGGATGGATGATGGATGGATGAAGAATGGATTGATGATGGTTGGATGGATGACGGATGATGGATGGATAATGGATAGGCAATGGATGATGGATGGATGGATGGATAATGGATCGATTGATTGATGGATCGATAATGGATGGACGATGGCTGGTTGGTGATGAATTAATGATTTTATAGAATATGGATGGATGGATGGATCAATGGATGTCTGAATGGTAGAATGGATGGATGGATGATGGATAGATGATGAATGGATGATGGATGGATTGATTAAGGTTGATGGATGGATGATTGTTGATGAATAGATGATGGATGGATGATGGATGGATGATGGATGGATGATGAATGGATTGATTAAGGTTGATGGATGGATGATGGATGATGGTTCAAGGATGGATGGATGATGGCTGATGGATGGATGATGAATGTATGATGGATGGATGGATAATGAATGGATGATGGCTGATGGATGATGGGTAATGAGTGGCTGATGGGTGGACGGCTTAATGGAGAATGTATGAATGGATGATGGAGGGATGATGGGTGATGAATGGATGATTGGATGATGGATGATTGTTGATTAATGATGGGTGATGAATGGATTGTGGTTGATGGATGGATGGATGGATGGATGATGGATGATGGATAGATGATGGATTATTGATTCATGAATGGATGTTGGATGAATGGATGATGGATATATGGATGATGGATTAATGGATGATGGATAAATGGATGAATGGATGAATGGATGATGGATGATTGGATGATTGATTAATGGATGAATGGATGGATTGATGAATGGATGGATGATGGGTGAAGGATGGATGGATGATGGATGGACAGATGGTTGGAAGATGAATGAATGCATTGAGGGATGATGGGTGATGAATGGATGATTGAATGATGGATGATGGGTGAAGGATGGATGGATGATGGATGGATAGATTGATGGATGATGGATGAATGGATTGAGGGATGATGGGTGATGAATGGTTGATAGATGATTGATGATGGATTATGGATGATTGAATGATAGATGAATGGATGGTGGATGGATGGATGATTGATTAATGGATGGATTAAAGATGAATGGATGATTGATGTATAATGGATGATGGATAGATGACGGATTATGCATGGATGAATGGATTATGGTTGATGGATGGATGGATGGATGATGGATGAATGAAGGACGATGGATGATGGATGGATGGATGGATGGAAGGATGATGGATGAAAGATGGATGATGGATGATGGATGGATGGATGGATGGATGGATGAATGGATGGATGGATGATTGATGATGGATGGATGATGGATTATGGTTGATGGATGGATGGATGGATGATGGATGGATGAATGATGATGGATGATGGATGGATAGATGGATGGATGATGGATGATGGATGAAGGATGATGGATGATGGATGATGGATGAATGGATGATGATGGATGGATGGATGATGGATGGATGGATGATGGATGGATGGATGATGGATGGTGGTTGATGGATGAATGGATGATGGATGATCGATGTATGATGGATAGATGAATGGATGATGAAGGATGGCTGATGGGTGATAGATGGATTATGGTTGACGGATTGATGATTGATGATCGATGATGGATGGATGGTGGTTGATGAATGGATGATAAGATGACGGGTGAATGATGATGGGTGATGAATGGATCATGGTTGATGGATGGATGGATGGATGATAGATAGATTAAGGATGATGGATGATGGTTGGATGGTTGGATGGATGGATGGATGAAGGATGATGGATGATGGATGGATGGGTGATGAATGGATTATGGTTGATGGAAGGATGGATGATGGATGATGGATGAGGGATGGATGATGGATGATGGTTGGATGAAAGATGATGGATGATGGATGAATGGGTGATGGATGGATGGATGGATGATGGATGGATGAAAGATGATGGATGATGGATGGATCGATGATGGATGGATGGAGGATGGATGGATGGAGTATGATGGATGGATGAAAGATGATGGATGATGTATTGATGGATGATGGATGGATGGATGGATGGATGATGGATGATGGATGAAGAATGGATAGATGGAGGATGATGGATGGATGAAAGATGATGGATGATGGATGGATGGATGATGGATGGATGGATGGATGGATGATGGATGATGGATGAAGGATGGATGGATGGATGGATGATGATGGATGGATGGTGGATGGATGAATGGATTGAGGGATGATGGGTGAGGAATGGTTGATAGATGATGGATGATGGATGGATGGATGAATGAATGATGAATGGATGGGTTATGAATGGATGATGGATGAATGGATGGATTAAAGATGGATGGATGATGAATGGATAATGGATGGATGAATGGATGGATGATGGATGATGAATGCTTGATAGATTATTGATGATGGATGGATGGATGAATGAATGATGGATGGATGATGGATGGATGGGTGATGGATGGATTGATGGATAGATGATTGGTTATGAATGGTTGATTGATGGATGGATGATGGATGGATGGATGAATGGATGAATGGATTAATGAATGATGGGTTGTGAATGTATGAATGGATGAATGGATTAATGGATGAATTAAGGATGGATGGATGATGGATGGATAATAGATGGATGGATGGAAGGATGGATGATGGATGAATGAAGAATGAATGAATGATGACTGATGGGTGATGAATGGATGATGGATGGATCGATGGATTGGTGGATGGATGATTTTTGACGAATGGATGAAGGATGATGGATGGATTGATGGATGGATGATGATGGATTATTAATGGATGATGGATTGAATATGGATGGATGGATGGATGAATGGATGGATTGATGGATGATGATGGATTATTAATGGATGATGGATGGATGATTGATGGATAATGGGTGGATGGATGATGGATGCATGATGGATGGATGATGGATGGATGATGGATGAATGCTTGATGGATGTAGGATTATGGATGGATGATGGATCGATTGATAGATGGGGGATGGGTGGATGATGGGTGATGAATGGATGATGGATGGATGAAGGATGATATATGGATGATGAATGGATGGATGGATGGATGATGGATCGATTGATGGATGGGTGCACACGTGATTGATGATGAATGGATGATGGTGATGGATGAATGGATGACCGAAAAATAACAAAATTTATTTAATGATTTTAAATAACACATACAATTAAACAGTAAATGTTTTTAATACAAGGAAACAACATGTACATGATTAGTCTCAAGTTTGTCTGAGGAAAGAAAATAGATCTCAACAATCATTCTCACAATCCTCCATGGTTGGATGGTAGTCTGGCTACAAAACGAAAGGGTTGGCAGTCGGTTTCCCGCAGCCTCTGCTCGACGATCGATAACCTTATTCAATAGGACTGAGGCAATAAGTGATGGAATTTATCTGTATGTCTTTCAGTTCATACGCTCGTAGGTATAGGGTTCTTACGTAGATTGAAGTCTAAACGCGTTGCGAGATGATATTTCAAAGGTTGGTCAAACCCAACTTAAAGTAAAACCTTGAAAGCGAAACCTCCTGGGACATAATAACAAGAAAAGCTCTTCCCTGAATGAAGTTAAACATCCTTTGATAGGTTCACGAAAATACAGAGAGACATTTGGAAGAAACTGGTTTGTTAAACTGGTTTGTTATATTCTCCGCTGCTCTGTTTCAGAATGTACATCGTTCAATACCAACTTCACCAGATACGAGAGAAGCGCCCTTTCGGGACACGACATTGCGGCTACTGTAGTTACGAACGCGGAGGGTTGCAAGCAGCTCTGTCTGGACAACCCAGTCTGTACCTCCTGTGATCATGATCATGTAGGCCGCATATGTTACCAACAGATTGTGAAGTGGACCGAAGTACCCGCAGAGGCAAGGCTGACAAACAATGCATTCTTTAACTACTACGAACGTGGCTGTAACTGGTGAAGGGGGCAGGGGGGGGCGGGGGGGGGGGATCCAGAGGGTCTTGATTTTTGCATGGGCGGGTATGGGGGGAGGGGGACAGGTTGTTTATTCAGTACAGAGTGCACTTTTGAACCCAGGAGCTCCTTATTCCTCACTTTAGATTTTTATCCTGATCACTGAGTATAACCCGTGATTTTGTTTGATTCGCCAACTTGTGTGTCAGGTTCTCAAACCAAACGCTGTGATTTTACAGATGGACTCTAAAGTTTGAACATCAGTTACGTCACATAATCAATTAAATATTAAATATGATCTATTGAAACGTATTTTTATTTTGTATAATTTATATTTTTTCAAAATTAAATTTGTTTGTGGCTGAGGCAAATATCAATGCTAACGGCCATAATTAAGTCAACGCTCGAGTCATCTTTGTTTAGAAACATCAAAGTGCAAGTGTTAAATCAAACGTAACCCATGTGATCAATCAAGTTAGGAATACTCTAATAGCAGGCTTTCTCTGATATACAGCAGGGTTCCGTTCCATCACTTTTGAGCATGGCCCTGATTATGGTCTCATCATTAAGCAACAGACACAAGCGATGATGGTGGGATACTACTTGACATTCATTCCAGCAGCCATCTTTCCCCACAACTTATAACTCGCGCCGGTCCTTTCTGTAGAGCCCTATGCATTTCAGATGTAAATATACGCTGCTATACTCGCACAGAAACGTTAATGATTTAGCAAGGTTTAAATTCGTCAGTAATTGAAACTGCCACGAGCTATAACTCGCGGGATAAGTTGTCCAGCATTGGGTCTCAAAAGTCTCTGATGTTGTATTATGAATATATGATTATTTTATTTCAAAATAAGTCTTCTCTCAAACTAAACTATTTGTTTTATTGGGAGACCTACAGAGCTACATCTGTAGATCTGATGACTGACGAATCAAAGTCACCTTTGTTAGTTAAGAAAACAGTTGAAATAGAAACTGATTTCAACCCCAGTGCCCTGTCAGTCTATTGGTCATTGCAAATATGAGTGAACACAAAATGACTCTCGACAATGGCGACAATTCTTGTTGTTAGAAAAAACAATTAACTGTATGTCAACTATTTTACTGCACATCACGTCACCTCACAAACCAAATGTTAGTTTCTTCATGAGACTTTTTATAGTGGTAACTTCTACATGATTCTTTTGAGTGTATAGGCGCCTTTCTTCAGTATCTTTCATAAAGCTAATTCCCTTGATTATAATGAATGAAGTTAGCATAATCGCATCCCTCCATCAATACATCATCAACAGTATCTTAGATAAACGTCAGGTCTTTGAAGTGCATATAGAAGTGGTATACACAAGAACGGGGGGATTTGTCTGGAGAGTGGCTTCTTTAGTGTGGGGACGCACGACGTTCCGGAGTATATGCTCACTCCTTCATCAGGTGGAATGATGAAGGAGTGAGCATGTGCTCCAGGGCGTCGTGTGTTTTCGCGTTGAAGAGGTCGTTGTCCATAGGGACTTCCTGTTCTTGGATGATCGTGTTTGTATTGCTAATGATCAACGTACCTGTATCATTAATGAAGTAGAACTGCAAAGAATTTTTCATTAGCAACAATCATGTACGCATGTTAATCATGTTTCAGTTTCTCATGCTTATGTCCAGTTCTTGTGTGCTATTACATGTATGTACTCGTGAAGTATCAACATAAGCAAAGGTTTGCTTGTTTACCGAGCCAGATTCTTTATGAATAAAAATATCTTTAAACCAAAGAACTTGGCATTCACTTACTCGTGTTTCTTCATTTTCGTTAAAAGTACATATGTGCACAATGATTGCAATACGTTAGTTGTGTTAATTTAAAGTTAGGGTGTGGTGCTCCATGGTCACTTGCGGGATTTCAATTCGACAAATACCCAACTTTAAATATCTCAAATCACCACATGAATTACTTATGTACGGGTTTTTAATTAGACCAAGTACTGTCGACAAACAATTCACTGAAGTCACTGAAACGTATATGCCTGGTTTGACGTCACTCCCGGCGCTTGGACATCCGCGTACATGATATTTCAACATGGTTTAGCACCTTTTTAACTGTCATTTTAACAAACTAATATTCACAGAAACAACTCAAATCTTCGATATATCGAAACCTCAGATATCTAAATATGTAATTTCGCAAATGACAATTACATGTTTATTGTATAAAAATGTGATTTGGTCTATTTCAAATACCAAAAGATCTGATGTAACTTCAGTGGCAGTTCATTATAAAGCTTTTTAACGTGACACGGGGCAGCAATGTTCCTGTCCCGCGCAACAGGCGAACAGGTGGCCAAGCGGTACCGGCCAAGCACGCATTTGTGCTATACTCAAACCGGGTTATAAAAGTTGTCTTAGCAATTAATTGCAAGTGTATATTGTTTAGATTTTATGTCCAGTTGATATATAGTGTACATAGAGATAATAATTTGTCGTTCACTAGAATAATAGGCCTACATTGCAGTTCAATATTGATATCAAGTGACATTCGTATTTTAAAATGAATTCACATATGTGAGTTATCGATACTTTCAGACAAGGTACGAGCTATTCACAAAAGAAAGAGAAAAAAATCATCAAAATCCTTGAAGACGGAGGAAAGGATCACGATCCTATTGCATATGAATCCCAGATTTTTACCCACATATTTGTTTTATCATTCAAGATTGAACATGAACATGAGAGGTCATCAATTATTAAAAGTTTTGTCTTCAAATCAAATGAAAACAGTTTGGGATAACATAGTAAAACCAAGAGTTAACAATTTCCGTAATGGTATTGTTCTCCCAAAAGACAAAAGACAACCAATTTGTTTAATGGCTTTCTGATAAAGTGAAAAGCTGTATTGAACATTGGGTAATTGAAGTAACCTAACAATGTTACAAGAAGAGAAGAAAAGAAGAAGAAGAAAAATATTGTATTAACGTGTCACACGTTGTTATTAAAATAGATCATACATTTACAAAATCAGTTAAAAAACAACGTCCAGCCTTGAAGGCTTATGAGACACGATATTCCTAAAACTTAAAATATGGTAGGATAAAAACAGGTACATTGCTAAAATGTCGTGATTACAGATGTTGTACTGACACAGGTGTTCCTCCTCGTGTCTTCTGATACCATCGTTGATAATAGACAAATATCTTAGGCTTTTTTTTTTAAAACTTTTATCATGTTGATATAACTGATATCAGAAGACAGTCGGGTGATATATAAAATGTGTATAGTCTATAGCTATACATCAGTATGTCTTTCTAACGCTATGTTAAAGGATGCCCAAAACTGCGGTTGTGAACAAACTCTTCGCTTGAAGTTCTACACATGTGTGAGCACGTGGTTATGGAGATTTAACCAATATTATACACAAAAGGTCTACAATAAGAATATTGTAAGGGGTACTCTATTCAAGTATTCGTCTAAGTGGCTCCCCAGACAATTGTGAAAGCAATGTTACTGATAGACACCATTGTTCTTCGCCAGAAGCGTCAATCACACAGGGATGTACATCCCATAGACTTGCATGTTAAATTGCTCTTGCGTGAATAATTTTTATGGAGTTATTATTTGTCAATAAACATTAAAAATCTGTACCAAAATATAGGAAATCATCTTAGCTAAAGATACATAATTTCCATCTTTTTTCTGATAATTATTAAGAAATCTACCTCTTATCAAACAACACATATACAACACACCGATTAGGTTTAACATGGCCGTCAATGGGACATTAGAATCACAAGTTGAATATACGATGTTTAAACAAGTGTCATTCGAAAACTAATCCACTGATATATGACAGGTAATTATGTACATATAGCTGAGATGATTACCAATCTGTCTGCAAAATATGACAACAAAGAGACTTTTACTTAATTTATGAAAATTATTCCCGCAAGAGCTATATAACATGTAAGTCTATGGGATTACGTCACATGTACGTTACAATACGGCCACCCGCTGTATGTCCCTTAGAAATGTCTTTTGAAAGACCTACACCTAATATAGACCTCCCCAGGGAGCGTGCGTCCTGACGCCCTCGGTTATATTTATATCCGAGTAGTATACACATACAACTGTTATATTCCCAGAGTCAGAATGTCCATGTACTATTACGTAGATAAATTTATGAAGATAGTCGTTCAAATCCCTGTTGAAAAGGAGAAAGGAGACTGGTGAACCGTAACACATCGATCGAGGCTTGACAGAAGTTGTGTTCAGTGCAATGACATTCCCCTCCACCACCGAGAGACCAACAGGCCAGTCCTCATGTGACTGATAACAAACACAATGTGACGCTGTGCCACGCCAGTCGCTAGGCATCAATGGTGATATTCTTTCTCTGGGCTCAGTGTGGAAGAGGAGTGTGGGGAGTTGGTCAGCCAGCGCTGCCTTTGTAGGCTAATCTAGACATGGTATCACTAATGTGGCTTAGTGTCAACTGAATAGTGAATACCTGGGGTTTTCAACAATCGTCATATTTATTATGGATGCTCATCTGTCCTCATTGTTCGTGCTATATTCTCCAGGGAGTTTAGTGGAAAACAACATGTTTGTCGAAGATCTAACACGTTTTACACAAACTTGCTATGTAGCATGAATCTCTATCCATTATTCATCCTGGGCTTCCCGTGGATTGATGCTACCATCCAAAACTAATTGCAGTTTAATGTTCAAGCCAGGACAACACGTGGGTTTATCTCCCCATCCAAGATTACCCGTGGATTGATGTCCCCATCCAAGATTACCCGTAAATTGATGTCCCCATCCAAGATTACCCGTGGGTTTATCTCCCCATCCAAGATTACCCGTGGGTTTATCTCCACATCCAAGATTACCCGTGGATTGATGTCCCCATCCAAGATTACCCGCGGGTTTATCTCCCCATCCAAGATTACCCGTGGGTTTATCTCCCCATCCAAGATTATCCGTAAATTGATGTCCCCATCCAAGATTACCCGTGGGTTTATCTCCCCATCCACGATTACCCGTGGGTTTATCTCCCCATCCAAGATTACCCGTGGGTTTATCTCCCCATCCAAGATTATCCGTAAATTGATGTCCCCATCCAAGATTACCCGTAAATTGATGTCCCCATCCAAGATTACCCGTGGGTTTATCTCCCAATCCAAGATTACCCGTGGATTGATGTCCCCATCCAAGATTACCCGTAAATTGATGTCCCCATCCAAGATTACCCGTGGGTTTATCTCCCCATCCAAGATTACCCGTGGGTTTATCTCCCCATCCAAGATTACCCGTGGATTGATGTCCCCATCCAAGATTACCCGCCGGTTTATCTCCCCATCCAAGATTACCCGTGGGTTTATCTCCCCATCCAAGATTATCCGTAAATTGATGTCCCGATCCAAGATTACCCCTGGGTTTATCTCCCCATCCAAGATTACCCGTGGATTGATGTCCCCATCCAAGATTACCCGTAAATTGATGTCCCCATCCAAGATTACCCGTGGGTTTATCTCCCCATCCAAGATTACCCGTGGGTTTATCTCCACATCCAAGATTACCCGTGGATTGATGTCCCCATCCAAGATTACCCGCGGGTTTATCTCCCCATCCAAGATTACCCGTGGGTTTATCTCCCCATCCAAGATTATCCGTAAATTGATGTCCCCATCCAAGATTACCCGTGGGTTTATCTCCCCATCCACGATTACCCGTGGGTTTATCTCCCCATCCAAGATTATCCGTAAATTGATGTCCCCATCCAAGATTACCCGTAAATTGATGTCCCCATCCAAGATTACCCGTGGGTTTATCTCCCAATCCAAGATTACCCGTGGATTGATGTCCCCATCCAAGATTACCCGTAAATTGATGTCCCCATCCAAGATTACCCGTGGGTTTATCTCCCCATCCAAGATTATCCGTAAATTGATGTCCCGATCCAAGATTACCCCTGGGTTTATCTCCCAATCCAAGATTACCCGCGGATTGATGTCCCCATCCAAGATTACCCTGTTGCAGTTGCTGTAACGGGATGTTCTCGTTCTTGGGACTGTAATCAGACATTCATTCCCAGACCGTAGCGATCGTGCTGGATGATATAGATGTATCAGCTCTTGCAAGTATGAAGGAACATTTCCATGTAGGGTCTTGAAAGTGTAGGTTAAAATTGTATGTTCTCTTCGAACAGGGTAGCCAGGGCAGGTTTTCCAGAATAACAGTTTACGACTTTAACGAGCAGTCATGCATATATATTTCACACAAACAGCTTTTGCGAGTTTATTTTCTTTTGTTGAAAACTGTTCAATAATGCATAGGTCATTGGTAGTATGTTTTCACTAGAAATGTGAACCTGTGTGGTTGATTGACAAACAACAACAACAAAAGATACCAACAATACAAATGAACTAGGACTGGGTAGGGAAACTACACTGTTTTGTTAACTTAAATGTACCTGTCTCGCACATGTTGTCCAGGTGCTTATAGGTCATCAAAGAAAATGTAGATAAAGAGAAGTATATGGATAATTGCTTCTTTATGCAGGATATCCGACAGTTCGAATATAAACAGTGTCTTGTATAGTTATCAATTGATCAAATACTGTAGATTCTTCTAGCAGTAGCACGTTTTTTTACATATCATTTTGTCTCAAATTTGCTGATTATAATTAAAGTGTATACAATATATTGTTGGGTTGAAAGGTAAGACATCCCTAATAAGCCATATCCATAGAAAACGGTTATCAGTATAGGCAAACATGGTGAGACTTACACAGTGAAAAAATTATGAAACCTTTTGTGCGAGGTAGCTTTGTAGGTCACATGTGATTTTCAGAAAGCCAAATGGCTGACCATTCAATAATAGTGCCATAAATAAGGGTACATCCATTGTGTTGTTTGGGGTCACATATGTTAAACGTTATAAATTGTGTTATGTAATCGGGAAGTACTGACTGTTGCCGAAAATTTCCAATTTTATCTCATTCGACTAAGTATATTGACGATTTAAAGGTAAAAGTAGTGAGTTCTGGACAATGTACCGCATGTGGCGCAAGCCAGACAATGAACCGCATGTGGCGCAAACCAATGAGTCAAAGGTAATTTTGGAATCTTATTTATAACAGACAAACTGATAAATTTGGGTTGATCATGTTTAATAGGTCATATAATCACTGTGCATGTAAATAGTTTCGGATTCTGCACATGCATAATGATGTTACTCTATTGTAATTGGAAACTAGTAATTATGATATATTTCGTGATTCGTGATAAATATGCAAGCCGAGTGAATTTTATTTGCACTGTAACAACACATATGGTGAGTCGGAACGTATTAAAGCCTAATAAAATTTGATGAAACACAATAGATGCACCTTTAAACTCTTCTCTGAGTGTTTAGGTGTCGCTATAACAGTCAGATTACTTTCACTACCTTCAAGCGGCCATTTTATTGTAAACACCGCTTTAGAATTCTCTTTATTGGTTCAGGAGTACTGGTTACAGGAATTGCGCAACAAAATTACACAGCCATCACTCTTTGACTTGTGGCCGTTACCGAGCCGAGTTTAGTGTGGGGAAATTCGTCCAGTAGGCTGAACGACAACACATCTTAATAATATTTGTTTAATTATTGCTTATTGTACATTTCGGGATTAATATTTTGTGTTTAAGCGTTTGTTAACAAAATCTTCTATCTAACGTTTAAGCAGTGTATTCAGTTCAATAACATACGGACGTAACAAGGTTACATTTGGGATAACACTACCTTCGATAGTACAACTTCTTGTAGTCTCATGCGGGATTCGAACCCACGTCGTCAGAGTAAGGCAACTATCGCCAACACTTACCATAGCAACAGCTTACCACACGACCTCGAGGAATGGGACTCGGCCCGAAAAAGTACAAGAATTTGTATTATTGAAGGGAGTGTTATCCTAAATGTAACCTTGTTATATTTCTCTACTATCTAAATGGCATGTATTTCTAAATATACGAACGGCTAAGTGATATTTTCGTCTTTTTGAGGATCAATTATTAATGTACTTTATCGATTATTTGGAGTGTCAATTATCTCAGAGTGTGTTAACAGCATAAGGTTAAGTCAAGATATGGGTGTACTTACAATATCAGAGATCATCCCTAAATATTGTATTCAATCAAAACACATGAAAGTGTTTTTATTGTGAATGATTAATCATTTTAATGATGACTAGATGCGTCGCATTTCGACTTGTTTACAAGTCGAGTCAACAGTCGAAAAAGACTTGTAAACAAGTCGAAATATATATATATATATATATGTGCGATTTTGCGGATTCGCTCTATGAATTTGGTAAACACTGTGATCGATGCAGCAGTCTCTGAATCAGAAACCACAGCCACGTGAACAATTGGCCACCTGTAAACAAAGAAAGAAGCACGAGGAGTGACACATGACACGATGGGCAAGGGCTACCAGGGGAATTATCAACCAGTAGAATTCCAAAAAGCATCTATTGTCACAAAGCAAAATAACAACAGGTGAATTATTCAACGGATATTGTGATTCCACTTGATATGTGGCTCTATGAACCCACAAGAGACTTCTTCAATGAGTTCAATAAACATCTGATGGTTAATTGTGGACGTCCGCAGGGGTTCCACCTAAGGTGCTCTATCGAAGGATCATCACATGAACTATTCAGTGTAGCTTGTTTGTGTGTTTAGCTGGTATCCCTATCAGCCATCTGATGACAGAAGGCGATATTTCTATCAATCGTTGGTTCTTTTGTGGGGACGTGAAGCGAGGAGTTGGAAAACACATAGATTCTCTACCTGGACCAAAGTGAAGTGCAGCTGCATAGAGCTCAGAGGGATTGAATTTGAAGAATTGGAATATATACCAGAGCCAAGATTCGATGATTCCAAGTTACGATTTCTATTCTCTTCTACATAGTATTTAAGTGGATAATTCAACGAGTTTGGTTTTCGTGTATGAGGATCTAACAAACGCTCAAAATATCTGAAGAAAATTATTTTTGTCTGTAATGCCTAGAGAGAGCGTAAAATAATTGTCAAGGGAAGTGACACATAGAAATAAATTAAGTATTTCTATAAACCTCTCTTTACCAAAGAGCATCTCACATGACGTGATTTGTGGTTATGAAATATGAAAAGTTCGAGTCTTTAAAGAGCTGCCAGAGTGACGAAAATTGGATTATTTAATTGCACGAATAACGCGTAATTGGAACTTTTCGTTTTTATATTCTACAAAAGAACACTCTGCTACAGTGAATATAGAAATAAACAACTTAAAGGAAATGGACAAGCGTGAACTTCAGAAAACGGAAACTTTATTTTCATATAGGAACATGATGATGATTATTTTGCACATTCTCTTCCTTCTCCCCTCTGTGACGTCGTTGTGTCCTTTGATCTACGCCGAGAGACTATTTGACTATGATGACAAAAAGATTTCCCAAAATCCGATAAGGACTATGACTGGTCTGAGCAAGTCGGAATGTATCCATCAGTGTTACAATGAGAAGTTTTGCAACAGCGTCCACTTCAACCCGTCTGGGTCAACTTGTTCATGCCTCAGAGAGAGGTTCAAGAACACATCAGTCTCAACCGTTCCTGAGATCGGGCACACGCTCTTCCAGCTGAGAAAACGTGAGTTACAACACTAAACTTGATTATATTCACTGTTAAATAGTGCTTCTTTTCAGTGAAACCTAAGTTGATATTTTATATTTTGAAATGTTGCTATTTCTAATAGTCGGGTCAATATATGGAAAAAACACCCTCAACCCCCAACAAAAGGTTTCTCAACTGATTCTGGTAGGGGTTAGTGTACTGTATGACATACTAAATGTTAATCAAAGTTGGTACCCCGGAAATTGTTTTTATTTATTTTCAATTTGTCTTTATTTCACCTGCAATTTCGAGAAAATAATATTTGTAAAGAAATCTTTTCAAATTTATTACAAAGGGCAGAAAAGGTTGTTTCTTAGAATTTCATGAATCAGTTTTTTGCTATTTATTTTGAGTATTTCGTGTTTTATTTTGAGTTTTTTGTGTTTCAATTTGAGTATATTGTGTTTTATTCTAGGTTTTCCGTTTTTTCAGTTCGGTTTTCTGTAGTTTCAATGATAGAAATGCAATAAACTATAATCAATACTTTATGTCCCTTATGGGCCAACTTACCAGCCATACTAAAATAGCTTGAAATTAGAAATCTGTTATGCCTATATTGATGGTGTTTGGGTAACAAATTCCTGAATTAGATATTTCTAAAGTATAGCCCTGGTATCATTATTTGGATGATTAAACAAGGCAATAGATATTATTATTAACCTCTATTGTTCTTCTGGGACGCCGTTTTTTGTAATATCCCTCTGGTGCGGACTATAATTCAAGTAATGTCCCTCAGGTGCCGGTTTTAATTCAAATAATATCCCTCTGGTGCGGAGTATTATTCAAGTAATGTGCGGAGTATTATTATCCCTCGCCACGAAGTGGAAGGGGGATATAGGTTTGGTCTCCGTCCGTCCGTCCGAGATAAAGGGGACAGCTTTTCTCAGAAACCGTTTAAGATATGATAACAAAATTTGATGTGTGGCCTGAGGCCAAAAATACCTTGATGGAGTTCGAAAATAAGAAGCGTGCAATTATTTTTTCCGGAGTTATTGCCCTTGTTCCCTATTTTTGGACTTTGTTCATGGTGTCTCCAAAGGGGACAACTTTTCTCAGAAACTATTTCAGATAGGATAACCAATTTTGTTGTGTTGCTTGAGGACATAAATACCTTAATGGAGTTTGAAAAGGAGAAGCGTGCAATTGTTTTTTCCGGATTAATTGCCCATGATCGTTTGTATTTTTTACTCTGTTCCAGGTAATTTCATAAGGGACAGCTTTTCTCAGAAACAGTTTCAGATAGGAGAACCACATTTGTTGTGTGGCTTGAGGGTTTGAAAATGAGAATCATGTGATTCAGGTATCTTCCAAGGGGATAACTTTTCATTGAAATTGTTTAAGATCAAATCACTTGTGTGGCTTGAGGGTATCGATACCTTGATGAAATGAAAATGTGAAGTGCACAATTATCTCTTCTCGAAATATTGCCCTTGTTCCAATTTCTATGGTCTGGCGGGGGATGTTGATGACTATGTCTTCTTCTTCAAATTATGTCCATATGATGCGGGATATTATTCAAGTAACATCCCTCTGGTGCGGGATATTATTCAAGTAATGTCCCTCTGGTGCAGAGTATCATTCAAGTAATGTCCCTCTGGTGCGGGATATTATTCAAGTAATGTCCCTCTTATAAGGGATATTATTCAAGTAATGTTCCTCTGGTGCGGGATATTATTCAAGTAATGTCCCTCTTAAGCGAAATATTGTTCAAGTGATGTCCCTCTGGTGTGGGATATTATTCAAGTAATGTCTCTAGCGTGCAGGATATTATTCAATTAATGTCCCTCTGGTGCGGAGTATTATTCAAGTAATGTCCCCCTGGTGCGGAGTTTCATTCAAATTATGTCCCTCTGGTGCGGAGGATTATTCAAGTAATGTCCCTCTGGTGTGGGACATTATTCAAGTAATGTCCCTCTGGTGTGGGGTATTATTCAAGTAATGTATCTCTGGTGAGGGATATTATTCAAGTAATGTCCCTCTGGTGCGGGATATTATTCAAGTAATGTCCCCCTGGTGCGGAGTTTCATTCAAATTATGTCCCTCTGGTGCGGAGGATTATTCAAATTATGTCCCTCTGATGCAGAGTATTATTCAAGTAATATCCCTCTTGTGCGTGGTATTATTCAAGTAATGTCCCTCTGGTGCGAGTTACAATTCAGATATTGTCCCTTTGTGTGGAATATAATTAAAGTAATGTCCCTCATGCGACTATAATTCAGGCAATGTCCCTTTGTGCGGACTATAATTTAAGTAATATCCTCTGTTGCGACTATAATTCAAGTGATATCCTCTGTTGAGACTATAATTCAAGTACTGTCCCTCTGGTGCGGACTATAATTCAAGCAATGTCCCTTTGTGCGGATTATAATTCAAGTGATATCCTCTGTTGCGACTATAATTCAAGTACTGTCCCTCTGGTGCGGACCTTAATTCAAGTAATGCCCCTTTGTGCGGACTTTATACAAGTAATGTCCTATTGTGCGAACTATAATTTAAGTAATATCATCTGTTGTGACTATAATTAAAGTAATGTCCCTCTGGTGAGACTATTATTCAAGAAATGTCCCTTTGTGCGGACTATAATTCAAGTAATATCCTCTGTTGCGACTATAATTCAAGTACTGTCCCTCTGGTGCGGTCTATAAATCAAGTAATTCCCCTTTTTGCGGAATATATACAAGATATGTCCCTTTACGCGGACTATATTAAAGTAATATCCTCTGTTGCAAGTATAATTCAAGTAGTGTCCCCCTGGTGAGGCAATAATTCAAGTAATGTTTCTCTGAGGTATTATCTTGTAATGTTTCTCTGAGGTATTATCTTGCAATGTCCCTCTTCAAATGTCTATATTTAAAAGCTCAAATGTAAAGTTTAAGGTGACAGTTAGTGTGTGTAATGACTAACTCGATTGGAACGTGATTTAATGTAACACATTTTAAAATTATAACTACATTTAACTAGATTCGCCCCAAAAATGGGCGATTTGCTGATTTATTTGTAGGTAAACAGCTGTGGTATAATTGCTTAATAAATTATTTTATTCTTACATGACCTGGTGAGCGATTCGGATTTGATCGAGTTTATGTTTTTCCATTGAAGCTGACGCGACACCAGGATCGAAATGTGAGGAGGATTTGGACTGTGCTTCCCTTCCAAACTCCCAATGTCACGAAGCGCGTTGCAGGTGTGATGAGGGATATGATGAGGACGGGGCCAGGTGTAGAATATTGACAGGTAGGAAAAATAAATAATTTTGCTTTAACAATGGACGGATGATGGATGGATATAGATAGATGATGGATGATGGAAGATGGGTGGATGGATGGATGATGGATGGATGGATGGATGGATGGATGGAGGGATGATGGATGGATATGGATGGATGGATGATTGGATGGATAATGGATGTAAGTTGGATGGATGGATTGTTGGATGGATGGATGGATGGGTGATGGATGGATTATGGATGGATGGATGGGTGATAGAATGATGATGGATTGATGATGGATCGATGGATGATGGGTGATGGATGGATTATGGATGGATGGATGATGGATGATGGATGGATTATGGGTGGAAGGATGGATGATGGATTGATGATGGATGGATGGATTGATGATGGATGGATGGTTGGATGATTGATGAATTATGGATGAATGGGTGATGGATTAATGATGGATGGATGGATGGGTGACTGGATGGATAATGGATGTATGATGGATGGATGGATTGATGGATGATTGGATGGATGGATGGATGATGGATGGATGATTGGACGGATGGTTGATGGATGGATGGATGATGGATGGATGAAGAATAGATTGATGATGGTTGGATGGATGACGAATGATGGATGGATAATGGATAGGTGATGGATGATGGATGGATGGATGGATAATGGATCGATTGATTGATCGATCGATAATGGATGGATGATGGCTGGTTGGTGATGAATTAATGATTTTATAGAATATGGATGGATGGATGGATCAATGGATGTCTGAATGGTAGAATGGATGGATGGATGATGGATAGATGATGAATGGATGATGGATGGACTGATTAAGGTTGATGGATGGATGATTGTTGATGAAAAGATGATGGATGGATGATGGATGGATGATGAATGGATTGATTAAGGTTGATGGATGGATGATGGATGGATGATGGATGATGGTTCAAGGATGGATGGATGATGGCTGATGGATGGATGATGAATGTATGATGGATGGATGGATAATGAATGGATGATGGCTGATGGATGATGGGTGATGAATGGCTGATGGGTGGACGGCTTAATGGAGAATGTATGAATGGATGATGGAGGGATGATGGGTGATGAATGAATGATTGGATGATGGATGATTGTTGATTGATGATGGGTGATGAATGGATTGTGGTTGATGGATGGATGGATGGATGATGGATGATGGATATATGATGGATTATTGATTCATGAATGGATGTTGGATGAATGGATGATGGATACATGGATGATGGATTAATGGATGATGGATAAATGGATGAATGGATGAATGGATGATGGATGATTGGATGATTGATTAATGGATGAATGGATGGATTGATGAATGGATGGATGATGGGTGAAGGATGGGTGGATGATGGATGGACAGATGGTTGGAAGATGAATGAATGCATTGAGGGATGATGGGTGATGAATGGATGATTGAATGATGGATGATGGGTGAAGGATGGATGGATGATGGATGGATAGATTGAT
The DNA here is from genome assembly GCA_936450465.1 of Gibbula magus. Classification (NCBI taxonomy): domain Eukaryota; kingdom Metazoa; phylum Mollusca; class Gastropoda; order Trochida; family Trochidae; genus Gibbula; species Gibbula magus. The sequence continues at coordinate 60,999,375 of OW388302.1, forward strand.
GGATGATGGATGAATGGATTGAGGGATGATGGGTGATGAATGGTTGATAGATGATGGATGATGGATTATGGACGATTGAATGATAGATGAATGGATGGTGGATGGATTGATGATTGATTAATGGATGGATTAAAGATGAATGGATGATTGATGTATAATGGATGATGGATAGATGACGGATTATGGATGGATGAATGGATTATGGTTGATGGATGGATGGATGGATGGATGGATGGAAGGATGATGGATGAAAGATGGATGATGGATGATGGATGGATGGATGGATGAATGGATGGATGGATGATTGATGATGGATGGATGATGGATTATGGTTGATGGATGGATGGATGGATGATGGATGGATGAATGATGATGGATGATGGATGGATAGATGGATGGATGATGGATGAAGGATGATGGATGATGGATGATGGATGAATTGATGATGATGGATGGATGGATGATGGATGGATGGATGATGGATGGATGGATGATGGATGGTGGTTGATGGATGAATGGATGATGGATGATCGATGTATGATGGATAGATGAATGGATGATGAAGGATGGCTGATGGGTGATAGATGGATTATGGTTGACGGATTGATGATTGATGATGGATGATGGATGATGGATGGATGGTGGTTGATGAATGGATGATAAGATGACGGGTGAGGGATGATGGGTGATGAATGGATCATGGTTGATGGATGGATGGATGGATGATAGATAGATTAAGGATGATGGATGATGGATGGATGGTTGGATGGATGGATGGATGAAGGATGATGGATGATGGATGGATGGATGATGAATGGATTATGGTTGATGGAAGGATGGATGATGGATGATGGATGATGGATGGATGATGGATGATGGTTGGATGAAAGATGATGGATGATGGATGAATGGGTGATGGATGGATGGATGGATGATGGATGGATGAAAGATGATGGATGATGGATGGATCGATGCAGGATGGATGCAGGATGGATGGATGATGGATGAAGAATGGATAGATGGAGAATGATGGATGGATGAAAGATGATGGACGATGGATGGATGGATGATGGATGGATGGATGGATGGATGGATGGATGATGGATGATGGATGAAGGATGGATGGATGGATGGATGGATGATGATGGATGGATGGTGGATTGATGAATGGATTGAGGGATGATGGGTGAGGAATGGTTGATAGATGATGGATGATGGATGGATGGATGAATGAATGATGAATGGATGGGTTATGAAGGGATGATGGATGAATGGATGGATTAAAGATGGATGGATGATGAATGGATAATGACGGATGGATGAATGGATTGATGATTGATGATGAATGCTTGATAGATTATTGATGATGGATGGATGGATGAATGAATGATGGATGGATGATGGATGGATGGGTGATGGATGGATTGATGGATATATGATTGGTTATGAATGGTTTATTGATGGATGGATGATGGATGGATGGATGAATGGATGAATGGATTAATGGATGATGGGTTGTGAATGTATGAATGGATGAATGGATTAATGGATGAATTAAGGATGGATGGATGATGGATGGATAATAGATGGATGGATGGAAGGATGGATGATGGATGAATGAAGAATGAATGAATGATGACTGATGGGTGATGAATGGATGATGGATGGATCGATGGATGGGTGGATGGATGATTTTTGACGAATGGATGAAGGATGATGGATTGATGGATGGATGGATGAAGATGGATTATTAATGGATGATGGATTGAATATGGATGGATGGATGGATGAATGGATGCATGGATGGATGATGATGGATTATTAATGGATGATGGATGGATGATTGATGGATAATGGGTGGATTGATGATGGATGAATGATGGATGGATGATGGATGGATGATGGATGAATGATGGATGGATGTAGGATTATGGATGGATGATGGATCGATTGATGGATGGGGGATGGGTGGATGATGGGTGATGGATGGATGATGGATGGATGAAGGATGATATATGGATGATGGATGGATGGATGGATGATGGATCGATTGATGGATGGGTGCACACGTGATTGATGATGAATGGATGATGGTGATGGATGAATGGATGATAGATGATGGATGGATGGATTGACAAATGGATGGATTGTGGATGATGGATAGATGGATGAGTGGATAGATGATTGATGAGTGGATCGATGGATGGTTGGATGGATGATGGATGGATGATTGGATGGATTGATACAACCCATTACAGCATCCAAAGGGATGGTTATTCAATATTTAGATTTGTATTCCTTCAGTGAAGTAACTGAACGTGTTAAAAATGACCGAAAAATAACAAAAATTATTTAATGATTTTAAATAACACATACAATTAAACAGTAAATGTTTTAATACAAGGAAACAACATGTACATGATTAGTCTCAAGTTTGTCTGAGGAAAGAAAATAGATCTCAACAGTCATTCTCACAATCCTCTATGGTTGGATGGTAGTCTGGCTACAAAACGAAAGGATTGGTGGTCGGTTTCCCGCAGCCTCTGCTAGGAAAATGTGTAATTCGACGATAGATAACCTTATTCAATAGGACTGAGGCAATAAGTGATGGAATTTATCTGTATGTCTTTCAGTTCATACGCTCGTAGGTATAGGGTTCTTACGTAGATTGAAGTCTAAACACGTTGCGAGATGATATTTCAAAGGTTGGTCAAACCCAACTTAAAGTAAAACCTTAAAAGCGAAACCTCCTGGGACATAATAACAAGAAAAGCTCTTCCCTGAATGAAGTTAAACATCCTTTGATAGGTTCACGAAAATACAGAGAGACATTTGGAAGAAACTGGTTTGTTAAACTGGTTTGTTATATTCTCCGCTGCTCTGTTTCAGAATGTACATCGTTCAATACCAACTTTACCAGATACGAGAGAAGCGCCCTCTCGGGACACGACATTGCGGCTACTGTATTTACGAACGCGGAGGGTTGCAAGCAGCTCTGTCTCGACAACCCAGTCTGTACCTCCTGTGATCATGATCATGTAGGCCGCATATGTTACCAACAGATTGTGAAGTGGACCGAAGTACCCGCAGAGGCAAGGCTGACAAACAATGCACTCTTTAACTACTACGAACGTGGCTGTAACTGGTGAAGGGGGAGGAAACGGGGGGGCGGGAGGGGGGGGTGTATCCAGAGGGTCTGGATTTTTGCATGGGCGGGTATGGGGGGGGGGGGGGGATCCAGAGGGTCTTGGTTTTTGCATGGGCGGGTATGGGGGGAGGGGGACAGGTTGTTTATTCAGTACAGAGTGCACTGTTGAACCCAGGAGCTCCTTATTCCTCACTTTAGATTTTTATCCTGATCACTGGGTATAACCCGTGATTTTGTTTGATTCGCCAACTTGTGTGTCAGGTTCTCAAACCAAACTCTGTGATTTTACAGATGGACTCGAAAGTTTGAACATCAGTTACGTCAGATAATCAATTAAATATTAAATATGATCTATTGAAACGTATTTTTATTTTGTATATTTTATATTTTTTCAAAATTAAATTTGTTTGTGGCTGAGGCAAATATCAATGCTAATATCCATAATTAAGTCAACGCTCGAGTCATCTTTGTTTAGAAACATCAAAGTGCAAGTGTTAAATCAAACGTAACCCATGTGATCAATCAAGTTAGGAATACTCTAAAAGCAGGCCTTCTCTGATATACAGCAGTGTTCCGTTCCATCACACATGGCCCTGATTATGGTCTCATCATTAAGCAACAGACACAAGCGATGATGGTGGGATACTACTTGACATTCATTCCAGCAGCCATCTTTCCCCACACCTTTTAACTCGTGTCGGGCTTTTCTGTAGAGCCCTATGCATTTCAGATGTAATGTGCTGCTATACTCGCACAGAAACGTTAATGATAGAGCAAGGTTTAAATTCGTCAGTAATTGAAACTGCCACGAGTTATAACTCGCGGGATAAGTTGTCCAGACAATGTACTGCATGTGGCGCAAACCAATGAGTCAAACGTAATTTTGGAATCTTATTTATAACAGACAAACTGATAAATTTGGATTGATCATATTTAATAGGTCATATAATCACTGTGCATGTTAATAGTTTCGGATTCTGCACATGCATAATGATGTTACTCTATTGTAATTGGAAACTAGTAATTATGATATATTTGGTGATTCGTGATGAATATGCAAGCCCAGTGAATATTATTTGCACTGTAAACAACACATATAGTGAGTCGGGGCGTATTAAAGCCTAATAAAATTTGATGAAACACAATGGATGCACCTTTAAACTCTTCTCTGAGTGTGTAGGTGTCGCTATAACAGTCAGGTTACTTTCACTACCTTCAAGTGGCCATTTTATTGTGAACACCGCTTTAGAATTCTCTTTATTGGTTCAGGAGTACTGGTTACAGGAATTGCGCAACACAATTACACAGCCATCACTCTTTGACTTGTGGCCGTTACCGAGCCGAGTTTAGTGTGGTGAAATTCGTCCAGTAGGCTGAACGACAACACATCTTAATAATATTTGTTTAATTATTGCTTATTGTAGGCATACATTTCGGGATTAATATTTTGTTTAAGCGTTTGTTAACACAATCTTCTATCTAACGTTTAAGCAGTCTATTCAGTTCAATAACATACGAATGTAACAAGGTTACATTTGGGATAACACTACCTTCGGGCCGAGTCCAATGCGGGATTCGAACCCACGCCCTCAGAGTAAGGCAACTATCGCCAACACTTACCATAGCAACAGCTTACCACACGACCTCGAAAAATGGGACTCGGCCCGAAAAAGTACAATAATTTATACTTTTGAAGGGATTGTTATCCTAAGTGTAACCTTGTTATTTTTCTCTACTATCTAAATGGCATGTATTTCTAAATATACGAACAGCTAAGTCTCTTTGGGGATCGATTATTAACGTACTTTCTCGTTTATTTGGAGTGTCAACTATCTCACAGTATGTTAACAGCATAAGGTTAAGTCAGTATATGGCTGTACTTACAACATCAGAGATCGTCACTAAATATTGTATTCAATCGAAAAAACATGAAATTGTTTTTATTGTGAATGATTAATCATTTTAATGATGAGTGGATGCGTCGCATTTCGACTTGTTTACAAGTCTTTTCAACAGTCGAAAAGACTTGTAAACAAGTCGAAATATATGCAATATTGCGGATTCGCTCTATGAATTTGGTAAACACTGTGATCGATGCAGCAGGCTATGAATATATTCCCTTGAAATCAGAAACCACAGCCGCTCGAACAATTAGCCACCTGTATATAAGAAAGAAACACGAGGAGTGACAAATGACACAATGGCCAATGGCTACCAGGGGAATTATCAACCAGTAGAATTCCCCAAACCATGTATGGTAACAAAGCAAAATAACACCATGTGAATTATTCAATGGATATTGTGATTCCACTTTATATGTGACTCTTGACCCACAAGAGACTTCTTCAATGAGTTCAATAAACATCTAAAGGTTAATTGTGGACGTCCGCAGGGGTTCCACCTATTGTGCTCTATCGAAGGAGCATCACATGAAGTATTCAGTGTAGCTTGTTTTGTGTGTTTACCTGGTATCGCTATCAACCATCTGATGACAGAGAGCGATCTTTCTACCAATCGTTGGTTCCTGTGTGAGGATGTGAGGCGGGGAGTTGGAAAACATCAGATTCTCTAGCTGGACCAAAGTGAAGTGCAGCTGCATAGAGTTCAGAGGGATTGAATTGAAGAATTGGAATATATACCAGAACCAAGATTCCAGGATTCCAAGTTACGTATTTTCTTCTACATAGTATTGAACTGGATAATTCAACGAGTTTGGTTTTCGTGTATGAGGACCTAACAAACGCGCAATATATCTTAAGAAAATTATTTTTTGTCTGTTATGCCTAGAGAGAGCGTAAACTAATTGTCAAGGGAAGTGACACATAGAAATAAATTAAGTATTTCTATAAACCTCTCTTTACCAAAGAGCATCTCACATGACGTGACTTGTGGTTATGAATATGAAAAGTTCGAGTCTTTAAAGAACTGCCAGAGTTACGAAAATTGGATTTTAACTTGCACGAATAACGCGTAATTGGAACTCCTCGTTTTTATATTCTGCAAAGGAACACTTTGCTACATTGAATATAGAAAAAGACAACTTTAAGGAATTGGACAGGCGTGAAGTTCAGAAAACGAAATCTTAATTTTCATATAGGAACATGATGATGATTATTTTGCACATTCTCTTCCTTCTCCCCTCTGTGACGTCATTATGTCCTTTGATCTACGCCGAGAGACTATTTGACTATGATGACAAAAAGATTTCCCAAAATGTGATAAGGACTATGACTGGTCTGAGCAAGACGGAATGTATCCATCAGTGTTACAATGAGACGTTTTGCAACAGCGTCCACTTCAACCCTTCTGGGTCAAGCTGTTCGTGCCTCAGAGAGAGGTTCAAGGACATATCAGTCTCAACCGTTCCTGAGATCGGGCACACGCTCTTCCAGCTGAGAAAACGTGAGTTACAACACTAAACTTGATTATATTCACTGTTAAATAGTGCTTCTTTCCAGTGAAACCTAAGTTGACATTTTATATTTTAAAATGTTGCTATTTTTAAACCCATTGCCCCTAAAATAATTCTGCATGTGTATGGTTATCACATACAGGTCACATACAGTTTTTCACACGTTTTGATGAGTACAATACCCGAGGAGGTCCCGTGATATTTTACACTGTAAAATTCATCGAGTGGTTTCACTAATCCAAATGTGACGCCCTAGCTGCTAGTTTCTATACAAAGATTATACATACAACAAAAATAAGTTCAAAATTGTCCAACCCTCAGGTCTCATATAGATAAATATGATTGTCGAAGAAATTAAAAGCCATGGGTCGAAAGCTAGCTTGTGAATTATGAATATGTCATCGTGATTTCTTCGACTAATTGTTTTTCTCACGTGACCGCGACACCCGTGTAGTACATATTCACTGTTAAATAGTGTTTCTTTCGAATGAAACCTAACTTGATTTTTTATACACCATTCAAATTAAGTTTATTCACTGTTGAATAATGTACTAATTATAATGTAATACCTGTTCGTTTCTATAAATATATACAATTATAATCTGTATCTAGTCTCTGCATTTGGACAATAATTAAGCGACACCCGAATGTGTCAACTGCTCATAAGTTCTACTTCCGATTGCCAACACAGCCTGTCAGGAATGTGTCCGATCGACTCTTTGTCATGATCGCTAAACATATTGCGTAAGGGAACCACCCCTCCACCCAACACCCCACCCCATCTGGACCCCCACTGTCAAGACATTATCTACCCCCCCCCCCCCCCGCCCACAAAGGGAGGGAACTGAAGCCTTGATGATTCTTTATCTTCTTAATATGGCCGCCGTGGCATTCTGTTACGTTTTTAAATGCTTATGATTATCAAGAAGTTTTATCATTTTACACCTTTTATCACATCCCGTTAAATCTGCATTTTCAGGAACCGTGACTACCATGAATTTCATGTAATTCCTGTTTTTTGCATAGTGTGAGGAGGGGCATTCTATTCCCACAGGGGTTACTATCCTTCAGATTTCCGACCCTAACCTCTATTCTTTTTCGCGTGAAACCTAGTGCAGAAGCAAAATCCCCTAGCGTTGGAAAGCAGAATTTCATACTGTATTCATGCACAATGAAAACTCATCTTTCAGTGACCATGTCGATCGAGTGATTTCAAAGATCTAGGCATTTTACTCTTAAGGGTCTTGCTCATTAGCATGTGTCCTTAGAATATGTCTGATTTAATTAACACAAATGAACTTTTTTGGGTATTTGTCTCTGATTTGGTCTACTTCACCTCAGGTGTTTGGTCATTTTCAATTTGTCTTTATTTCAACTGCAATTTCGAGAAAATAATATTTGTAAAGAAGTCTTTTCAAACTGATTACAAAGTCCTTTGGGCAGAGAAGGTAGTTTCTTAGAATTTCATGAATCAGTTTTTTGCTTTTCATTTTGAGTATTTCGTGTTTCATTATGAGTTTTTTGTGTTTCAATTTGAGTTTATCGTGTTTTATTCTAGGTTTTCCGAATTTAAGTTCAGTTTTCTGTGGTTTCAATGAGATAAATGCAATAAAGTATAATAAATACTTTATGTCCCGTATTGGCCAACGTACCAGCCATACTAAAATAGCTTGAAATTAGAACGCTTTTATGCATATAGAGATGGTGTTTGGATAACAAATTCCTGAATTAGATATTTCTAGAAGTATGGCCCTTGTATTATTATTTGAATGAGTAAACCAGGCAGTAGATATTATTATTTACCTCTATTGTTCTTCTGGGACGCCATTTTTTTAATATCCCTCTGGTGCGGACTATAATTAAAGTAATGTCCCTCAAGTGCCGGTTTTAATTCAAATCATATCTCTCTGGTGCGGGGTATTATTTAAGTAATGTCCCTCTGGTGCGGAGTATTATTCAAGTAATGTCCCTCTGGTGCGGAGTATTATTAACCCCCGCCACGAAGTGGAAGGGGGATATAGGTTTGGGCTCCGTCCGTCCGTCCGTGTGTCCGTCCGTCCGTCCGTCCGTCCGTGCGTCCGTCCGTGGGACATTCAATTTTTTTTATTCAAGTAATGTCCCTCTTGTGCGGAATATTATTCAAGTCATGTCCCTCTGGTGCGGAATATTATTCAAGTATTGTCCCTCTGGTGCGGAGTATTATTCAAGTAATGTCCCTCTGGTGCGGGATATTATTCAAGTCATGTCCCTCTGGTGCGGTGTATTATTCAAATTATGTCCCTCTGGTGCGGAGTAATATTCAAGTAATGTCCCTCTTGTGCGAAGTATTATTCAAGTAATGTCCCTCTGGTGCGGGGTATTATTCAAGTAATGTCCCTCTGGTGCGTGTTACAATTCAAATAATGTCCCTTTGTGTGGAATATTATTCAAGTAATGTCCCTCTGGTGCAACTATAATTCAAGTAATTTCTCTCTGGTGCAACTATAATTCAAGTAATGTCCCTCTGGTGCAACTATAATTCAAGCAATGTCCCTTTGTGCGTACTATAATGCAAGTAATATCCTCTGCTGTCACTATAATTCAAGTAATATCCTCTGTTTCGACTATATTTCAAGTAATGTCCCTCTGGTGCGGACTATAACTCAGTTAATGTCCCTCTTGTGAGGACTATAATTCAAGTAATATCCTCTGTTGCGACCATAATTAAAGTAATGCCCCTTTGTTTTTCCATTGAAGCTGACGCGGCACCAGGATCGGACTGTGAGGAGGATTTGGACTGTGCTTCCCTCCCAAACTCCCAATGTCATGAAGCGCGTTGCAGGTGCGACCAGGGATATGACGAGGACGGGGCCAGATGTAGAATATTGTCCGGTAGGACAATTATTTTGCTTTGACAATGGATAAATTGATGATAGTTGGATGAATGGATGGATGGATGATGGATGATGGTTGGATGGATGATGGATGATGGATGATGGATGGATAATGGATGGATGGGTGATGGATGATGTCATGGAGAATGCATCAGGAGCTGTGGATTCGTCGAACGAATCCACTGCTACGAATGCATTCTCCATCTTAATCCATATATGACGTCATGAAACATGCATATGTGATTATTTTATATTTGAAACAATAAATTTATTTTTGGACACCAAAATCAATTATTTTGCAAATTCCGATGCTCATTCATCGGATATGATACAAGTAGCTGCAACCCGCATGAAATGGATTCTTCCACGCAAGTGCAGCGCAAAACTTTCATGCTAGGCGAAGTGATTGACAGCCAAAACTCTGCCTTTCCATGCCTTCTGCATTACAAGACTTGAATAGAACGTAGGATTCTTACTGACAAACAATCCTAAAGTTTCTAACAGCGTTTTGTGGCCTAATGGCTACAAGCTCTAACTACCAAGCGAAGGGTTGAATGTTCGAATCAAGGTTCATGCATCACAAAAATCAATTTGTCTAATTAGAGATATTTTAAGATACAGATACACCAAGACAAAAAACATCAGTCTCGAAAAATGTACTCGATTACCGAGAATGTCTAAACCTAACACCCCTCCTGACTGGGACAGTCAATGACCAGTGGTTCCTAAATAATAATCAACTGATAACACAATAGAGTGACGTCATGACCATGGATTAAGGATGGATAATGGATGGATGGGTGATGGATGGATGGATGATGGATAGATGATGGGTAATAGATGGATGATGGATTAATGGATGATGGATGGATGATGGATGGATGAATGATTGATGGATTGTTGGATGGATACTGGATGGATGAAGGATGATGGATGGTTGATGAATGGATGATGGATGGTTGGATGGATGATGGATGGATAATTGATGGATGATGGTTGATGGATGGATGAAGGATGATGGATGGATGATGGATGGATAGATGATGGATGAATGGATGCTGGATGGTTGGATGGATGATGGATGAATAATGGATGGTTGATTGATGGTTGATGGATGGTTGACGGATGGTTGATGGATGGTTGAAGGATGGTTGAAGAATGGATGATGGATGTTTGAAGAATAATTGACGTATGGATGGTTGATGGATGAAGGATGATGGATGGATGATGGAAGGATGATTGATGATAGATGGATGGATGATGGATGGTTGATGGATGGTTGATGGATGGTTGACGAATGGTTGATGGATGTATGAAGGATGGATGATGGATGGTTGATGGATGAATGAAAGATAACGGATGGATGATGGATGAAGGATGGATGACGGATGGATGATGGATGGTTGATGGATGGATGAAGGATGGATGATGGATGATGGAAGGATGATGGATGGTTGATGGATGGATGAAGGATGGATGAAGGATGGATGGTGAATGATGGATTATGGATGGATGGATGCTTGATAGATGATTGATGGATATATGATGGATGGTTGATGGATGGATGATGGATGGATGATTGATGGATGATGGATGGATGGATTATGGATGGTTTATGGATTGGTGAAGGATGACGGATGGGTAATGGATGGATGAAGGATGATGGATGGGTGAGTGGTGGATAATGGATGGATGATTGATGGATGGATGATGGATGGATGACGGATGGATGATGAATGATAAATGGATGAAGGATGATGGATGCATAATGGATGATGAATGATGAATGGATGATGCATGATTGATTGATAATGGATGGATGGATGATGGATGGATGATGGATGACGGATTGATGATGGATGATAGATGGATGGATGATGATGGATGATGAATGGATGATGGATGATGGATGGATGATGGATGATTGATTGATAATGGATGGATGGAGGATGATGGATGGATGACGGATGGATGATGGATGGATGATTTATTGATTATGGATGGAAGATTGAGCGATGTTGGATCGATTGTTGGATGATGGATGATGGATGGGTGATTGATTGATGATGGATGGATGGATTGGTGGATGAAGGATGGATGGATGGATGATGGATGATGGGTGATGAATTTATGGATGGATAATGGATGGATGGAGGATGATGGATGGATGATGATGGATGTTGAATGATGGATGTATAATGAATGATGATGGACTGATGGATGATTGATGATGAATGGATTGATGGATGGATGATGATTGATGATGGGTGATGAATTGATGGATGTATGGAGGATGACGGATGGATGATGGATGGATGATGGATGGATGATGGATGGATGATGGATGGATGAAGGGTGATGGTTGGATGAAGGATGATGGATGATTGATGGATAATGGATGGATGATGGATGGATGAAGGATGATGGATGGGTGATCGATGGATGAAGGATGGATGGATGAGTGGATGGATGATTGATGATTGTATGGATGGATGGATGGGTGATGAATGGATGATGGATGATGGATGATGGATGATTGAAGATGGATGGATGAAGGATGGATGGATGATGGTTTGATGGATGATGGATGGATGACGATCGATAACCTTATTCAATAGGGCTGAGGCAAATGGTGATGGAATTTATCTGTACGTCTTTCAGTTCATACGCTCGTAGGTATAGGGGTCTTACTTAGATTGAAGTCTAAACGCATTGCGAGATATTTCAAAGGTTGGTAAAACCTAACTTAAAGTAAAACCTTAAAAGCGAAACCTCCTGGGACATAATTACCTTAGTTAGGTTCACAAACATACAGAGAGACATTTGGAAGAAACTGGTTTGTTAAACTGGTTTGTTATATTCTCCGCTGCTCTGTTTCAGAATGTACTTCGTTCAATACCAACTTCACCAGATACGAGAGAAGCGTCCTTGTGGGATACGACATTGCAGCTACTGGAGCTACGAACGCGGAGGGTTGCAAGCAGCTCTGTCTGGACAACCCAGTCTGCATCTCCTGTGATCATGATCATGTAGGCCGCATATGTTACCAACACATTGTGAAGTGGACCGAAGTACCTGCAGGGGTAAGGGAGACAAACAGTCCAATCTTTGACTACTACGAACGCGGCTGTAACTGGTGAAGGAAGGCAGTGGCGGAAACAGGGGCGGGGGATCCAGAGGATCTGGATTTTGGTATGGGCGGGTATTGGGGGGATTGGACCCCCCCCCCCCTTTTTTTCCATTGGTGGTCCCTCCCCCTTTCAAAATCCCTGGATCAGTCACTGGAGCGTACAGCACGAAGGGATGATGAAGCCATACTGCATTGTTACCTCGTCAGGTTGTTTATTCAGTACAGAGTGCACTGTTGAACCCAGGAGCTCCTTATTCCTCACTTTAGATTTTTACCGTGATCACAGAGTAACACGTGGCCTCGTTTGATTGGCCGTCTTGGGTTCTCAAATCAAAGGCTGTGATTGGACAGATGGACTCAGTTACGTCACATAATCATTTAAATATTAAATATGATCTATAGAAACGTGTTTTTATTTTTATATTTTATATTTTTTCAAAATTAAATTTGTTTGTGGCTGAGGCAAATATCAATGCTAACCCCCATATCTAAGTCAACGCTCAAGTCATCTTTGTTCAGAAACATCAAAGCGCAAGTGTTAAATCAAACGCAACCCATGTTATCGATCAAGTTAGGATTACTCTAATAGCAGGCCTTCTCTGATATACAGCTGATTGTTGTCTCACCATTAAGCAATAGACACAAGCGATGATGGTGATATACTACTTGACATATATGATTATTTTATTTCAAAATAAGTCTTCTCTCAAACTAAACTATTTGTTTTATTAGGAGATCTACAGAGCTACATCTGTAGATCTTATGACTGACGAATCAAAGTCACCTTTGTTGGTTAAGAAAACAGTTGAAATAGAAACTGATTTCAACCCCAGTGCCCTGTCAGTCTATTGGTCATTGAAAATATGAGTGAACACAAACTGACTCTCGACAATAACGACAATTATTGTTGTTAGAAAAAACTGTATGTCAACTCTTTTACTGCACATCACGTCACCTCCCTAACCAAATGTTAGTTTCTTGATGATACTTCTTATAGTGCTAACTTCTACATGATTGTTTTTCTTGGTGAGTGTATAGGTGCCTTACTTTAATATCTTTCATAAAGCTAATTCCCTTGATTATAATGAATGAAGTTAGCATAATCGCATCCCTCCATCAATACATCATCAACAGTATCTTAGATAAACGTCAGGTCTTTGAAGTGCATTTAGAAGTGGTATACACAAGAACGGGGGGATTTGTCTTGATAGTGGCTTCTTTAGTGTTGGGACGCACGACGTTCCGGAGTATATGCCCACTCCTTCATCAGGTGGAATGATGAAGGGGTGAGCATGTGCTCCAGGGCGTCGTGTGTTTTCGCGTTGAAGAGGTCGTTGTCCATAGGGACTTCCTGTTCTTGGATGATCGTGTTTGTATTGCTAATGATCAATGTAGCTGTATCATTAATGAAGTAGAACTGCAAAGAATGTTTCATTAGCAACAATCATGTATGCATGTTAATTATGCTTTAGTTTGTCATGCTTATGTCCAGTTCTTGTGTGTTAGTTATTACATGTATGTACTCTTTAGGTATTAACATAAGCAAAGGTTTGCTTGTTTACCGAACCATATTCTTTATGAATAAAAATATGTTTAAACCAAAGAACTTGATATTGACATATTCGCGCTTCTTCATTTTCGTTAAAAGTATATATGTGCACAATATCTGCAATACGTTAGGTGTGTTAATTTAAAGGTAGGGTGTTATATATGTGCACAATGATTGCAATACGTTAGGTGTGTTAATTTAAAGGTAGGGTGTTTTATATGTGCACAATGATTGCAATACGTTAGGTGTGTTAATTTAAAGGTAGGGTGTTATATATGTGCACAATGATTGCAATATGTTAGGTTGTTAATTTAAAGGTAGGGTGTGATATATGTACACAATGATTGCAATACGTTAGGTGTGTTAATTTAAAGGTAGGGTGTGGTATATGTACACAATGACTGCAATACGTTAGGTGTGTTAATTTAAAGGTAGGGTGTGGTATATGTGCACAATGATTGCAATACGTTTGGTGTGTTAATATAATAATAATGAGGATACTTATATCGCGCTGAACTCCACAACACAAAGGACCATGCTCAAAGCGCTACACACATTATTACCCTGGTGTAAGGACCAACATCGTTCCTTTTTCATTCTCAACTCCCTTTGGAGTATGCAACCTGGGCTGCCAATTACGGCGCTCCAAGGTTATCTGTCACATTGCCTGCACTTCCAAACCAGGTACTCAATTGTACTGCTGAGTGAACAGAGGCACATTTCGAATAAAGTCCCTTGCCCAAGGTGACACCACGAGCCTCTCAACTCATGTCTCAGCGTGGGGCAGGGAATCACCCTTCAAACTCTCAGTTTTCATTCAGCAATGAGGCGGGTAACCCACCCATCCAGCGAGCCACGCCCGTTGTTGCTGGACTTAACTGATAGCGGTCGACTGAGCTATGCACAGGACCACGTGCCACCACCTATAAAGGTAGGGTGTGGTATATGTGCACAATGATTGCAATACGTTAGGTGTGTTAATTTAAAGGTAGGGCGTTATATATGTGCACAATGATTGCAATACGTTAGGTGTGTTTATTTAAAGGTAGGGTGTGGGATATGTGCACAATGATTGAAATACGTTAGGTGTGTTAATTAAAAGGTAGGACGTTATATATGTGCGCAATGATTGCAATACGTTAGGTGTGTTAATTTAAAGGTAGGTTGTGGTATATGTGCACAATGATTGCAATACGTTGATGTGTTAATTTAAAGGTAGGGTGTGATATAATAATGTGTGGTATATGTGCACAATGATTGCAATACGTTGATGTGTTAATTTAAAGGTTGGCTGTGTTATATGTGCACAATGATTATAATACGTTAGGTATGTTAATTTAAAGATAGGGTGTGATATAATAATGTGCACAATGATTGCAATATGTTAGGTGTGTTAATTTAAACGTAGGGTGTTATATATGTGCACAATGATTGCAATACGTCAGGTGTGTTAATTTAAAGGTAGGGTGTGGTATATGTGCATAATGATTGCAATACGTTAGGTGTGTCAATTTAAAGGTAGGGTGTGGTATATGTGCACAATGATTGCAATACGTTAGGTGTGTTAATTTAAAGGTAGGGTGTGATATATGTGCACAATGATTGCAATACGTTGATGTGTTAATTTAAAGGTAGGGTGTGGTATATGTCACAATGATTGCAATACGTTGATGTGTTAATTTAAAGGTGTGCTGTGTTGTATGTGCACAATGATTATAATACGTTAGGTATGTTAATTTAAAGATAGGGTGTGATATAATAATGTGCACAATGATTGCAATACGTTAGGTGTGTCAATTTAAAGGTAGAGTGTGATATATGTGCACAATGATTGCAATACGTTAGGTGTGTCAATTTAAAGGTAGGGTGTGATATATGTGCACAATGATTGCAATACGTTATGTGTGTTAATTTAAAGGTAGGGTGTGATATATGTGCACAATGATTGCAATACGTTGATGTGTTAATTTAAAGGTAGGGTGTGGTATATGTGCACAAGGATTGCAATACGTTGATGTGTTAATTTAAAGGTTGGCTGTGTTATATGTGCACACTGATTATAATACGTTAGGTATGTTAATTTAAAGATAGGGTGTGATATAATAGTGTGCACAATGATTGCAATATGTTAGGTGTGTTAATTTAAACGTAGAGTGTGATATATGTGCACAATGATTGCAATACGTTAGGTGTGTTAATTTAAAGGTAGGGTGTGGTATATGTGCACAATGATTGCAATACGTTAGGTGTGTTAATTTAAAGGTAGAGTGTGATATATGTGCACAATGATTGCAATACGTTAGGTGTGTTAATTTAAAGGTAGAGTGTGATATATGTGCACAATGATTGCAATACGTTAGGTGTGTTAATTTAAAGGTAGGTTGTGATATATGTGCACAATGATTGCAATACGTTAGGTGTGTCAATTTAAAGGTAGAGTGTGATATATGTGCACAATGATTGCAATACGTTAGGTGTGTCAATTTAAAGGTAGAGTGTGATATATGTGCACAATGATTGCAATACGTTAGGTGTGTTAATTTAAAGGTAGGGTGTGATATATGTGCACAATGATTGCAATACATTAGGTGTGTTAATTTAAAGGTAGGGTGTGGTATATGTGCACAATGATTGCAATACGTTAGGTGTGTTAATTTAAAGGTATGGTGTGGTTTATGTGCACAATCATTGCAATACGTTAGGTGTGTTAATTTAAAGGTAGGGTGTGGTTATATGTGCACATTGATTGCAATACGTTAGGTGTGTTAATTTAAAGGTAGGGTGTGGTGCTCAATGGTCACTTGCGGGATTTCAATTTGACAAATACCCAACTTTAAATTTCTCAAATCACCACATAAATTACTTATGTACGTATTTTAGATCATCGCAACGCAATTTTATATCATGTTTAATCTGTTCTCCTTATTTTTTCATTGTATCGTTTGGTCTCTTTTACTCATTATATATTTACAACAATCATATTTACATGTATTCTAAGTTATATTAGATTATATTATTTATATATTTACAAAATGAGTATTTATATGTCTTTTAGACCATAATTATATACATTTTAAGATATATGAACTTTTCTTTTGTATTTAAACGATATGTAAAGTCTCTCATAACCCTCTATAGGGTGGCTCATAATTTTACTATCTGTATGAGTTAATATCGGTATTTTCTGTAAGTGATTGAGGTGAGACTATAATAAACATCTGTCTGTCTGTCTGTCTACGGGTTTTTAATTACACCAAGTACTGTCGACAAACAATTCACTGAAGTCACTGAAGCGTATCTGCGTGGTTTGACGTCACTCCCGGCGCTTGGACATCCGCGTACATGATATTTCAACGTGTTTTAGCACCTTTTTAACTGTCATTTTAACAAACTAATATTCACAGAAACAACTCAAATCTTCGATATATCTAAATTGGTAATTTCGCAAATGACAATTACATGTTTATTGTATAAAAATGTGATTTGGTCAATTTCAATACCCAAAAATCTGTTGTAACTGCAGTGGCCATTCATTATAAAGCTTTTTAACGTAACACGGGGAAACCATGTTCCTGACCCGCGCAACAGGCGAACAGGTGGCCAAGCGGTACCAGCCAAGCACGCAGTTGTGCTATACTCAAACCGGGTTATAAAGGTTGTCTTAGCAATTAATTGCAAGTGTATATTGTTTAGATTGTATGTCCAGTTGATATATAGTGTGCATAGAGATAATATTTGTCGTTCACTACAATGATAGGCCTACATTGCAGTTCAACATTGATATCAAGTGAAATACGTATTTTAAAATGAATTCATGTATGTGAGTTATCAAAACTTTCAGACAAGGTACGAGCTATTCACAAAAGAAAGAGTGCCATTATAGCAAAAATGCGATAATTTCATTTTGCTTTAATGTACCTGGGAGACAGAAGTGCAAGTGTTATAAAGATGATTAAACTACGTCTGCAATGTTGAAACATTATGCGTAAAAGCAGAATTAATGATGGAACTTATACCCCACTCCCGGTCTCATTGCTATGATTTCTGTTGTTACAAGTGTAGGTGTATTGGCCGATACACCTACACTTATTTCTGATATACCTACACTTTTTCTGATATACCTACACTTTTCTAATATACCTACACTCTGCGCCTCGTAAGGGCCCCGCGGGGGAAACTGTAGGGTATTATTTGGTACACATTAGGAAAAGTATGGATATATCTCTCACATACAAAGTTTCTCCGGTACATAACAATACACCATAAGTTAAAACAATTAATACCATAAAAAAAAAAATCATCAAAATCCTTGAAGACAGAGAAGAGGATCACGATCCTATTGCATATGAATCCCAGATTTTTACCCACATATTTGTTTTATCATTCAAGTTTGAACATGAACATGAGAGGTCATCAATTATTAAAAGTTTTGTCTTCAAATCAAATGAAAACAGTTTGGGATAACATAGTAAAACCAAGAGTTAACAATTTCCGTAATGGTATTGTTCTCCCAAAAGACAAAAGACAACCAATTTGTTTAATGGCTTTCTGATCAAGTGAAAAGCTGTATTGAACATTGGGTAATTGAAGTAACCTAACAATGTTACAAGAAGAGAAGAAAAGAAGAAGAAGAAAAATATTGTATTAACGTGTCACACGTTGTTATTAAAATAGATCATACATTTACAAAATCAGTTAAAAAACAACGTCCAGCCTTGAAGGCTTATGAGACACGAGATTCCTAAAACTTAAAATATGGTAGGATAAAAACAGGTACATTGCTAAAATGTCGTGATTACAGATGTTGTACTGACACAGGTGTTCCTCCTCGTGTCTTCTGATACCATCGTTGATAATAGACAAATATCTTAGGCTTTTTTTTTTTATCTTTTATCATGTTGATATAACTGATATCAGAAGACAGTCGGGTGATATATAAAATGTGTATAGTCTATAGCTATACATCAGTATGTCTTTTTAACGCTATGTTAAAGGATGCCCAAAACTGCGGTTGTGAACAAACTCTTCGCTTGAAGTTCTACACATGTGTGAGCACGTGGTTATGAAGATTTAACCAATATTATACACAAAAGGTCTACAATAAGAATATTGTAAGGGGTACTCTATTCAAGTATTCGTCTAAGTGGCTCCCCAGACAATTGTGAAAGCAATGTTACTGATAGACACCACTGTTATTCGCCAAAAGCGTCAATCTCACAGGCATGTACATCCCATAGACTTGCATGTTAAATAGCTCTTGCGTGAATAATTTTCATGGAGTTATTGTTTGTCAATAAACACTAAAATCTGTACCAAAATATAGGAAATCATCATAGCTACAGATACAAAATTTCCATCTTTTTTTCTGATAATTATTAAGAAATCTACCCCCTATTAAACATCACATATACAACACACCGATTAGGTTTAACATGGCCGTCAATGGGACATTAGAATCACAAGTTGAATATACGATGTTTAAACAAGTGTCATTCGAAAACTAATCCACTGATATATGACAGGTAATTATGTACATATAGCTGAGATGATTACCAATCTGTCTGCAAAATATGACAGCAAAGAGACTTTCACTTAATTTATGAAAATTATTCCCGCAAGAGCTATTTAACATGTAAGTATATGGGATTACGTCACATGTACGTTATAATATGGCCACCCGCTGTATGTCCCTTAGAAATGTCTTTTGAAAGACATATACCTAATATAGACCTCCCCAGGGTGCAATGCGTCCTGACGCCCTCGGTTATATTTATATCCGAGTAGTATAGGCTACACATACAACTGTTATATTCTCAGAGTCAGAATGTCCATGTACTATCACGTAGATAAATTTATGAAGATAGTCGTTCAAATCCCTGTTGAAAAGGAGAAAGGAGACTGGTGAACCGTAACACATCGATCGAGGCTTGACAGAAGTTGTGTTCAGTGCAATGACATTCCCCTCAACCACCGAGAGAACAACAGGCCAGTCCTCATGTGACTGATAACAAACACCCTGTGACGTTGCGCCACGCGTTAATGGTGATATTCTTTCTCTGGGCTCAGTGTGGAAGAGGAGTGTTGGGAGTTGGTCAGCCAGCGCTGCCTTTGTAGGCTAATCTAGACATGGCATCACTAATGTGCCTTAGTGGTCTACTGAATAGTGAATACCTGGGTTGTTCAACAATCGTCATATCGATTATGGATGCTTATCTGTCCTCATTGTTCGTGCTATATTCTCCAGGGAGTTTAGTGGAAAACAACATGTTTGTCGAAGATCTAACACGTGTTACGCATAATTGATATATATAGCATGAATGTCTATCCATTATACCCCACTTCCGGTCTCGTTACTATGGTTTCTTTTGTTACAAGTGTAGGTGTATTTAACCGATACACATATTCTTTTTCTGATATACCTTCACTTTTCTAATATACCTACACTCTGCGACTCGTAAGGACCCCGCGGGGAAAACTGTAGGGTATCATTTGGTACACATTAGCAAAAGTATGGATATATCTCTCACATAGAAAATTTCTCCGGTACATAACAATAAACCATACTTTATCTCATATACCTACTCTTTTTCTGATATACCTACACTTTTCTTACAACTGAGAAACATTGGAGACAATTTTCTAAATGTTCAAATCTAAGTGATGATACTTTATAAAATGTCAGATTATAAATGAACATATAAGGCACCTGGGATCGAACCTGTGTCCTGTTGCTTTCTGGCCGAACGACCTAACCATTACACCACGAAACCAGTTGAAACTCTCAACATTTGTTCACGACCAAATTAATAAGGTTCTTATAAAGCGTGAATAATATCATAAATTTATGTATTTCTTTTTATATAAGAATGTAATTTAATTTTGGGTGTAAAATGACATAACATACTTAAAGTTGTTTCTGTTTTCTTTAACTTTCGCCACGTTGACATTAGCCATGCAGTTTATAGCGTAAGCTTTTTAATTTTGGCCACGTTGTCATTAGCCATGCAGTTTATAGCGTTAGCGTTAGCATCTGCATTGACAATACCGTCATTGGGCCATATCAATTAGATTTCGAGCCCCAAAAATGATACCATACACTTAACCCTTTGGAGCCTTACACGGCTCCGCCTCGTAAGGGCCCCACCGGGAAAAGTGTAGGGTATCATAAGATACACTCGGAAATGTATGGGTATATCTCTCACTTTTATTCATCCTGGGCTTCCTGTGGACTGATGCTTCCATCCAAAGCTAATTGCAGTTTAATGTTCAAGCCAGGACAACACGTGGGTTTATATCCCCATCAAAGATTACCCGTGGATGTATGTCCCCATCAAAGATTACCCGTGGATGTATGTCCCCATCCAAGACTACCCGTGGGTTAAAGACCCGATCCAACATTGACCGTGGGTTAAAGTCCCCATTCAAAATAACCCATGGGTTGATGTCTGCATCCAAGATTACCCATGGGTAAAAGTCCCCATCCAAGATTACCCAAAGGTTAGTGTCCCAATCCAACATTAACCGTGGGTTAAAGTCCCTATCCAACATTAGGGTTTCTCGATAATGCCATATTTGAGGGGGGCGAGGACCAAATGAACAAACTTTGATCCCTTATGTGCAAGGTTCATCCCCACAAAATTTCAGCTATGGGGGTGTAGCAAAAATTTGAAAGCTTAAGGGCGACGGACTATGCCACAAGCACATCTGGCCTTTCAGGCCTGATGAACAAGAAAAAAGTGAGCATGGCTCACATACCCCCGCCATCCGCTTTCCGTCCATTGAGAATTATAGATGTGAAGGTTACTATGTTTAAAAAACAGCTTCAAGAATCATAATATTGTCCAAAATAATTTTAGGAACTGACTACAAAATTTCATTCACCCAGATGTAATATTTTTCAGGTAACTTAATTTTTCCCATTAGAGTATCACACCAGTAATTTGTACAAAGTTCAATTACAAATTCGAGGGCTTCATAACTCCGTAAAAAATAATATTTCGGAACTGGACTGTGAACTCGATGAAGAGTATCATCTGGACTACCTACATGTAAAATTTCATTCACCTAGATGTAATAGTTGCCAAGAAAACTTTTCCCCATTGGAACATCACAGCTCTTTTGGTACAAAGTTGAATTTCGGATTCAAGGGTCATAACTCCGTAAAAAATAATATTTCGGAACTGGTTTTGGAACTCTATGAAGAGTATCATCTGGACTACCTCCATATTAAATTTCATTCATCTAGATGTAATAGTTTCCGAGAAAACTTGTCCCCATTGGAGCATCCCAGCTTTTTGGGTACTAAGTTAAATTTCGGATTCATAAAATTGAAAATTGTCTGTGCGCGATCCGAAGAACATGGTTAATAACTGTACAAAGTTTGGTTGATGACCTTTGACGTTTTTTGAGAAAATTGACCGGACAGACGGAATGACCGCTATATACCCCCGCTTACTTCGTAGCGGGGGTATAACTAAACAGTATGAAAACTCAAGTACAAGATTGTAACAACAATTTATTTACACAGTGAAATGAATTCAATTATGGACAAAGCATATTTATATCAACTAGGCAAATAAACAAGACGGGAGATTGGGAGGATAAGGCATGTTCATATGGACTGACTGACATTTCTGGACATTTTATAAGATGATATAAAAACATTTGCGTGCTGTCTACAAAATGCATTCAATATCCCACGGCTAAAGACAGAAATATCACAATCAGTTAAACCGAAATAAAATACCCCTTGCTACCCTTACAAAATGTTTATATATATATATATATGCATCAGTCACACGTCAGCCACTTACCAAAACAATTCCTTCAGAGTGTAACACTTACTCACCTCTACCTACCATATTTCAGCTACGAAACAGCTGCGGATCCATTAACTGACCATAGCCCTATGAGCACTACAGACTAAGTCTTCAAACATAGTCACAGAGATAGGTCTTAGAGCTAAAATTGTTTGGTAGATTGCCCCCCTTGCCCCAACCATACGCAAGGCATAACTCTTGACAGTCTGTACAACTGGCTGATTTAAGCCTTGCAGTATTTCCCTCACTTTTCCATGCTAAGGTACTGGAGCGCTGCACCTAATATGCATAGTTGGCTCTGATTCGCAAGTATGGTAACCTTAAGGATATGTGGCAAGGCTTCAATCAGCCAGTAACGGTAGCTAGCAAGAGTTATGCCTTTGCATTAGGTAGTTGCCCTTGCCCAAGCATCTTTAGATTAACGGCATCCTCAGCATATAGACTTAAAGGGGCAGTAGCAAGATTTTTGCAAAATTTATTTTTTCAAATTTTTCATTTATAATGATAGTTTATGTCATTTAAACTTACTTTAGAGGGTAAAACATCTTATTACACAAACCAATTATCTGTAGTGGCGGCCATTTTATTGTGAACACAATTTATTATTTTGTATTACAAAAACGATTCCCACGGCTTTACCATGCATGTACACTCATTTTAAACTTTATTTTCCGAAGAGAGAAGGATGTTTTACTATTGGTGAAATTATTTTTCAAATACATTTCATCAACTTATTTAAGCGAAAAAACGTGCTACTGCCCCTTTAAGATCACCTTAGCTTAAGGAAGCTTTGTGAAAGTTGTTACAAAACAAATGTCCATAGTCACCTTTGACTAAGCTTACCCTTACCATAGAGATAACATAGAGAGAGGAAACTTTGTGCAAGTGTCCTTCTTTGTAGAAGAATGAAGAACAATTTTATGTCCTTCGTTGTAACAAATAATACCACCACTAATTAAGAGACTTAATGATTCGGCTTCCTCCTTATTGGAAGGTGATAATTTCACAGAAAAATCTGTTTTCAATTTGTCTTTTGCTTGAAATTATAGTTCAACAAGATGATTTTCTATGTGATGACAATTTCAAGTATAAAAGAGACAAAGTATTAAATGTGGCAAAGAAAGATTCTGAGATCTACAAGTGAAGCAATCTCAGCAGAAAAGTTAGCAAGATAATCACAAAATATTCCTAGGATGTTGCCATGAAAAGATTGTCTTACATATTACTTTCCAGTACCATGAACAAACAATGTAAATATATGCTGATGAGCATAAATAATGAACCTTAACAAATACTGCACTAACAATTATCATTAGAGATTGTATCTATAGAATGGAATTTTTTAAATTTTTGTTTCAAATCAAAATAATCAGATCAGGCCACAATGCCTCCTTGGTAACCATGGTAACGTTCCCTACATCTGCACTACCCCTTGGTAACCACGGTAACCTTCTGCAGTTTTAATTTCCTGCCCTTGAAGTTCACTACACAAATAATGACAGTCAGTTTGATAGAGGCAAGTTACACAATGTTTAATCTGATTGGTCTGCAAGGTCAATCGGAGTGCTAAAAGGGAGGTAACTTGAAACTTATAGTTTTGTCACTGGGGTAGAGCAAATGTATATAGTAGTATGTTACCTCTGGGTTATCAAGGATACTCGTAAAGAGACGAATAACAATCACCGAAGCAGGAAAATATATGCTCAACAAAATTAGAATTCTGTTATTGTTTGGGTGAATAAGAAACATATAAAGAATTCTGAAGACTCGCACCGAGGATGACTGTGAAGTACTTTCTTTCATGTACAGAATATATCAGAATGGGAAAACCTACAGACCTATTTAATCAATCATATTCTGGATCAAGATTAAAGTTAAAGTCATATTTTGAAAACATTTCCATTCCACAACTCGTACATAGCACTATCGTCAAACTCTTCAGTCTTTAAAATACAGCCCTCGTTTATATTTATAAATAAAATATTTATTCATGAATACATTCTCTCATGCATACAGACAATATTACATGTGTTACATACATGCATGCATATTTTTCATATTAATAACAATTTTCATTATTCCAAAACAGACAAAATTTCCCAATAACTTCCTCAATTCCAAATCTGGACAAAGACTTACAAATATCCCACCTTTAATAAGTCAGGGTCTACCGACAAATTATCTCGTAAAATAAAACTTCACAATTTTGGGCTAATTTGCCAGCTTGAATTTTCAACGCTCTCTTCTAAGAAAGACTTACACCAATGTCAATCAATTTTGCCGACCAACACTTCTGCCGATTTATACAGCATTTACAGTTCTTTCAAACAATCAACGTTCTCAGCCCGGGTACATATTTCTACATATAAAATGTAATGGTTCACGGAAATGGTTTTGGTTGGATGAAAGATGTTATTAGATGACATTATTAGCTTCACAAGAATTGTTCAAAGGGAAGTAACTCCAGCCTGAATATCGTTTCTAGGATAGTTGGGAATAACTGAGACGAGTTTAAAGAAGGTAAATATACAGGGAGTCATACAAGCACCTTAAGAAGTACACAAAAGTATATTTTGTGAGAAAAACTCTAAATAGTTGCACATGTCCTTTAACCAGAACTGCAACCTCCCAGGGTTCAATTCCAAAATGGCTCGTATTTTTGTATTGATCTCTACACTCTATTTCCCCCACGAGTTGTATTTTGGGCCCTGGTTGTACACGAGGCCCGACTTGCATCCTCCTATTGAAGTAGCATACAGGGTTGCAAGGTCAAGCTAAGGTCAGATTTGTATACAAGTTAGCTGCATAATGGTACGGTGGTCAATCTAGTTACATAAGATCACAGCACAAATGATTGTTACCTGACTATATCTTTCCTGTGACCTTTGAACCAACTTTCAGGAGCCAATCAGCGAACATTATCATTGTCCTTGTAACCATCGACTCAAACATCAGTTTCATGACAAAATCTTTCAGGAGCCAATCAGTGAACATTGACATTGTCATTGTCCCTGTATAACCATCGATTCGGCCAAACTCGGTCAGTTTCATGACAAAATCTAGCACTGGTCGGAAAGCCAGAACAATGCTGAAGGAGTAAAGAAATCTATTATTATTATTATCCAGAGGTCTTCTAGGAACAGAGTCTTTGAGACAATATCGTTTGGTAGAAGATTTAAACGATATTTATTTCCAGATGTTACAGGAAAGGGGGCGTTGACAAACAGGGTTACCCCTTTATAAATGTAGCTTCGCATTTGGTAGATACAGTCTGGAAACTTCATCATGGGTTTACTGTTAGAATAGTAAAAGATTGATTCCAATAATTTCCCCTGAACCTGATTGGCTGCTGACAAGTTGGCGGACCAGTCACAGGAAGATGTTATCAGAATGACATTAGGCGTGAAACGATTCAGATTTAATCAGATCAGGTGGCGGCGTTAAAATGAAAGACAAACAAGCCCAGCCTATAAACAAAACAAAATCTACCTATATCTTCTCCATGGTAACCAGAACTCTTTTCTAACAGCCATCCACTTTTACAACGAACCCCCTTTTCCTACAAATACCCTCTTTTACAACAAAACCCCTTTTCCTACCAATACCCACTTTTACAACAAAATCCCTCTTCCTACAAATACCCACTATTATAACCACTAGCCTGTGAATTTCAACATTTCAAATGCTGATTTAACTAAGCACTTTCTCACTTTACAGTATATTCTCTGCTAATACAAGTAGAGAATATTCCTTCATGATATAGGGTGCTTGTTTTTAAGATCATTTCAATTCAATGATGGGTAATAACTCACGGAGACAGCCTGCCACACTACTGTGTCTACGCACTGCAATAAAACCTGCAAGAATCGGCTGAAACTATCAATACATAAACAGTATTACACATTCAAGAGTATTTCACTTGTATCACAGGAATAAGTATTTTTGCATGGAGAAATCCAGCAACATCAGTGTGCCTTTGAATTGCAATAAAACTTCTGCTGCAATGAACTTCACTGTAGCATGGACTCTACAACAGACGTGGGAGGATTCAAAGCTCAAGGGAGACAACTGCAGAAACAGGCTCTGGTTACCATGACGCATCACATGTCATAAATATGTACAAATAAAGTTGGTTCTCTTATTGCAAGAATTCGTTATGTACAGAATGAAGTACACTCTCTTATCAAGTTATAACTGAAGCGGATCATCGGACCAAGTTGGGTGAAGGACATATATTGGACATATATAGGACATTAAATGTTAATATTACTTTTTTTTTGGTATAATGAATTAATTTTCAATGATAAAAACTCTTCTTAATTCCAATTTCCTTTTCTAAACAAATCTTAAGTTGAAAATTGAATGTTGCACATATCGGTTTTTAAATTGATTTTCAAGATGACAGAAAGTGAATTTAGCAAATAAACTTTGTGACAGACAAAAAATCAGTAATTCATAGTTTATATCTATGTCATAAACCTTGAGTATGCACATATGATCAATCCTAATAAATATATTAATGCAAATAATGACAGGTAATATTTATAAGATTCCAATTAAGACATGACAAATGAGTAAAATTACTTTTCATATGAACGGACCTCTAAGCATACCGGTAAATGAATTACCAATTCAGTTTTTTTTTAAACTTCTTATATTTTAACATGAAACTCCTGTGTAAATTGGTAAACAAGGAATAGAATTATTTTAATCATTCAAGCAAATATCCAAAAATACAACAATAAAATAATTCTTTGCAGTCAACTAAAATCTGTATCCATTTTCACATATGAGAAAAAATTACATTGATATATTGTGTAACTTTAACTTACACCTCTTACCTTTTGCTCACAAATAATAACGAACAAATTAACTAAATCTGCCTGTGTATCTTGTCTCCTGTCCAGGTGTTCGCTCCCTCCAATCAGCTTGGTCGATGTTCGCCTAGTCTTCATGATTTTTATGCATCACGGGGAAACTTAATAACGTCTCCTCCAAAAGGGTCACCAATAGTTTCCACGACAACGACCCCACGAATGAGTACAGAGCGGGAACCTTTACTGCATGTTGCCATTGGTTTCTGTTTCCACCAATGGCAGAGTCTTTTACAAAACTAGTTCGATCACATTTACAGAAATCAGCCAATCAGAGAATAGTACACCTCCATGTGGACTTTTTGGGAGTGTTTTCCTTCTTCAACTGGTATCCCCCTCCTCGACTTGACTGTCCTGTTGCATCCTGGGAAACAAGGAAATATTGGAATCAAGTCTAGTTAAAAAGGCTTATCTTAGATTCAATCTTAGGTGGGGGGGAGGAAAGATGAGAAGGTCTGCTGTGACTTTCAGGAGTATCTCAATTAAATCGCTGCCTTTTATCTAAACTACATCACTGCCATCAGTATCTGTTAGGGTAAACATACAACATGACCGACACTGTGCCTGTGGGTTTACAGTGAAAGCTTCATGTAGGGCTAGTAAGCATTGAATTATATGCACTCCCACGGGACCATGTAGCAGAAACTCTGTAAACCAAAATGTCTTTATCGGAATGATGCCCTACCAAACAGGTATTCAGACTAAAATGACCATACCCAAATGCTGTCCAAGATCTACTGACTGTCAAAATATGTTCTTCCTCCATTCAGCTGTCCTCTTTTTAGTTAGCTTTTAGTCATTTTCAGAATTCTAATGGGCCATTTTCTCATCCAATGTGCAAAATGGACCATGGCCCCTACCTTTCCCATTCTCTGTGATGACATGAATACCTTTCCCAATCCCTGGACACTGACAACAGTTATTGACATGCCCTCCCAGTTCTCAGTACTTATTTGAACTTTTTTGTTTTATCTCTGCAGGTAAGGACATTTTCTGGTCAGCTAAACACAAACATCGTGTATGTATTACTCACAGATTTCCTGTCCATCTTGAGCTTGATGTCCCGTGCCAGTGTGAAGAATGCCTCCTCAACGTTGATGCTCGCTTTTGCGCTCGTCTCCATGAACTTTATACCGTGTTCAACTGCCAGCTGTAGACAGAGACGAGAAAATATTGACAGTAAACTAGATGGTAAACACAGTCAGCATGTAATTCATTATCAGACCACAAATACTTGTAACTCATCGACATTCCTATATCGTAACTGAATTGTAGGAGAGGGTTTCATTAAGTTGGATAACTTGTACCCAATCCTTTCTCTTGAATAAATATGTTTAAACCAAAATGAATTGTAGAGCACGGCTTTGTCACAAACAAAGCAGACAATTTAATCAACAGGCGAAAATAGAAGTAGCCACAAAATATACACTGACATCATGGAAGATTTAGACTCTGACTTCAAAAGAATTTGAATGATGCTACAATAGTTTTCAGCTGTAGACGACCTAGTTGGTGTGTAGGGGTGCCCTAAATTTGCTGCTTTCAAAAAAGTGTAAGAAATATAGGGGCTTCACCATTGTAACACGACAGAACATAACTTCTTTCCCAAAGCCTATATTTTCTGATCTTTCTAAACTGTAAGATAGTCACAAGAATCCTACATTAATAATGGCTTTCAATTACTGTTGTGTCAAAAGAGCTTTGAATATCAGGACACAAGCTAATAGCGTTGAGGTTTTTTTAATCAACTTTACCATTTTAAATGTCGATGCACCACTTTTGGTTACTTTTCAAGATTACAAAAGCACAAAATCACATACAAGTTTGCATCACACTAGTTTGCTAAGGGAGGTAAGTTTGATTCCCTCCCTTTACATGGATACATAACACAGCCTATTGTCCAATGAAGCAAGCAATATCAAATTTTAACACATTTTACCTATTACCGGTAACACTAAATCTGGAGTAACATACCGGTATTCAAACAAACATGGCAGAAGCTCACTAACAACAAACTTGGGTAAGAGTTGTACGAGACCCTTGGAAACACAATTCCAGTTAATTTTCAGAAATAATAATTTTGCTTATAAATAATTTTGAGAAATAAAAATAAGATTGCTTATTATCTTCTTCTTTCATCTGATGTAGCGGTAGTGGCTACGGTATTCTTTATAAGGTTGCTGCTTGTTTGTTGTAACCCGCCGCGTCGCTTCCCGTTTCTTGTTGTTTTTAAGTCTTTTAAAATAAAACGTTCAAGATTTCTCATCAAAAGGACCTATCTCACCTGTTCTCCCTTCTCCTTGGACACCTGGCGACGGTCGTTCATATCACACTTGTTTCCCAGGATCATCTTCTCCACATCTTTAGACGCATGCTGCAACACATCCACACATAGAACACTCACAATAATAAGTGTCAGTCCATACTTATAAACAACACATCCACACATAGAACACTCATAAAAATATATAATAACAGTGTCAGCGCATACTTATAAACAACAGATCCATCCTTGGATGCTCACAGGACTTGATTACTCAGTATTGAAGACATCATCATTTTATTTCATTCTCATCACCCAAGAAAGTATACAGCTACTTTAAATCTGCTTACCGCCCCAAATACCTTCATTTCAATACCAATTTTGGGATCCAGGTAGGAATATTTTCTCACCTAACTCATGTCTCCAGCTTCAACCATTTTGTATTCATGACTTACAAATGTGACAGTGAATGAATAAACTTGGAAAATAACAACTATAACAATGTAATGTTGATCCAAAATAGTCAAATTAAAGAAAACCACACAAATTTACAATTGCTTTTGCAATTTACAAAATGAAAAGTTACAATTGCTTTTGATGTCACTCAGATGACCATTGTTGCATATCCTTTACAACAACAGTGTACAGATCATTCACTGTAAGTAATATCACTGAAATCATGGTAAGTTCGAAGGTGCTCCCAAAAACGTCAATCAGGTTCGCATATATTGTGTATTGTGTATGAAAAGTGTATACGAAACTCGTTTGCACTTTTAGGAGTGTTTTTAAGTGAACGCCTAAAAAAAGTAGGGTTATCATATATAAAGCTGTTTAAGCTGCCAATCTTGTCAATTAATGTTGCAAAATTAAACAGAAGCAAAAAATAGTTGCCATCCCGAATGAAAGTTACCTTTCCTGATTTTCTGGCTGGCTGTTGTTTGAAAGGTTCACATTAGTCAGTGTGGTATCCGATTTTAAATACGACAAACATCCGAGACATGCGATTATATTACATGGGCTTTGAAACCAATTTTGCTTCATCAAAAATAAACTCCAGGTTAAATTCTGCTGTTTGTTTCTTAAAGGGTACCAAGCAACCGATATAATGGTCTTGGTTCTAGGATGTATTTGAATGCAATTTGTCAACACAATACAAAATACTGTCGTCACACATTGCTACTGATGTCACAGCATTGTGACATCATCATATTTATGTCAAAGAATTGTGAATCATATGCTTGATTTTGTTAAAGCATGTGGATATCGCGTCAAGGCATTTTACAAAATCTACCTCAGAAACAATATCACCTGGGAGATATTGTTTGATCTCACGGAAGTTCATCACTTACCTCTTCTATATTTCTTATCCAATTCCTAATATTTTCGAAAGATTTTTCGTTTGTGATATCGTACACCAGCATGATGCCCTGAAAAGAAACATTTGTAAGTTAGAAAAGTGTAAAACTGAACAAAAACATTTCGTCTGACAATTGATAAGGAAAGTCAAACACCTGATCCATGTAACGATTAAGGGTTTAACGCCGCTTTTAAGAGTATTTCACTTATAATGCGGCTGCTGGTATTATTGCAGGAGAAAGCCTGCAACGCTACGTGGCTATGCATTGCAGTGAAACCTGCCATCATCAACTGCAATTGGCAAACCATGGGTGGTACTGCATTGAAATTCAGTGCAGCATTGCACCCAAACCTTACCGAAAGTAGAACAGTTCTCCACAGCAAACAAAGTTGCCGAGTCCCTGGCGTTATTGAAACAGAGGAAATTGATCACAACATTTGCAAGAATTTAGAAGTGTTGTGGCAACTGTCATCCGATTCTGAAGGAGTCGGTTCCAAACCCTATATTTACATTGGTTCATCATCCAATTTTCCTATCAATCTCTGTTTTGAAGTTGTTAATATGGTGCAATACTTGATTTTGGTGATCAGAAGTTGCAGGCTGGATATCTATAGAGGACAGGTCAGGCCCATCCTAAAATAACTGAAATTATCTTACAGTTGAAAAATGCCATCCATGTCCTATTTATTAACTGTTACGATAGCAACTATATTTCGATAAAATCCTATCAAATCTGTGCAGGATCAGATTGTTCTTGCAGGTTTCAGGTCACGATGTACAGACATGAAAGATTGGTGGACCACAGATGAAAGTTTATTCTTTGTATCTGAAATTAAGGGCATTTAGAAGTGGCATACATAAGAACAGAAAGATTTTCTGGATAACAACTTCTTACATGTCTTTTCGGAGTATATACTTATTCCTACATCATATTCAACCCGATGAAGGAGTGAACAACTACTCCGAAAAGTCGTGTATTTCACATTAAAGGAGAGATGGGACCCAGAAATAGAACTCGCTTATGGTAATATTTTTTCACAACAAATTATTGTTGTGAATAAGTCGCAAAATATATGGATAACGTTGTTTTGGCCAAAAGCTTATCTGTACACTAACGGGAAGGCTTAAATTTACCGTAATGCCTTTAAAAACGGTCATTTTACGACATGCCGCATTATTTACCGTCACCTATATTCGCGGTAAATATGTTACTACGTGTGTTATTCGAATTACATGCGTATCTCAAGTTAGTGACGAATTAAAATAACCTGGTATAATCAACTGATAGTTATTCTTTCACCCTGTGCTCTTAGATTGATAATATGTTCAATAATGTTTACACGGCAGGCCGTCAAGGTTACACTTGAAATCATCAAAACTGCCGTGACATCAGGTTTTTACGTTCATGTAGGTAATTTAAAAAATAGAGCCATGGGCTCTGTAGCTCATCAGTATTTAATTGATTTCTTATCTTAGGTTGAATATCTAAGTTATCTCAAGTAATATATTGTTAACAAGCAAAATAATATGGGTTAAAGATCATGACCCCTGTGACCCACATTTGGAGTCACAGGGTCACCAATCCTACAATCAAGAATCACCTTTGACCAAAGTATCTCTACACAACATTTCACCGTTCTAGAGCTTTACATATAAACTGGAGAAGAAGATGAAAATAGGTTATTGGGTCATGACCCGTGACAAAGATTTGGGGTCATGGGGTCACGAAATCTACAACTTAGAATCCCCATTGGCCAAGGAGTCTGCACAGAACTTTTCAGCTCTCTAGACCTTTTGGTACTTGAGAAGAAGATGAAAATAGGTTTTTAAGGATGTGACCCCTGTGACCCAATTGGGGTCATGGGATCACAAAATCTACAGTTTAGAATCCCCATTAGCCAAGGAGTCTGCACACAACTTTTCAGCTCTCTTGACCTTTTGGAACTGGAGAAGAAGATGAAAATAGGTTTTTAAGGATGTGACCCCTGTGACCCAATTTGGGGTCACGGGGTCACGAAATCTACAATTTAGAATCCCCATTGGCCAAGGAGTCTGCACATAAAATTTCAGCTCTGTGGAGTTATTGGTTCTGGAGAAGAAGGCGAAAAAGCGGAAAGTTTACTGACGGATGGACGGATGCCGGACGCCATGCCATGCCATAAGCCCATCGGGCCTTTCAGGCCTGATGAGCTAAAAATGGCATTAAAGTGATGAAAAACATTCGGTGACCCCCCATTTTTATTTCTGAATTCGTTTCTTCAGTAAATTGCGCACACCATATTATGGTTTAGCAATATCTAAAATATAAGTGTTTGTTAAAAATCCTGTTGAACATGCGAAACACAATGATAAAAATGCCGTTTTTAATTAAAATTTGCTTAATTTAATTTTGTTTCTCTTTCCAGCGTCATTACTTGTTAAAATATAGACTTGCTATATATCCCCGTATGTAATTGAAATGTATCTGAAAGGATTCAGAGTTTATTCTTTAAAAGCGAGCGCTTAATTTAAATACACGGTCACCAAATCAGTCCAAAATTACGTAATTTGCTGACGGGTGTATTATTATAAATGCCGATAACTCAAAATTTTCTTACATTTTGGATAAAAGACATGATAATAAATTTGCTATTTCAAAAAAATAAACGAATTCTAAAATTTTTGATTTCAACGTCCCATCTCTCCTTAAGAAATTGTTATCCAGAAATACCTCTGTTCTAATCAAGGACACATGCAGTATGCAGGAGACTAGCTTACCATTGCTCCTCTGTAGTAGGCAGTTGTGATAGTGCGGAACCGTTCCTGGCCTGCCGTGTCCCTGTAAGAACATTTCACCCAACGTTAGACAATGAATGGTATTAAGGATAATGCCTTATGAAACGCTGTGTTTAATCAACTATCAATAACGGCGAGACTTGTCTTCGAGACATAGTCCACAACTTAATGACATCAAAGAGTTTTCAACCTCAGAATTGTACAACATAGTTAGATAACCAACATATTATTTATTCACCACATATAACATGTAAATTTATATTTGAAAACAAATTCCAGCAAAACAAAAGAAAAAGAATTTCACTAAAATATTAAACAAGACACTTCAAAGAAATAAAATTGGTATTTGAAACAGCAAATTTTTTTTAGACATAAAAGTGACATACATTTTAAATGTTAATGTTTAAAATTGTTCTTATCAATTTATACTTCCTGATTTCGTTATCAAATCAAGTTTTATCTGCTGACTGCAACTGACAAGTGACTTACCATATCTGTAATTTAATCTTCTTCCCATCAAGCTCTATTGTCCGAATCTTGAAGTCAATTCCTGAAAACAAGAAAAGCAGATAGTTCAGGCTTCTTGTAAATGATCATTACTTTCCATGAAAGGGTGAAGAAAGTGTCAGCAGAGTTATGTCCTTCTATTCATGAACAGCGACATGCAATATGATTAGGGGTGAAATGGTTTGTAACTGAACCGCATTAGTCTGCTTTCGGTCATCTTCCCACGGCAAGGTGAAAATGTATCGTGACCACTCTACCAGTTTTTACCTTGCCTTCAACGATAACATAAACAGTGAAACATAGCAGCAACATCCATTGTGATCACGAGTTACGCCCCTTACCAGCAGTACACTAAAATCTTAGCACATGAATTGCGAGGGTTGAAGTCAAGGGCGGAGAGAGAAGATTTGGTAATCTTTCCGTTACACCCGTGACGTTGTGAAGATGGCTTTCGGTGAATCAAACTGTATTTTCAGTTTAACCCCAATAGAAATTTTATATTATTAATTCAGAAATTTGATTCATAATTTTTTAATTTTTTCTATATTTTTAAGCAAAAATATGTTTTGGTGTGGCTTTATTTTGTTGCATTCTTTGATCTGACCCGAACCGGAAGGGTACGGAACAGCAGGTTCTGTACCACAATACATACCGAACTGAAGCTAATCAAGCTATAGTGTACTACCAGTACTGTTTCACCCCATCACATGTGTACACCAATCAACTGTTTTCATTCAAGTTGAAATTTAAAGGACTGTCGTCTATCCACCAATCCATAAGCGGATCCCGAAAGTTTGAAGGTGGGGAGGTGGGGTTCACTTGTTGATAAGAGGGTGTTCACCTTCGGAGTCCATCAAATTTACATATAAAAATTTTCAAAAGAGAGGGAGGGGGCGGGGGTCAAACCCCCTGAAAGCCCTTATCAGAGGGAAATTGGGAAGGACCAAATGCCAAACCTTATTTCCAGAGATCTGGGGGCTTTCTTTCTCAAGTGCTTGAATGAACCTGACAATGAGTGAACTCCTCCCACTTTTGAAAATTTCTGGTTCCGCCCGACTTAAGCTGCAGAATTTTAGGCATAAAATTTTAATTTGGCATGGAATTCTAAAAGTTCCTCCGAGGATTCCAAGAGGCACAGTTCAACTGACTTCTGTCTTGTAAGATAAATATAGGCGCAATGTGAAAGAACAGGTGAAAGAAGGTGGCCAGTGTAGATGTTTCTTCAGCATGGGAATCACATGATCAGATTATCGTCTCTTCATCACAAGGCGGGATCCTCCTTGTTGTACTTGCTTGATACAAGGGTTTAAAACGATAGGGAGACTGAAGAAATTTGAGTTGCAGAAGTTTAGCCTTGATGTGTTATAAATAGAATACTAAACGACGTCCAGTTTGACAACATGTTTATTAAACGAGTGGATGGTTTGGTATTTTAACGAGCAAAAGCGAGTTAAATACCGATGCCATTCACAAGTTTCATAAACATGTTATCAAACGGGACCGAGTTTAGTATTTTATTTATTACTCAATGATGTAAATAGCGCCGAAGTGCAAGAAAATCGTTGTTAATGACTCTTGCAAATAGGTCACCGGCTATTGCAGTCGCGCGGCTAACTTTGTGACGTCAACCAAAAACGACTATGACGTCACGCGCCGATTATGAAGTTACGGCAGCACCCGGTGGTATCACACATGTGTGTAACCAACTCAATGTTATCTAATGAGTGATCTCACCAGGGTTGAGTAATAAAACATCTTACAAGACTTGCTGCCACATCTTCAGAACGATACTCTCAGTCTCAAACAGAGGCAAGTTATGAAAGTAAGCACTGGACACATTGCTGATGTTTTTATGGAGAGTCAGTGCTTGATCTAAATAAACCCTAGGTACTTAACTCAAGATTGAAATGAATGATCACTCTCTCCTGTAACACCTGACTACTTGTCTCTGGTTAGAAGGGCAGGTTCACCAACTGCCATTTGTTCAACTTTAGAAAACAACACTAACTTGAGTGACATCTGTCGGGATAGAATGCCCGATCTAAGTTTCAGTTATAATGATATGATTGCCAATTAACATTAGTTGTTTTCTAATGGATATGACATCAATTGAATACCTGACAATATAACAAGGCATGTTTCACATGCTCTGCTATCTACAGATGTTCTTCGACACTGATGATGGCTTTTCTATGACAAATTACTCATTGTTTACGCCGGCAGTATTTTGGAAAGTATTGCAGCTATTAATGTTGAGTTTAGATATGATCATACCAAGAAAAGAAGTTATACACAGTGATGCGGCTGCTTACTGTTCATACTTATGCCACTGTTTAGCTACTGTTCACTTGAGAAGTAGACAGTGCCAGTTGCCAGAGTACACATCAGGAAGTGTTGATCTATTGTCAGTGATACAATACACATTTTCGTCAAAACAATTCCAAGCCAATACGAAGAGTTATCAACTTATATACATACATTATCGTCATGGACAGGGATCTAAGATCTGTTATTACGACTCAAAACAAAACGCAACAGGGCACTTGGACTGTGTGAGATTGAGAACACTTGGACAGACATTTAGCCTGTCAAATCGGTATGTTTACATTGTTTATTTCATGAATATTATTTCAACGGATACGATTACATAACACCTGAAAGTTGAGGATATATATCATGATATTGGACCACGTTGTGTGTGTGACTAATTCCACTAAACACGACGAAAGCGTGAAATTTTTAGAATTTCTAACATGGGACCACAGAAGTTTTCGATCAAGTCACTCAACAACGCTAGTCTACGTGGCACCAAACTTACCTATTGTCGAAATAAATGTGGAATTAAAGGCGTCCTCTGAAAATCTGAACAATAGACATGTTTTTCCTACACCAGAGTCGCCTATCAGTAAAAGTTTGAAAAGATAATCGTAGGTCTTCGCCATTTTGTTCGTTTCAACAGGAAACACCCTCATTTGCATAAATGACGGTGACGTATTTACGGGGTCACTTCCGCTATCTGAGATCACGCGCTTATGAGTCAGCTTTGAGTGTTGTCAGCGACGGCGAACTGTACATACATATGTCACGGTGCACTAGTTACAACTCTTACTGAAAATGACCAAATTTTTGCATCATTAAACAGAGAGTTGTAGGCCTATAATACAACTTTCCTCTTTCCACCATTTAGCTCTGTCTTGCGCCGTCTAGGCCTACACAACTAAACATCTGTAAAACGTGCATTTATTTATTTTATTGAAATAGAGAAAATCGTTTTCTTCCAATAACATCACGTTATAAAAAAAATAAATTTAAATTTATACTCAAATTTGGCAGAATAACATGTTTCAATTTATTTGCAATTGGACTTGTAGGAAAAAATGTTTAGTTTAAAATCTCTTAAACGCACTTGTTTCATTTAAAAGCCAATTTAAATTGTATTTTCCGAAATATGCTTAAGTTAACACTAATAAAATTTTCAGAACAGTGAATACAGTTTATACGCGCCAATTAACAATCATATCTTATAATCATAACAGGTAATAGGCCTAATAGATTTATGAAGTATTTAATTTGAATTATCATTTCACGTTAATTGTAATTTTTTAACATTGTCACATGTTAACTGCATTCATATAATAAACCAAAAAATCCCATATTTTTTCTATAAATATTTCATCATAAAGGAAAGATCAAAATTTAGGTGAATTCTCCAATTTGACCAAACAAAATGAGCCTTGTAACGTAAACGTTGAGAGTATTTAGTGTAACATAGTCTACATCACCTTTTCCGAAACTAAAAAAAAGGTTTCATATTCATTGTATTTAATGAAACTTTGACTCTGATGGGGGAAAAAAGAAGAAAAATATGATCATGAACCGTTATTGACATGATGAAGTTTGATCTTTTAAATGGCCTTCGATTTGAATAGATAAATTCGAATCCCGCAAGGATATAACAATGTCTACATTTCTTCACTACCTAAATGACATGTTTTTCTAATGCATTGATAAATTGTTGTTAGTAAAATACTTTGATTAATGCAATGGAATTTTATCGAACAAGGGTCTTCAGTGAAAACATGTTAACTTAAATGTCAATAAGATTTTTACAGGGCCATATTAACAGGCGCAAGACCCTAAATATATGATTAGCATATACATGTACCTACGTATCAATGTAACATACAGGGTCTAGCTTGTGACCATAATGTGTGATAGAGCAAAACATTGCGAGATAATTATACTAACGCAAATACATTACACTAAAATTCACAGTATGCTACTAAAAGGAGATAAACTAATTGCACAATAAATTAGTAGGCTTTAATCGTTAACTATCGTATGTAAGTAGCATTTGTTTAGCGTTGAATTGGGTAATCTATCATCAGTAGTCGTAATTAACAACTCGTTTCCCCTACGCACGTGCACAACATTAACTTGATTCATCTTGTACTAACCTACTAATACTGAATAAAACAATTTGCAAATCTGTATTGATTTTTTAAAGTTTGATCGTAGAGCCGTGGAACTTATAACACTTGTAGATATATATATATATATATATATATATATATATATATATATATATATATATATATATATATATATATACTATTTGATTCATATAATTATTCTGCTTATCACTCACTAATTATAACTGTGTATCATATCCGCTTGGAAATATAGAGGATCGAGCATCCAAAGACTTGAATGTGATTATTTCCCATATTAATACCACACATCTCACTTACCCATCGCGCTCTCGCTCTCGCTCGACACATCGTCGGCAACTGTATTCAAAATTTCAACTTTGCCGGTATCACTGTCCCCGATGAGCAGAATCTTGAACAGATGATCGTAGGTCTTCGCCATATTGTGCTTGTTACCGGTACAATATATCTAGACTTGATTCCGGCTCGATTTAATTCATGTGTACAGTTATTTTCTTCACGTTTCAAACTATTTGTGATTGTACGAGGTGCACGTGTAATTTTGTCTTTTATATTCTAAAACATTTGCGGTTGCACAGGATGCACGTACACAATTTATAATACATATCCCGATATATTTGTGACAGCATGTGCTGCACGTACAATTTCCCATGTTAAATACAAAACTGTTACATGTTGCTGCCACTCACAAAAGGGATATTGATACCGTGTTTATTATGAGACAAAGAATAAAATACTGGGATTTATTACCTACGTGGCCGATCATATAATAATAAATAATAATTACTGTGCCTTCATCCATGTAATTTTATTTTTTGATACTTTCAGTTCAATGTGTATACAGTTTGTCTAGACTTGCTGAATTTGAACCTAGACTGTATTCAAGACTATTATTATTTACACAGGCATGGGGGAGGACACCATTTATATTTATTTGTCTATCAAGCTACAGTGAAAATAACTTATATTTTCACTGCGACCAGTGACTGATATAATTTGAACACAGAAACTCGATATCGTTAGTAAAACGTAGGTAAAATGTAGGTAAAACAAACCTACCCCCTATATAACATAGTCTATGTTTATATAGGGGGTAGGTTATGACACACAATGCTATGACCTCACTGAGATCACTGCTGAAGACGCTAAATAGCAGTTTTGTGTTTCAGATATGTCAGTCTTTGGATAATAACTGTTGAAGAATGATTTTAAATGATAAATAAAATCTAACCCTCGTGTCTTTTGATATCAAATACATCAACACTCGTTGATTAAAGTAAAAATATCCTCGGCAAGCCTCGACACTTTGGTGAGATTCTCTATTTAATAGAAATGCGGTATCATAAAAGAAAGATAGCATCACATTGTAACTGATGGTCCGCACAGTAAACATACACCCATGCAATAACAATTAGCAGCCGTGTGATATCAGTAGGACTTGATAATTGACAGGAATATCTCGCTGATAAAGGGATATTTCCTTCCTCATATAAACATCTGCCGTAGATACGCACCGCTCATGTAGGTTTACCACTACGAGGGTTACGTTCGATCGCATTTAAAGATGCATCGGGTTTCAGGAAATTTTAAAATAGCATATATGTGCTGATTACATTTTAAATAATTTCACTCAACTTGCATATTTATCCCCAATAGCAAATATATAATATAACTAGGATTGACGCGTCAATACTTAGGTCTTCAAGACTTCTGCTTGACCTAGAACTCCATGTTGGACTTAGGGTTATTCGTCTGTTTCTCCGCTTTAAATGAGCTATCAAACATGTCTCTATCTTCAGTAGTTTTTTTTACAAAAATTCTCCAAAGAAGGTACCCCTCTGAAAACGGAATAATCACATATTAATGGACCCCTACATTACATTTCTCACGATGAAGACAAAATGGTTAATATTTCCATATTAAGGTGTAACAGAAAATGTTGTGCTTTAATTTCCACTTAAGAAGATGTAATCATCAGTTGGATTGCATACATAATTAATGCGTTATGCTGCTCTGAATATTCAAGAAAATACTCAAAAATGCTTAAATGTGGACCCCCAGACATCGCTTGCGATGTTCGAGGCTTACCTATCAACTTTTTGATGAAAGCAATCAACATAAAAGTTTTTCTTCTTGAAATTGTGCATACGTAGGTGTATGTAACATTTCAATAGCATAAGAAGTTAAGCAGCTATGAACATTTCAACTTTGTTGAAAATGGCGATTTTTTAAAAATGACAAACTTCTATGACTTATCACCAAAAAACTAAGAGAGATACGAGCTTGAAAAATATTGTCCTTAATAAATGACGTTTCTACTTCAACATGATCTATTTAAAGTCTTCCTGTCGTCATTGGTTCATAATCAATAATTATCCAAAGGATATACCCTTCGAAAATGCTCAAAATCACAAAATTTTACTTTTTTTGGATTATGTCCAAATTGTGCTGAAACTATCAACTTTTATATGACATCGATGTATTATGGACTTGTTTAGCTCTTTATTAGCAAGAGATGGCTATCAATAACTTTGACATAAGTCAATTAGTGACAGAGGTATTACCCTTTGAAATTGCAACCGAAAAACGCCCTTTTTAAAAAGGACCATATTCAAGGGCAGATTACTCGAATTCTAGGCCGAAATTCAAAATTCTGTTAGCAAATTATATTCTACGTTGTCTTGGCTTTCGAATGAGCTATCACACATATCTGTATGTATTGCCGTGATTTAGAAGAAGATTTTTGAAGACGCGTACCCTCAAACCTGCGAAAGTGCACCAAATTTTCAGTTTTTTCAAAAAAGAAAAAAATCTATTATTACGGCCGAAATCCGCACTAGGTCTAATCGATGGGGAATGTTGTTGCCCACATTTTGGTGAAAGTTTTTCGAAAATATCTTCGTCAGTTTTCGAGCTATTGAGGTTTGAAGTTTCAACTTCCAGGGAAGATAACTCACGAAAGAAGTCGAAAATCAAAAAAGTAAAAAAAAGTATATCTCAGTTTGGTTACAGGCTACCTTCCCTGAAAATTTCATGGAAATCGGCCCTGCCGTTACTTGGGAAATCTGCTGAACACAATTGGTACAAAGAATAATAATAACTAGGATTGACGCGTCAATACTTAGGTCTTCAAGACTTCTGCTTGACCTAGAACTCCATGTTGGACTCAGGGTTATTCGTCTGTTTCTCCGCTTTAAAATGAGCTATCAAACATATCTCTATCTTCAGTAGTTTTTTTACAAAAATTCTCCAAAGAAGGTACCCCTCTGAAAACGGAAAAATCACATATTAATGGACCCCTACATTACATTTTTCACAATTAAGACAAAATGGTTAATATATCCATACTAAGGTGCAACATAGAAAATGCTGTGCTTTAATTTCCACTTGAGAAGATGTAATCATCATTTAGATTGCATCATATAATTAATGCGTTATGCTGTGCTGAACATTAAAGAAAATACTCAAAAATGCTTAAATTAGGACCCCTAGACATCATTTGCGATGTTCGAGGCTTAACTATCAACTTTTTGATGAAAGCGGTCAACATAAAAGTTGTT
This sequence comes from Gibbula magus, assembly GCA_936450465.1. Lineage (NCBI taxonomy): Eukaryota > Metazoa > Mollusca > Gastropoda > Trochida > Trochidae > Gibbula > Gibbula magus. The sequence goes on from OW388302.1 coordinate 61,042,093, forward strand.
CTTCTCGAATTTATGCATAGGCAGGTGTATGTAAAATTTCAATAGCATAAGAATTCAAACAGTTATGAACCTTTCAACTTTGTTGAAAATTACGATTTTTTAAAAATGACAAACTTCTATGACTTGTCACAAGAAAACCAGGACAGATTTGAGCTTGAAAAATATTGTCCTTAATAAATGAAGTTTCTACATCACCGTGATCTATTTAAAGTCTTCCTAGCTTCAGTGGTTCATTATCAATAATTCCCCAAAGGATGAACACCTCAAAAAGTCTCAAAATCAAAATATTTCACTGTTTTGGGAATACGCTCAAATTATGCCCAAACTATTAACTTTTATATGATATTGATCTGTTATGGAATTGTTAAACCAGTTATTGGTAAGAGAGGGCAATAAGTACATTTGATATAACTTCATCTGTTATAGAGTAATGTCCCTTTAAAGTCAAAGGCCGAAAATCCCCTTTTCAAAAAGTTCAATTTTCAAATTGCTGTGCCTCTGAAACTGTTTGAGATAGAACTGAGGTTGATAGATTCATATAAACAGCAGTCCTTAAGCTTCAGAATGAGCTACAATATGTGTCTGTATGTATTGCCGTTATTTAGAAGAAGATTTTTGAAGACGCGTACCCTCAAAACCGCGAAAGTTCACAAAATTTTCAGTTTTTTCGAAATAGCAAAAAATCTATTATTACGGCCGAAATCCGCACTAGTCCTAGTGGATGGGGAATGTTGTTGCCCACATTTTGGTGAAAGTTTTATGAAAATAACTTAGTAAGTTTTCGAGCTATTAAGGTTTGAAGTTTCAACTTCCAGGGGAGATAACTCACGACGTGAGTCTTCCTATCTTCAGTGGTTCCTTATCAATAATTCCCCAAATGATAAACACCTCAAAATGTCTCAAAATCAAAATATTTCACTGTTTGGGGAATATGCTCAAATTATGCCCAAACTAATAACTTTTATATGATAATGATATGTTATGGAATTGTTAAACTCGTTATTAGAAAGAGATTGTAATCAATAACTTTGACATAACTTCATTTATAACTGAGCTATGTCCCTTTGAGTGTGAGCCCCAAAAATAAGTTTTTGAAAAAGTTAAATTTTCAAATTGCTGTAGCTCGTTAACCGTTAAAAATAGAGCAAGGGTTGGGGGGATTACTTTTTGCAGCATTCTTTTAGCTTTCGAATGAGCTACTGCACGATGATGTATGTATTGCCCTGATTTAGAAGAAGATTTTTGAAGACGCGTACCCTCAAAACCGCGAAAGTGCACCAAATTTTCAGTTTTTTCGAAATAGCAAAAAATCTATTATTACGGCCGAAATCCGCACTAGTCCTAATCGATGGGGCATGTTGTTGCCCACATTTTGGTGAAAGTTTTTTAAAAATATCTTGGTAAGTTTTCGAGCTATAGAGGTTTGAAGTTTCAACTTCAAGGGGAGATAACTCAAGAAAGAAGTCGAAAATCAAAAAAGTAAAAAAGTGTCCCCTAAGTTTGATTACAGGCTACCTTTCCTGAAAATTGCATGCAAATCGACCCAGCCGTTACTGAGAAATCTGCTGAACAAAATTTGGTACAAAGAATAATAATAATAAAAACTAGGATTGACGCGTCAATACTTAGGTCTTCAAGACTTCTGCTTGACCTAGAACTCCATGTGGGACTCTCGATTATTCATCAGTTTCTCCGCTTTAAAATGAGCTATCAAACATGTCTCTATCTTCCGTAGTTTTTTTACAAAAATTCTCCAAAGTACATACCCCTCTGAAAATGGAAAAATCGAATATTAATGGACCCCTACACTATATTTCTCATGATTAGGACAAAACGGTAAATATTTTCATATAAAGGTATAACAAATGAAATGTTGTACTTTAATTTCCACTTAAGTAGATATAATCATCATTTAGATTACATACATTAATAATGCGTTATGCTGTTCTGAATATTCAAGAAAATACTCAAAAATGCTTAAATGTGGACCCCTAGACATCGTTTGCGATGTTCGAGGCTTAACTATCAACTTTTTGATGAAAGCGGTCAACATAAAAGTTGTTCTTCTTGAAATTGTGCATACGTACATGTATGTAAAATGTCAATAGCATAAGAAGTTAAGCAGTTATGAACCTTTCAACTTTGTTGAAAATGGCGATTTTTTAAAAATGACAAACTTCTATGACTTGTCACAAAAAATCTAAGACAGATTTGAGCTTGAAAAATATTGTCCTTAATAAATGACGTTTCTACATCACCATGATCTATTTAAAGTCTTCCTATCTTCAGTGGTTCATTATCAAGAATTCCCCAAAGGATAAACACCTCAAAATGTCTCAAAATCAAAATATTTCACTGTTTTGGGAATATGCTCAAATTATGCCCAAACTAATAACTTTTATATGAAAATGATGTGTTATGGAATTGTTAATCTATTTATTAGAAAGAGATTGAAGTCAGTAACTTTGACATAACTCGATTTATAACAGAGTTATGTTCCTTTGAATGCGAGTCCAAAAAATTCAATTTTTAAAAAGTCCATTTTTCAAATTGCTGTAGCTCGTTAACCGTTAAAAATAGAGCAAGGGTTGGGGGGATTACTTTTTGCAGCATTCTTTTAGCTTTCGAATGAGCTACTGCACGATGTTGTATGTATTGCCCTGATTTAGAAGAAGATTTTTGAAGACGCGTACCCTCAAAACCGCGAAAGTGGAGCAAATTTTCAGTTTTTTCGAAATAGCAAAAAATCTATTATTACGGCCGAAATCCGCACTAGTCCTCATCGATGGGGCATGTTGTTGCCCACATTTTGGTGAAAGTTTTTTGAAAATATCTTGGTAAGTTTTCGAGCTATTGAGGTTTGAAGTTTCAACTTCAAGGGGAGATAACTCAAGAAAGAAGTCGAAAATCAAAAAAGTAAAAAAGTGTCCCCTAAGTTTAATTACAGGCTACCTTTCCTGAAAATTTCATGCAAATCGACCCAGCCGTTACTGAGAAATCTGCTGAACAAAATTTGGTACAAAGAATAATAATAATAAAAAACTAGGATTGACGCGTCAATACTTAGGTCTTCAAGACTTCTGCTTGACCTTGAACTCCATGTTGGACTCAGGGTTATTCGTCTGTTTCTCCGCTTTAAAATGAGCTATCAAACATGTTTCTATCTTCAGTAGTTTTTTTACAAAAATTCTCCAAAGAAGGTACCCCTCTGAAAACGGAAAAATCACATATTAATGGACCCCTACATTACATTTCTCACGATTAAGACAAAATGGTTAATATTTCCATATTAAGGTGCAACATAGAAAATGTTGTGGTTTAATTTCCACTTAAGAAGATGTAATCATCATTTAGATTGCATACATAATGAATGTGTTATGCTGTTCTGAATATTCAAGAAAATACTCAAAAATGCTTAAATTTGGACCCCTAGACGTCGCTTGCGATGTTCGAGCCTTAACTATCAACTTTTTGATGAAAGCGGTCAACATAAAAGTTGTTCTTCTTGAAATTGTGCATACGTAGGTGTATGTAAACTTTCAATAGCATAAAAAGTTAAGCAGTTATGAACCTTTCAACTTTGTTGAAAATGGCGATTTTTTAAAATTGACAAACTTCTATGACTTGTCACAAAAAAATTAAAATAGATTTGAGCTTGAAAAATATTTTCCTTAATAAATGACGTTTCTACATCACCATGATCTATTTAAAGTCTTCCTATCTTCAGTGGTTCATTATCAAGAATTCCCCAAAGGATAAACACCTCAAAATGTCTCAAAATCAAAATATTTCACTGTTTTGGGAATATGCTCAAATTATGCCCAAACTAATAACTTTTATATGAAAATGATGTGTTATGGAATTGTTAATCTATTTATTAGAAAGAGATTGAAGTCAGTAACTTTGACATAACTCGATTTATAACAGAGTTATGTTCCTTTGAATGCGAGTCCAAAAAATTAAATTTTTAAAAAGTCCATTTTTCAAATTGCTGTAGCTCGTTAACCGTTAAAAATAGAGCAAGGGTTAGGGGAATTACTTTTTGCAGCATTCTTTTAGCTTTCGAATGAGCTACTGCACGATGTTGTATGTATTGCCCTGATTTAGAAGAAGATTTTTGAAGACCCGTACCCTCAAAACCGCGAAAGTGCACCAAATTTTCAGTTTTTTCGAAATAGAAAAAAAACTATCATGACGGCCGAAATCCGCACTAGTCCTAATCGATGGGGAATGTTGTTGCCCACATTGTGGTGAAAGTTTTTTGAAAATATCTTGGTAAGTTTTTGAGCTATTTAGGTTTAAAGTTTCAACTTCCAGGGGGGATAACTCACGAAAGAAGTCGAAAATCCAAAAAGTAAGAAAATTACTTCTAAGTTTGATTACAGGCTACCTTCCCTGAAAATTTCATGCAAATCGGCCCAGCCGTTACTGAGAAATCTGCTGCACAAAATTTGGTACAAAGAATAATAATAATAATAATAAAATAATCAGGATAATAACAATACGTCTTCGAGACATACGTCTTGAAGACCTAACTAGGATTGACGCGTCAATACTTAGGTCTTCAAGACTTCTGCTTGACCTAGAACTCCATGTTGGACTTAGGGTTATTCGTCTGTTTCTCCGCTTTAAAATGAGCTATCAAACATGTCTCTATCTTCAGTATTTTTTTTACAAAAATTCTCCAAAGAAGGTACCCCTCTGAAAACGGAAAAATCACATATTAATGGACCCCTACATTACATTTCTCGAGATTAAGACAAAATCGTTAATATTTCCATACTAAGGTGCAACATAGAAAATGTTGTGCTTTAATTTCCACTTAAGAAGATGTAATCATCAGTTGGATTGCATACATAATAAATGCGTTATGCTGTTCTGAATATTCAAGAAAATACTCAAAAATGCTTAAATTTGGACCCCTAGACATCGCTTGCGATGTTCGAGGCTTAACTATCAACTTTTTGATGAAAGCAATCAACATAAAAGTGTTTCTTCTTGAAATTGTGCATACGTAGGTGTATGTAAAATTTCAATAGCAGAAGAAGTAAAGCAGTTATGATCCTTTGAAGTTTGATTAAAATTGCGATTTTTTAAAAATGACAAACTTCTATGGCTTGTCACAAAAAAACTAAGACAGATTTGAGCTTGAAAAATATTGTCCTCAATAAATGACGTTTCTACATTACCATGATCTATTTAAATTCTTCCTATCTTCAGAGGTTCATTATCAATAATTCCTCAAAGGATACACACCTCAAAAAGTGTCAAAATCAAAATATTTCACTGTTTTGGGAATATGCTCAAATTATGTCCAAACTAATAACTTTTATATGATAATGATGTGTTATGGAATTGTTCATCTAGTTATTAGAAAGAGATTGAAGTCAGCAACTTTGATATAACTTCATTTATAAGAGAGTTATGTCCCTTTGAATGCCAGCCCTAAAAATAAGTTTTTCAAAATGTTCAATTTTCAAATTGCTGTAGCTCGTAAACCGTTAAAAATAGAGCAAGGGTTGGGGGGATTACTTTTTGCAGCATTCTTTTAGCTTTCGAATGAGCTACTGCATGATGCTGTATGTATTGCCCTGATTTAGGAGAAGATTTTTGAAGACGCGTACCCTCAAAACCGCGAAAGTGCACCGAATTTTCAGTTTTTTCGAAATAGCAAAAAATCTATCATTACGGCCGAAATCCGCACTAGTCCTCATCGATGGGGCATGTTCTTGCCCACATTTTGGTGAAAGTTTTTTGAAAATATCTTGGTAAGTTTTCGAGCTATTGAGGTTTGAAGTTTCAACTTCAAGGGGAGATAACTCAAGAAAGAAGTCGAAAATCAAAAAAGTAAAAAAGTGTCCCCTAAGTTTGATTACAGGCTACCTTTCCTGAAAATTTCATGCAAATCGACCCAGCCGTTACTGAGAAATCTGCTGAACAAAATTTGGTACAAAGAATAATAATAATAAAAAACTAGGATTGCCACAGGCAATACTTAGGTCTTCAAGACTTCTGCTTGACCTAGAACTTCATGTTGGACTTAGGGTTATTCGTCTGTTTCTCCGCTTTAAAATGAGCTATCAAACATGTCTCTATCTTCAGTAGTTTTTTTACAAAAATTCTCCAAAGAAGGTACCCCTCTGAAAACGGAAAAATCACATATTAATGGACCCCTACATTACATTTCTCACGATTAAGACAAAATGGTTAATATTTCCATACTAAGGTGTAACATGGAAAATGTTGTGCTTTAATTTCCACTTAAGAAGATGTAATCATCATTTAGATTGCATGCATAATTAATGCGTTATGCTGTTCTGAATATTCAAGAAAAGACTCAAAAATACTTAAATTTGGACCCCTAGACATCGCTTGCGATGTTCGAGGCTTAACTATCAACTTTTTGATGAAAGCGGTCAACATAAAAGTTGTTCTTCTTGAAATTGTGCATACGTAGGTATATGTAAAATTTCAATAGCGTAAGAAGTTAAGCAGTTATGAACCTTTCAACTTTGTTGAAAATAGCGATTTTTAAAAAATGACAAACTTATATAACTTGTCACAAAAAAACTAAGACAGATTTGAGGTTGAAAAATATTGTCCTTAATAAATGACGTTTCTACATCACCATGATCTATTTCAAGTCTTCCTATCTTCAGTGGTTCATTATCAATAATTCCCCAAAGGATATACACCTCAAAAAGTCTCCAAATCAAAATATTTCACTGTTTTGGGAATATGCTCAAATTATGCCCAAACTAATAACTTTTATATGATAATGATGTGTTATGGAATTGTTAATCTAGTTATTAGAAAGAGATTGCAGTCAGTAACTTTGATATAACTTCATTTATAACAGAGTTATGTACCTTTGAATGCACGCCCTAAAAATAAGTTTTTGAAAAAGTTCAATTTTCAAATTGCTGTAGCTCGTTAACCGTTTAAAAAAGAGCAAGGGTTGGGGGGATTACTTTTTGCAGCATTCTTTTAGCTTTCGAATGAGCTACTGCATGATGCTGTATCTATTGCCGTGATTTAGAAGAAGATTTTTGAAGACGCGTACCCTCAAAATCGCGAAAGTGCGCCAAATTTTCAGTTTTAGCGAAATAGCAAAAAATCTATCATTACGGCCGAAATCCGCACTAGTCCTAATCGATGGGGAATGTTGTTGCCCACATTTTGGTGAAAGTTTTTTGAAAATATCTTGTTAAGTTTTCAAGCTATTGAGGTTTAAAGTTTCAACTTCCAGGGGAGATAACTCATGAAAGAAGTCGAAAATCCAAAAAGCAAAAAAAGTAGATCTAAGTTTGGTTACAGGCTACCTTTCCTGAAAATTTCATGCAAATCGGCCCAGCCGTTACTGAGAAATCTGGATCACAAAATCTGGTACAAAGAATAATAACAAAAATAATCAGGATAATAACAATACGTCTTCGAGACATACGTCTTGAAGACCTAATAATCAGGATAATAACAATACGTCTTCGAGACATTCGTCTTGAAGACCTAATAATCAGGATAATAACAATACGTCTTCGAGACATACGTCTTGAAGACCTAAATAATCAGGATAATAACAATACGTCTTCGAGACATTCGTCTTGAAGACCTAATAATAAAAAACTAGGATTGACGCGTCAATACTTAGGTCTTCAAGACTTCTGCTTGACCTTGAACTCCATGCTGGACTCTCGGTTATTCACCAGTTTTTCTGCTTTAAAACGAGCTATCAAACATGTCTCTATCTTCAATAGTTATTTTACAAAAATTCTCCAAAGAAAGTACCCCTCTGAAAATGGAAAATCACATAGTAATGGACCCCTGATTGATCTTTCTCACGATTAAGACAAAATGGTTAATATGTTCATACTAAGGTGTAACATAGAAAATGTTGTGCTTTAATTTCCACTTCAGGAGATGTTATCATCATTTGGATTGTATACATAAGTAATGCGTTATGTTATTCTGAATGTTAAAGAAAATACTCAAACATGCTACAATTTGGACCCCTAGACAACCTTTGCGATGTTCGGAGCTTAACTATCAACTTTTTGATGAAAGAGTTCAACAGAAACGTTGTTGTTCTTGAAATTGTCCATCTGTAGGTATAAATACAATTTCAATATGTTGATTAGTTAAGCAGTTATGATCCTTTGAACTTTGCTTAAAATGGCAATTTTGTAAAAATGACAAACTTCTATGACTTGTCACCAAAAAAATAAAACAGATACGAGCTTGAAAAATATTGTCCTTAATAAATGACGTTTCTACTTCAACATGATCTATTTAAAGTCTTCCTGTCGTCATTGGTTCATAATCAATAATTATCCAAAGGATATACCCTTCGGAAATGCTCAAAATCACAAAATTTTACTTTTTTGGGATTATGTCCAAATTGTGCCGAAACTATCAACTTTTATATGATATTAATGTATTATGGACTTGTTTAGCTCTTTATTAGCAAGAGATGGCTATCAATAACTCTGACATAAGTCAATTAGTTACAGAATTAAGCCCCTTTGAAATTGCAACCGAAAAACGCCCTTTTTAAAAAGGACCATATTCAAGGGCAGATTACTCGAATTCTAGGCCGAAATTCAAAATTCTGTTAGCAAATTATATTCTACGTTGTCTTGGCTTTCGAATGAGCTATCACACATATCTGTATGTATTGCCGTGATTTAGAAGAAGATTTTTGAAGACGCGTACCCTCAAACCCGCGAAAGTGCACCAAATTTTCAGTTTTTTCAAAATAGCAAAAAATCTATTATTACGGCCGAAATCCGCACTAGGTCTAATCGATGGGGAATGTTGTTGCCCACATTTTGGTGAAAGTTTTTCGAAAATATCTTGGTAAGTTTTCGAGCTATTGAGGTTTGAAGTTTCAACTTCCAGGGGAGATAACTCACGAAAGAAGTCGAAAATCAAAAAAGTAAAAAAAAGTATATCTCAGTTTGGTTACAGGCTACCTTCCCTGAAAATTTCATGGAAATCGGCCTAGCCGTTACTTGGGAAATCTGCTGAACACAATTGGTACAAAGAATAATAATAATAATAAACTAGGATTGACGCGTCAATACTTAGGTCTTCAAGACTTCTGCTTGACCTTGAACTCCATGCTGGACTCTCGGTTATACACCAGTTTTTCTGCTTTAAAACGAGCTATCAAACATGTCTCTATCTTCAACAGTTATTTTACAAAAATTCTCCAAAGAAAGTACCCCTCTGAAAATGGAAAATCACATAGTAATGGACCCCTACATGATCTTTTTCACGATTAAGACAAAATGGTTGATATTTTCATGCTAAGGTGTTTCATATAAAATGTTGTGTTTCGATTTCCACTTCAGGAGATGTTATCATCATTTGGAATGTATACATAAGTAATGCGTTATGTTATTCTGAATGTTAAAGAAAATACTCAAAAATGCTACAATTTGGACCCCTAGACAACCTTTGCGATGTTCGGAGCTTAACTATAAACTTTTTGATGAAAGAGTTCAACAGAAACGTTGTTGTTCTTGAAATTGTGCATCCGACGGTGTAAATACAATTTTGATATCTTTAGTAGTTAAGCAGTTGTGATCCTTTCAACTATGCTAAAAATTGCGATTTTCGAAAAATGACAATGTTCTATGACTTGTCACATATAAACAATGACAGATACGTGCTCGAAATCCCTGAAAATTTCATGCAAATCGGCACAGCCGTTACTGAGAAATCTTCCTGAACACAAAAAGTACAAAGAATAATAATAATAAAAAATAATCAGGATAATAACAATACGTCTTCGAGACATACGTCTTGAAGACCTAACTAGGATTGACGCGTCAATACTTAGGTCTTCAAGACTTCTGCTTGACCTTGAACTCCATGCTGGACTCTCGGTTATTCACCAGTTTTTCTGCTTTAAAACGAGCTATCAAACATGTCTCTATCTTCAATAGTTATTTTACAAAAATTCTCCAAAGAAAGTACCCCTCTGAAAATGAAAAATCACATAGTAATGGACCCCTACATGATCTTTCTCGCGATTAAGACAAAATGGTTAATATTTTCATACTAAGGTGTTACATAGAAAATGTTGTGCTTCAATTTCCACTTCAGGAGTTGTTATCATCATTTGGATTGTATACATAAGTAATGCGTTATGTTATTCTGAATGTTAAAGAAAATACTCAAAAATGCTACAATTTGGACCTCTAGACAACCTTTGCGATGTTCGGAGCTTAACTATCAACTTTTTGATGAAAGAGTTCAACAGAAACATTGTTGTTCTTGAAATTGTGCATCCTACGGTGTAAATACAATTTTGATATCTTTATTAGTTAAGCAGTTATGATCCTTTCAACTATGCTAAAAATTGCGATTTTCGAAAAATGACAATGTTCTATGACTTGTCACATATAAACTATGACAGATACGTGCTCGAAAAATATTGTCCTTTATAAATGACGTTTTTACATCAACATGACATACGCAAATTCTTCCTATCTTCAGTGGTTCATCATCAATAATTATCCAAAGGATATACCCCTCGAAAATGCTCAAAATCACAAAATTTTACTTTTTGGGCAATATGTCCAAATTGTGCCGAAACTATCAACTTTTATATGATATTGATGTATTATGGACTTGTTTAGCTCTTTATTAGCAAGTGATGGCTATCAATAACTTTGACATAAGTCAATTAGTTACAGAGTTATGCCCCTTTGAAATTGCAGCTGAAAAACGCCCTTTTTAAAAAGGACCATATTCAAGGGCAGATTACTCGAATTCTAGGCCGAAATTCAAAATTCTGTTAGCAAATTAGATTCTACGTTGTCTTGGCTTTCGAATGAGCTATCACATATATCTGTATGTATTGCCGTGATTTAGAAGAAGATTTTTGAAGACGTGTACCCTCAAAACCGCGAAAGTGCACCAAATTTTCAGTTTTTTCGAAATAGCCAAAAATCTATTATTACGGCCGAAATCCCCACTAGTCCTAATCGATGGGGAATGTTGTTGCCCACATTTTGGTGAAAGTTTTTTGAAAATATCTTAGTAAGTTTTTGAGCTATTGAGGTTTGAAGTTTCAACTTCAAGGGGAGATAACTCAAGAAAGAAGTCGAAAATGAAAAAAGTAAAAAAGTGTCCTCTAAGTTTGGTTACAGGCTACCTTTCCTGAAAATTTCATGCAAATCGACCCAGCCGTTACTGAGAAATCTGCTGAACAAAATTTGGTACAAAGAATAATAATAAAATAATCAGGATAATAACAATACGTCTTCGAGACATACGTCTTGAAGACCTAAAAATAATCAGGATAATAACAATACGTCTTCGAGACATACGTCTTGAAGACCTAATAATCAGGATAATAACAATACGTCTTCGAGACATACGTCTTGAAGACCTAATTACTCATTTCCAATGTATGTATTGCCGTGATTTAGAAGAAGATTTTTGAAGACGCGTACCCTCAAACCTGCGAAAGTGCACCAAATTTTCAGTTTTTTCAAAAAAGAAAAAAATCTATTATTACGGCCGAAATCCGCACTAGGTCTAATCGATGGGGAATGTTGTTGCCCACATTTTGGTGAAAGTTTTTCGAAAATATCTTCGTCAGTTTTCGAGCTATTGAGGTTTGAAGTTTCAACTTCCAGGGAAGATAACTCACGAAAGAAGTCGAAAATCAAAAAAGTAAAAAAAAGTATATCTCAGTTTGGTTACAGGCTACCTTCCCTGAAAATTTCATGGAAATCGGCCCTGCCGTTACTTGGGAAATCTGCTGAACACAATTGGTACAAAGAATAATAATAATAATAAAAAACTAGGATTGACGCGTCAATACTTAGGTCTTCAAGACTTCTGCTTGACCTTGAACTCCATGCTGGACTCTCGGTTATTCACCAGTTTTTCTGCTTTAAAACGAGCTATCAAACATGTCTCTATCTTCAATAGTTATTTTACAAAAATTCTCCAAAGAAAGTACCCCTCTGAAAATGGAAAATCACATAGTAATGGACCCCTGATTGATCTTTCTCACGATTAAGACAAAATGGTTAATATGTTCATACTAAGGTGTAACATAGAAAATGTTGTGCTTTAATTTCCACTTCAGGAGATGTTATCATCATTTGGATTGTATACATAAGTAATGCGTTATGTTATTCTGAATGTTAAAGAAAATACTCAAACATGCTACAATTTGGACCCCTAGACAACCTTTGCGATGTTCGGAGCTTAACTATCAACTTTTTGATGAAAGAGTTCAACAGAAACGTTGTTGTTCTTGAAATTGTCCATCTGTAGGTATAAATACAATTTCAATATGTTGATTAGTTAAGCAGTTATGATCCTTTGAACTTTGCTTAAAATGGCAATTTTGTAAAAATGACAAACTTCTATGACTTGTCACCAAAAAAATAAAACAGATACGAGCTTGAAAAATATTGTCCTTAATAAATGACGTTTCTACTTCAACATGATCTATTTAAAGTCTTCCTGTCGTCATTGGTTCATAATCAATAATTATCCAAAGGATATACCCTTCGGAAATGCTCAAAATCACAAAATTTTACTTTTTTGGGATTATGTCCAAATTGTGCCGAAACTATCAACTTTTATATGATATTAATGTATTATGGACTTGTTTAGCTCTTTATTAGCAAGAGATGGCTATCAATAACTCTGACATAAGTCAATTAGTTACAGAATTAAGCCCCTTTGAAATTGCAACCGAAAAACGCCCTTTTTAAAAAGGACCATATTCAAGGGCAGATTACTCGAATTCTAGGCCGAAATTCAAAATTCTGTTAGCAAATTATATTCTACGTTGTCTTGGCTTTCGAATGAGCTATCACACATATCTGTATGTATTGCCGTGATTTAGAAGAAGATTTTTGAAGACGCGTACCCTCAAACCCGCGAAAGTGCACCAAATTTTCAGTTTTTTCAAAATAGCAAAAAATCTATTATTACGGCCGAAATCCGCACTAGGTCTAATCGATGGGGAATGTTGTTGCCCACATTTTGGTGAAAGTTTTTCGAAAATATCTTGGTAAGTTTTCGAGCTATTGAGGTTTGAAGTTTCAACTTCCAGGGGAGATAACTCACGAAAGAAGTCGAAAATCAAAAAAGTAAAAAAAAGTATATCTCAGTTTGGTTACAGGCTACCTTCCCTGAAAATTTCATGGAAATCGGCCTAGCCGTTACTTGGGAAATCTGCTGAACACAATTGGTACAAAGAATAATAATAATAATAAACTAGGATTGACGCGTCAATACTTAGGTCTTCAAGACTTCTGCTTGACCTTGAACTCCATGCTGGACTCTCGGTTATTCACCAGTTTTTCTGCTTTAAAACGAGCTATCAAACATGTCTCTATCTTCAATAGTTATTTTACAAAAATTCTCCAAAGAAAGTACCCCTCTGAAAATGGAAAATCACATAGTAATGGACCCCTGATTGATCTTTCTCACGATTAAGACAAAATGGTTAATATTTTCATACTAAGGTGTAACATAGAAAATGTTGTGCTTTAATTTCCACTTCAGGAGATGTTATCATCATTTGGATTGTATACATAAGTAATGCGTTATGTTATTCTGAATGTTAAAGAAAATACTCAAAAATGCTACAATTTGGACCCCTAGACAACCTTTGCGATGTTCGGAGCTTAACTATCAACTTTTTGATGAAAGAGTTCAACAGAAACGTTGTTGTTCTTGAAATTGTCCATCTGTAGGTATAAATACAATTTCAATATTTTGATTAGTTAAGCAGTTATGATCCTTTGAACTTTGCTTAAAATGGCAATTTTGTAAAAATGACAAACTTCTATGACTTGTCACCAAAAAACTAAGACAGATACGAGCTTGAAAAATATTGTCCTTAATAAATGACGTTCCTACTTCAATATGATCTATTTAAAGTCTTCCTGTCGTCATTGGTTCATAATCAATAATTATCCAAAGGATATACCCTTCGAAAATGCTCAAAATCACAAAATTTTACTTTTTTGGGATTATGTCCAAATTGTGCTGAAACTATCAACTTTTATATGACATCAATGTATAATGGACTTGTTAAGCTCTTTATTAGCAAGAAATGGCTATCAATAACTTTGACATAAGTCAATTAGTGACAGAGGTATTACCCTTTGAAATTGCAACCGAAAAACGCCCGTTTTAAAAAGGACCATATTCAAGGGCAGATTACTCGAATTCTAGGCCGAAATTCAAAATTCTGTTAGCAAATAATATTCTACGTTGTCTTGGCTTTCGAATGAGCTATCACACATATCTGTATGTATTGCCGTGATTTAGAAGAAGATTTTTGAAGACGCGTACCCTCAAACCCGCGAAAGTGCACCAAATTTTCAGTTTTTTCAAAATAGCAAAAAATCTATTATTACGGCCGAAATCCGCACTAGGTCTAATCGATGGGGAATGTTGTTGCCCACATTTTGGTGAAAGTTTTTTGAAAATATCTTGGTAAGTTTTCGAGCTATTGAGGTTTGAAGTTTCAACTTCCAGGGGAGATAACTCACGAAAGAAGTCGAAAATCAAAAAAGTAAAAAAAAGTATATCTCAGTTTGGTTACAGGCTACCTTCCCTGAAAATTTCATGGAAATCGGCCTAGCCGTTACTTGGGAAATCTGCTGAACACAATTGGTACAAAGAATAATAATAATAATAAAAAATAATCAGGATAATAACAATACGTCTTCGAGACATACGTCTTGAAGACCTAACTAGGATTGACGCGTCAATACTTAGGTCTTCAAGACTTCTGCTTGACCTTGAACTCCATGCTGGACTCTCGGTTATTCACCAGTTTTTCTGCTTTAAAACGAGCTATCAAACATGTCTCTATCTTCAATAGTTATTTTACAAAAATTCTCCAAAGAAAGTACCCCTCTGAAAATGAAAAATCACATAGTAATGGACCCCTACATGATCTTTCTCGCGATTAAGACAAAATGGTTAATATTTTCATACTAAGGTGTTACATAGAAAATGTTGTGCTTCAATTTCCACTTCAGGAGTTGTTATCATCATTTGGATTGTATACATAAGTAATGCGTTATGTTATTCTGAATGTTAAAGAAAATACTCAAAAATGCTACAATTTGGACCTCTAGACAACCTTTGCGATGTTCGGAGCTTAACTATCAACTTTTTGATGAAAGAGTTCAACAGAAACATTGTTGTTCTTGAAATTGTGCATCCTACGGTGTAAATACAATTTTGATATCTTTATTAGTTAAGCAGTTATGATCCTTTCAACTATGCTAAAAATTGCGATTTTCGAAAAATGACAATGTTCTATGACTTGTCACATATAAACTATGACAGATACGTGCTCGAAAAATATTGTCCTTTATAAATGACGTTTTTACATCAACATGACATACGCAAATTCTTCCTATCTTCAGTGGTTCATCATCAATAATTATCCAAAGGATATACCCCTCGAAAATGCTCAAAATCACAAAATTTTACTTTTTGGGCAATATGTCCAAATTGTGCCGAAACTATCAACTTTTATATGATATTGATGTATTATGGACTTGTTTAGCTCTTTATTAGCAAGTGATGGCTATCAATAACTTTGACATAAGTCAATTAGTTACAGAGTTATGCCCCTTTGAAATTGCAGCTGAAAAACGCCCTTTTTAAAAAGGACCATATTCAAGGGCAGATTACTCGAATTCTAGGCCGAAATTCAAAATTCTGTTAGCAAATTAGATTCTACGTTGTCTTGGCTTTCGAATGAGCTATCACATATATCTGTATGTATTGCCGTGATTTAGAAGAAGATTTTTGAAGACGTGTACCCTCAAAACCGCGAAAGTGCACCAAATTTTCAGTTTTTTCGAAATAGCCAAAAATCTATTATTACGGCCGAAATCCCCACTAGTCCTAATCGATGGGGAATGTTGTTGCCCACATTTTGGTGAAAGTTTTTTGAAAATATCTTAGTAAGTTTTTGAGCTATTGAGGTTTGAAGTTTCAACTTCAAGGGGAGATAACTCAAGAAAGAAGTCGAAAATGAAAAAAGTAAAAAAGTGTCCTCTAAGTTTGGTTACAGGCTACCTTTCCTGAAAATTTCATGCAAATCGACCCAGCCGTTACTGAGAAATCTGCTGAACAAAATTTGGTACAAAGAATAATAATAAAATAATCAGGATAATAACAATACGTCTTCGAGACATACGTCTTGAAGACCTAAAAATAATCAGGATAATAACAATACGTCTTCGAGACATACGTCTTGAAGACCTAATAATCAGGATAATAACAATACGTCTTCGAGACATACGTCTTGAAGACCTAATTACTCATTTCCAATGTATGTATTGCCGTGATTTAGAAGAAGATTTTTGAAGACGCGTACCCTCAAACCTGCGAAAGTGCACCAAATTTTCAGTTTTTTCAAAAAAGAAAAAAATCTATTATTACGGCCGAAATCCGCACTAGGTCTAATCGATGGGGAATGTTGTTGCCCACATTTTGGTGAAAGTTTTTCGAAAATATCTTCGTCAGTTTTCGAGCTATTGAGGTTTGAAGTTTCAACTTCCAGGGAAGATAACTCACGAAAGAAGTCGAAAATCAAAAAAGTAAAAAAAAGTATATCTCAGTTTGGTTACAGGCTACCTTCCCTGAAAATTTCATGGAAATCGGCCCTGCCGTTACTTGGGAAATCTGCTGAACACAATTGGTACAAAGAATAATAATAATAATAAAAAACTAGGATTGACGCGTCAATACTTAGGTCTTCAAGACTTCTGCTTGACCTTGAACTCCATGCTGGACTCTCGGTTATTCACCAGTTTTTCTGCTTTAAAACGAGCTATCAAACATGTCTCTATCTTCAATAGTTATTTTACAAAAATTCTCCAAAGAAAGTACCCCTCTGAAAATGGAAAATCACATAGTAATGGACCCCTGATTGATCTTTCTCACGATTAAGACAAAATGGTTAATATGTTCATACTAAGGTGTAACATAGAAAATGTTGTGCTTTAATTTCCACTTCAGGAGATGTTATCATCATTTGGATTGTATACATAAGTAATGCGTTATGTTATTCTGAATGTTAAAGAAAATACTCAAACATGCTACAATTTGGACCCCTAGACAACCTTTGCGATGTTCGGAGCTTAACTATCAACTTTTTGATGAAAGAGTTCAACAGAAACGTTGTTGTTCTTGAAATTGTCCATCTGTAGGTATAAATACAATTTCAATATGTTGATTAGTTAAGCAGTTATGATCCTTTGAACTTTGCTTAAAATGGCAATTTTGTAAAAATGACAAACTTCTATGACTTGTCACCAAAAAAATAAAACAGATACGAGCTTGAAAAATATTGTCCTTAATAAATGACGTTTCTACTTCAACATGATCTATTTAAAGTCTTCCTGTCGTCATTGGTTCATAATCAATAATTATCCAAAGGATATACCCTTCGGAAATGCTCAAAATCACAAAATTTTACTTTTTTGGGATTATGTCCAAATTGTGCCGAAACTATCAACTTTTATATGATATTAATGTATTATGGACTTGTTTAGCTCTTTATTAGCAAGAGATGGCTATCAATAACTCTGACATAAGTCAATTAGTTACAGAATTAAGCCCCTTTGAAATTGCAACCGAAAAACGCCCTTTTTAAAAAGGACCATATTCAAGGGCAGATTACTCGAATTCTAGGCCGAAATTCAAAATTCTGTTAGCAAATTATATTCTACGTTGTCTTGGCTTTCGAATGAGCTATCACACATATCTGTATGTATTGCCGTGATTTAGAAGAAGATTTTTGAAGACGCGTACCCTCAAACCCGCGAAAGTGCACCAAATTTTCAGTTTTTTCAAAATAGCAAAAAATCTATTATTACGGCCGAAATCCGCACTAGGTCTAATCGATGGGGAATGTTGTTGCCCACATTTTGGTGAAAGTTTTTCGAAAATATCTTGGTAAGTTTTCGAGCTATTGAGGTTTGAAGTTTCAACTTCCAGGGGAGATAACTCACGAAAGAAGTCGAAAATCAAAAAAGTAAAAAAAAGTATATCTCAGTTTGGTTACAGGCTACCTTCCCTGAAAATTTCATGGAAATCGGCCTAGCCGTTACTTGGGAAATCTGCTGAACACAATTGGTACAAAGAATAATAATAATAATAAAAAATAATCAGGATAATAACAATACGTCTTCGAGACATACGTCTTGAAGACCTAATAATCAGGATAATAACAATACGTCTTCGAGACATACGTCTTGAAGACCTAATTACTCATTTCCAATGTATGTATTGCCGTGATTTAGAAGAAGATTTTTGAAGACGCGTACCCTCAAACCTGCGAAAGTGCACCAAATTTTCAGTTTTTTCAAAAAAGAAAAAAATCTATTATTACGGCCGAAATCCGCACTAGGTCTAATCGATGGGGAATGTTGTTGCCCACATTTTGGTGAAAGTTTTTCGAAAATATCTTCGTCAGTTTTCGAGCTATTGAGGTTTGAAGTTTCAACTTCCAGGGAAGATAACTCACGAAAGAAGTCGAAAATCAAAAAAGTAAAAAAAAGTATATCTCAGTTTGGTTACAGGCTACCTTCCCTGAAAATTTCATGGAAATCGGCCCTGCCGTTACTTGGGAAATCTGCTGAACACAATTGGTACAAAGAATAATAATAATAATAAAAAACTAGGATTGACGCGTCAATACTTAGGTCTTCAAGACTTCTGCTTGACCTTGAACTCCATGTTGGACTCAGGGTTATTCGTCTGTTTCTCCGCTTTAAAATGAGCTATCAAACATGTCTCTATCTTCAGTAGTTTTTTTACAAAAATTCCCCAAAGAAGGTACCCCTCTGAAAAAGGAAAAATCACATATTAATGGACCCCTACATTACATTTCTCACGATTAAGACAAAATGGATAATATTTCCATACTAAGGTGTAACATAGAAAATGTTGTGCTTCAATTTCCACTTAAGAAGATGTAATCATCATTTAGATTGCATACATAATTAATGCGTTATGCTGTTCTGAATATTCAAGAAAATACTCAAAAATGCTTAAATTATGACCCGTAGACATCGCTTGCGATGTTCGAGGCTTAACTATCAACTTTTTTATGAAAGCGGTCAGCATAAAAGTTGTTCTTCTTGAAATTGTGCATACGTAGGTGTATGTAAACTTTCAATAGAATAAGAAGTTAAGCAGCTATGAACATTTCAACTTTGTTGAAAATGGCGATTTTTTAAAAATGACAAACTTCTATGACTTATCACATCAAAACTAAGAGAGATACGAGCTTGAAAAATATTGTCCTTAATAAATGAGGTTTCCGCTTCAACATGATCTATTTAAAGTCTTCCTGTCTTCATTGGTTCATAATCAATAATTATCCAAAGGATATACCCTTCGAAAATGCTCAAAATCACAAAATTTTACTTTTTTGGGAATATGTCCAAATTGTGCCGAAACTATCAACTTTTATATGATTTCGATGTATTATGGACTTGTTTAGCTCTTTATTAGAAAGAGATGACTATCAATAACTTTGACATAAGTCAATTAGTTACAGAGTTATGGCCCTTTGAAATTGCAACCGAAAAACGCCCTTTTTAAAAAGGACCATATTCAAGGGCAGATTACTCGAATTCTAGGCCAAAATTCAATATTCGGTTAGCAAATTATATTCTACGTTGTCTTGGCTTTCGAATGAGCTATCACACATATCTGTATGTATTGCCGTGATTTAGAAGAAGATTTTTGAAGACGCGTACCCTCAAACCCGCGAAAGTGCACCAAATTTTCAGTTTTTTCGAAATAGCAAAAAATCTATCATTACGGCCGAAATTCGCACTAGTCCTAATCGATGGGGAATGTTGTTGCCCACATTGTGGTGAAAGTTTTTTGAAAATATCTTGGTAAGTTTTCGAGCTATTGAGGTTTGAAGTTTCAACTTCAAGGGGAGATAACTCAAGAAAGAAGTCGAAAATCAAAAAAGTAAAAAAGTGTCCTCTAAGTTTGGTTACAGGCTACCTTTCCTGAAAATTTCATGCAAATCGGCCCAGCCGTTACTGAGAAATCTGCTGAACAAAATTTGGTACAAAGAATAATAAAAAAAAAAATAATCAGGATAATAACAATACGTCTTCGAGACATACGTCTTGAAGACCTAATAATCAGGATAATAACAATACGTCTTCGAGACATACGTCTTGAAGACCTAATTACTCATTTCCAATGATAATCGAGCAACATCATTATAAATGAAACCGAAAAAACGTGCCGCATTTACATTCACAATTGTTATATAACCTATTGAACATTTCCAACCCAAGTTTGTCTATTTGTCTTAAGTAAACAGGTTTCCAAAATAACGTTTCAGTAATTCTGTAGCTCACCAGGCTATAAAATAGAGTCATTGGTTCTGTATGATCAGGTATTCCACTATGAATTATTTCTATGGTGAAGGCATATCAAGTAACAAGACATTGCCCTTTTCTATTAAAGGTCAGTTAAGCGTCAAATTTACAAATCATAATCTATATATCGATCTGTCTATAGGTCTTTGAAGGGCATTTAGAAGTGGTATACATAAGAGCAGGAAGAATTTCTGGATAACAACTTCTTTAATGTGAAAATACACGATGTTTCGGTGTATATGCTCACTCCTTCACATCCCAACTGATGAAGGGGTGAGTTTATACTACGAAACGTCGTGTATTTTCGCATTGAATAAATTGTTAACCAGAAAATCTTCCTGTTCTGATCTGTCCTTTACAAAATACCAGACATAGAAATTCTGAGGAAGAATTAACACATAGATATGTTTTTTTATCTATTATTCTGTGTCACAGGAATTCTTAAATAGCCTTATATATCCCCAGAAAGGCCTCCCAATATCTCAACATCCCAACATCCGTACATCCCCATCCTCGCCTCCCCTCTTTGACACAGTTTGATTGTTGTAATTTTAGAGAAGCCATTCTTCAACTGAACACGTTGCTTTACCTGTCGTATTTCTTTTGCGTAACAATAGCTTATTTCATTTTATGTCCATCAGTCTTTGAACATCATTGAGCA
The DNA here is from genome assembly GCA_936450465.1 of Gibbula magus. NCBI lineage: Eukaryota > Metazoa > Mollusca > Gastropoda > Trochida > Trochidae > Gibbula > Gibbula magus. The sequence continues at coordinate 61,063,180 of OW388302.1, forward strand.
TAATTTTGTTTTATTAAATTAATAATAACTGAATTATTACGAGAAAAAAGCAATATCTAAAATACCTTGCTGGAAATGTTAATTGTTGAATGAGTAACTTGTAGGGGTGTATGTCTACAGCATAGGTAAGTATCGTGTGTCCATACGCTCTTGAAATGTATAGGCCTTTAATTTAAAACAGTTTGATTAAACTTTTTAAAAATAGGCCAATCCATCAAGGACAGATTGATTAATATTAAACTTTGATATGCCTACGGGCTTGTCTCCAACTAGAATATGGTGAAGTCGTTAGATTGATAGCTGCATGATATATAGAGGATATCTGTCTTTTCTTGACTAATACCATGTTTATCTCATCGAGTGAGGTAGAAAGGTTATATTAACTTTTCTACCTCACGAGATGAGATAAACATGGTATTTGTCAAGAATTGACGGATATTCTATTTATTATATGATATTATCCATGTAATTACGTCCGAAAAGTGTCGTTTTCACGGCCGCTAGGAACAGACAGTCACCACAGTAACACTGTGACGTCATAAGCCAATTCGCCGCGTGAGACCATTGTTTTATGACGTCAAATTATATCAGCCACGAGTGAAATATATTAACTTTTCTACCTCACGAGATGAGATAAACATGGTATTTGTCAAGGAAAAACAGATATTCTATTTATTTTATCATTATTTCTGTGTTTTACGTTGAGTGATTTACGGGAGTGATTTCAACGGCAAACGTACAGCCTTCGCAAGCTGACAATATGACGTCATAACATTGTCCCGATGACGTCACGCGAGTGGTGATAAAGTTTATCGTCACCCAGTAGAGTGGTGATAAAGGTTATCACCACTGTAGCTTGACAGAGGGTATATCAGTGGTAGAACCGAGTATCTCACTCCAAATTATGTATTCAAATTAAAGTAAATTATCCAAATATGTTTGGATTTTGGAAACAAATATAAAACAGAGAAACACGTTCAGTCTCAAACAGACCATTTTGTGTCGCGTTATAAATATCACCATTCTCTGACAACTCTTTGAGATATGCAATAAAACATTTGTCAAAATACATAGCTCGAACATCTAGTTTGCACTGCACACATATACACACAAATTAAAATAAATTCATGAAAGTTTTCCGTATGTTTTTCATTCTCCGAAAAACGTTGTGTATATTTTTTTCTTTTCGAAATTAGTCCATTAACAAAGAATTAAAAAAAACTGCGCATTCAAATTGAAACATGCAATGGATTATTTCAATCAGATGAACAAATCATTTGTCTTAAAGATGCGGTATATAAACGGCGAGATTGGATATATTTTATGAAAGCTTCACTCAATGGTGAAGATGCAGCACTGACGATTCACGCTGTTCCACACATCCTCTCCCCACAAATGTTATTTAACTTCCGAAACTCGCATTGTAAGATAATACAATACACAGGTGGTGCTAAAAGTCATTCTATGTAATTAATACCATTATTAATTATTTATTAATTAATTAATTATTTGGTATCAAACGAGCGAAAACGAGTTTATATTGCAACTATATCATTCACGAGTTTGATAAACATAGTTTTACTAAATGCCCTTCAGTGTAAAACCATATTTTATGAAACTAATGAATGCTTTAGTATCAAACTCGTGTTCACTTATAGTATTCTGTTTATTAATAACATTATACGCTCACAAGCGAACAAGGCGACAGTGTCATTTTTTAAAAATATCCGTGATTTCGGTACCATTGTGACGATGTGACGTCAAACTACAAACAGCTTTTTTATCATATTTTCTGTCAGTTAAATCAGAATACCATGTATTTATTACTGACGAGGGCAATCATATCGGGGTAATATTTTTCAAGGGCCAATATGACTTTGTCATGGTGACGTGACGTTACGTTTCGTCTGTGACGTTGCAATCCAAATGCGGCGGGTCGCCAGCCAATGGATGATAGTGGATTTTACCGTATTCTCATTCAATTCATGTAATAAATTCGGTAATGTACAGAATACTATACTTGTGTCTGTCATACTATGTTTACGACACTAGTGTCTGAATATCTGTATATTCCTCTCTCGCTCGGGAAATACTAATATCCTCTAAATAATACATCATGCAAATGCATCATCTTTTCTTTCATTATCAACCACAGACAATTAATTTTAGGTAACCATTAATTTATATTCTCTAAAGTTCTCACCTGCGTTACGAGATATACAAATAGTTTTTTGAAAATCTTAATTATCAAAATTTGAAATGCTTTATCTTTGATACCGTTTTATTGTGATGGTGTGTACAAAAAGTACAAGTCAAAACTAAAATTAGATAAGAAACGTATTCAGTTTTCGCTAAAATAAGCATTTGATGTTTATTCCATTAAAATTCAATCTAAACTTCAAATTCACTGAAGAATGAAGGCCTGGCGAGCTAAAACGCTATAAAAAAAAATAAATTTTAAAAGTCTCATGAAATTTAAGTCATTACCATATAGCAGTTTGTCGGTACCGCCATTTAAGTGCTATCCATACACGTATTTATCAACAGCATGATGTAAGCCGGCGGATGTCATCTTGAACTGTATAGTCTGATCATTTATTAGTCTGGGAATTATCTCCCCTTTGAAATTGTTCAGAAATATAAAACATTGGGATGGGAATCGAACCCGGGACCTCCCGGTGACAGTCCAGCGCCCTAGCCGAATCTCACCCTGCCACATGCACCCCCTCCACAAAGTGACTCGTCCTCGAATCAAACGTTTGCGAGTCAGCAAGCACCTCAGTTCGACATACTCAGGGTGTAGTGAACACTAGGGAGTTGCCCCGGCCCCACGTTGGGCGCCAAATGTAACACAAGTGATTGTGAGATCACCTCCAGATTCGAACCCGGGGACTCCGGGTGACAGTCCTGCGCTCTACCAGTTGAGCTAAAGGGATATCCCACTAGCCGAAGCCAGTAGGAACACTTTCATCTCACCCTGCCATATGAACACTATAAATTACTGCAATTACAGTCCTCAAAATATACCTTTTAAATTCTTGGGACGCTATATGGGCCCCCAGTTCTGAAATCACCCACAAATGACAAATTAACAAAGTCTTTTAAGATGCATGAAGGTTTAATTCAATCCTGGTCATGTAGTTCAACATTTCAAACGAAGGACCAAAACTAGCCCACCGCAATTGCATGCAGTCTTCAACAGTGAAAGGTGATTGTAAATACTTGAATTTAATGTATGATTCACTATCATCCTATCATCATAGTTTAAGACAGTATGTACACGAATGAACATTGAAAAATTCATCAATAAAGACGGACATATATTTCATATAATTCATGCAACTTCCCAATGCAAGGCATAACTCTTGCCAGTCTCCATTACTGGCTAATTAAGGCCTTGCAGTATTTCCGTAAAAAATCTGTGTTTAGAAATCCAGGCCCGCTATGCATTTCTGGTGCAGCGATTCACTATCTTGACACAACAAACCGAGGGAAATACCGCAAGGCTTAAATCAGCCAGTAATGGAGACTGGCAAGAGTTATGTCTTGCGTTTGGAAGTTGATAATTCTGATTAATTCATGATACATATATAGTTTAACATCTATGTCATTACCTGAGCCTGTAATGGCTATATGTGCATTGGTATTTACGGTATGAGTGTTATGTTATTCAGAAAGGAACGACTCCAGAAACAAGTAAATACAAATAATCTTATAGAAGATAATAGAAAAAGATGACATAATAATCATGTGCAACCCCGGGCTTTTTATGAAGGCAATTACGCCCTTGTCAACAACTTTATTTTGAACCCCTACTACGCCCTTATTTTTGGGAGTAGGACAAACCTTTTCAGGAACAAATGTGCAAACTTTGATCTCCTAGGTAGAAATTAAAGTACCTCTTCACGAGTATATGAAAGGGACAGTTAAGAGTTTTTCAGGAACATTTATTTGGCTCATGATACATGTCAATATAACAAATGTGCTGATTTATACGTAAAATCATCTTACTCGACACAAATATACCATTTATATGATCCATTGAACAATACCAACCAATATTTATCTCTTTGTCTGCAACATATTAGTTCTGAAAATTACTTTTGATTTTACGGTATACATTGTCCGTTTTTCTATCATAATCACGATTAAATTGTCACTATCCTGAAGAGGTTGGCACTACAAAATGATCATTTTATTAACAGTCAATACCCCTCGATAAAATAACACACTTGAAATTTGTTTATATGTACATACAATAACACACTGAGTGTCCCTGTAAGATATTTCATGTGCACAATCCTATAGCTTACTGTAAGTTTTATTATGTCTCAGCAGAGATAAGCCTGGACCACGTAACGGAGTTGAGGTGGTTAAACATACTGTAGCCTACTGCTACATTCAACTAATCATGTGTAGCCCGGGCTTTTTTTATGAAGGCAGTTTCGCCCTTGTCAAAAATGTTGAACCCCTACTACGCCCTTATTTTTGGGAGTAGGACAAATCTTTTCAGGACCGAATGTGCATGCAAACTTTGATCTCTATAGGCCTACTCTACTTCAATCTGCTGTATACAAGGTCACGTAATGGAGAACTGGGAGACCAATATGCTTATATACTACTACGATGTACCCACGTTTACTATACACTAAATCGTGCAGACCATGTGCTTCTTTTAAAGGCGCTGTAGCAAGTTCTTACTAAAATAAAATGCTCTCACAAAAAGGTAAATCAGTTTTACCGATGGTTAAATAATATTCCTGAATCAATTTTAAAAAGTGTTCAAAAACAAATGTACATAGTTCGGTTGGGCCATGCGAGCCCTCCATTAAAGTGGCCGCTCGAAGGTAGCACAAGTGATCTGACTGATAAACCTACCTATAAACACTCGGAGTAGAGTTCTAGATATGGTACAGTGACGGAATAGTCAACCATCTTGCTGTCTAAACTCTCAAAATCGAATGTGACCTACACATCTACCTCTCACACTGACGAGTTCCACAAAATTGTCGCTTTATACATTGTAACATTTTCTACCAATACCGATAATCGTATTCTATGTATACGGCTTATCGGGTCTTGTAATGAGATGGTTTACCCTCTAATGTAAAAAAGATATTGTATAAACTTAAATAATAAATGACAAATTTGTGAAAAAATAATATGCAAAAATCGTGCTGGGTTCGTTCTGCTCTATAGTGTGTTTCGATCGATCGATCGAACACCGAAGATGATTTTTAAAACTTCGTCTTAACCAGAATGGAATTTAGAAACATGTGTTAATCAAACAAGAAGCATAACCAAACCAAAATAAAACACACATTTAATGAAATTTGGAAATAAATTTTAAAAAGATGAAAAGAAGTACTTCGAGCTCGCATATTGTCCCAAGTGAATGATATGAGTATTTTTTATCAACTCCTGAATGAAACTGATAGAACAGACACCCTTGTGGAAGATACAGTAAAAGAACATTTACAGATCAATGATACAAATTTTGACAAATATGCTGAAAATACAATTGATTTAAATAAAGATAACATAACATGAAGTTCAAGCGGCAATAAAAGATGTTCAGAGTAATAAATCGCGAAATATTCTTCAGATAATCCTTATACAATTTCATCATCCTTAAAGAGAGTGGTATAAATCTAAAGTGTGTCCTCAAGGATAAAGGAATAATGTGAATAACTACCGTGGCATATAATTCCTCCCTGTAATAGGCAAATTTTTTAATGAAAGACCTCAAAAGTGGACTTTTAAAACATGAAAATCAAGCTGGATTCCGTAAATGCTGTACGTGCGACTATAGATAACATATTTACACTCCAATATCTTTCAAAGAGAGAAGCTAGGTCTGTTCTATTGTTTTTATAGATTTCTCGAACGCGTATAAATGATTCTCTTATATTATTATCCATTTAAAGCTTATTTACTGTTTGATTTTAATAAAACTGAGACTATATAGTAGGCCTACATATCATAGAGCGAGGGTTATACACAAATTCACACGAGTTTCGTAAAAGTCATATGACACACTTTCGAGTGTAATAATTTCTTTATTACCCGTTCTATTCCATTTGATTCGCGTAAAAATAGTCGGAAAGCGGCCCACTTCTCTTGCGACGGCAAGCAACAGTGACGTCACGAACAATCGTAATATGACGTCACAGACGACAAAATACGGGAAGCCGCGGTGAAACAATCGTTGCTAGGCAAACGTGATATGTGCACATGTGCTCATATCAATAATATTAACTCGGTTATTTTCAACCATATGGGTAATAAAACTATATAGGCCTACGTCATAGTTTAAAAGCAATTTAAAGCAAATTTAAGTAAAGATGTTCCACATTTTGTCCATGAATAGGCCTATTCTCGAAAAAAATATATATGCAGATGGCACCACAACATTTGTCTGGAAAATATCCAAAATTAGTTCTGGACGACAAATTTATTTAGGCCTATTGATATAAAAACTCGTGAACTTGTTCTATTTTAGCCTACATTTTTACTATAGAATAGTAATTAAATATTTATATGCAGAAAAAATAACTTCTATTACAGCGGGTTGTCAGATTATGTCATCTTACTAAATACAACTCTAATATATATTTTTAGTCCATTTATTAATTAAGAATTTTAGTTCTAAATTTAGATAATCGCGAATGTTTTCTGGTTGCGAAACTGCGGCTCATGTCGCTGTGTGGTGCAACTGCAAGTTCCGTTCCCCGTGGTATATTAGCTGAGGCCCCCGGTTCGGCCTTTTCAACGAGGCTTCTAAGCGATCAAGATGCCAGTAAGTCGGTCCACAATAACCGCAGTTTTCTCGCTTACTAGTGAAAAACGGTTCGCAAAACTCGGAAGATACAAAATATATAAATATTTCTACATGACAGGCTGTCTATTTAAGTTATATTATATTTATGTGAAATGTAGACATATTGGTTTTGTAACTCGGTTATCATCAATACTTGAGAGCATGGATACGAAACTGCGACTGTCGCTGTAAATAATTACGTTTTATTGTTAAACAAGTATTTAAGTTCAATCATTTATGTTCAAAAAAGAAAATTAAGTAATATTTCGAAATATATTTAGTCGAATTAAGGCTACAATGGTATGCATTTTATTTTTTCGTCTGGTGAAAGTGTACTAGTAAACAAACATGGCGTCGCCCATGCTTTCCACACGTTGTGCAAGCCAACTCGACAGTAATTTGAGTTAACAGCAAATGTTAATTGTTAATGATCATTTTTTTGAAGTGTTACTACTACTTGAAGTTTTGTATCAAACAGTTCAATAGAAAGCATGTGATCTATGGCTAAAACAAGAAAAGTCTTCAAACTCCGTAATTCTTCAATCTTTTCAACATGAAATAAAATCGATTATGACCCTGTGTCACATCATATACCATTTTGTAATACCGCTACACAATGATCATGTACGTTGTTTAAGGCATTTGCTGTGGGATAGATAAACATCTGATTTTATTCTGCACAGTAAAAAATCTCGCTGTGCACATGGTATTCTCCTGAGTGGAACTTTGAAAAACATATTTATGTTCATGTGGTCGTGTGGTTAGCTGTTGGTACAGTCAATGCTGGCGAAAGTTGACTTACTCTGAGGGCGTGGATTTGAATCCCGCATGTGACTCGGACCGAAAAAGTACAAGAATTTGTACTATTGAAGATAGTGTTATCCCAAATATAACCATGTTATAATTATGTTGTAGCTCGCCAAGGATCTGCTTCACCCCTCCCTCGAGGAGGAGAGACAGAAATGTAAACTGAAGAGATTGGTGCAGAGCCCAAACAGCTACTTCATGGATGTTAAATGCCCAGGTGAGACCAACACATATAGTAACTCGGGGTTTTGACCTATCGATTGTTGAGGTCATCCAATATACATTTCTCATCTTGTGTAACAAAGTCAATTTCTCTAATGAATAAACGTTACTGGATAGCTACAGCGCTTGCGCAGACAACTTTATCCTATGGTTCCCTATTATTTCACACACATTAAGATATCTCCAAAACTGATAACCAACAAAAGTTCAATTCAACTTAAGTATTTAGTAGGGCTGCAACGATTCGGTTCGGTGCACTGATAATCGACACCAGCAGTCTCGATTCGATCTTCGATCTCAAATGTTCAAATTTCGATTCGGTTCAATTGCAAATTAAAATGTTAATAAAAACCATTTATACTTTACCAGATGAAAAATTTGAGAATCTGTATCCTCCATATGAACAACGAAGAAGTAAAAAAACGATTTATCAGTATCTTTACTTGCTGCTTGCAATATTGTCAACGAAACACGATCCTTCCCTCGTAAACAATAATGTAACTATATTAGAGTTACTTCCCTTTAAACAGTGTACGTGAATAAAACGAAGGTTAATTTATTCAGAAGTCGTAACGTACTGCATGTTCATTGATTGTGAATTATAGGTCAACAGCTTCGACAGTTGTCGTGCATATTTCAAGCATTCTCATTGGCTGATATTTCTGGTAACTATCTTCGTAAATTTCCGTTTCTGATTGCTAGTAACTCGTAGCGGGAGGCGAAAATATCATGGCAGACGACGCACAGTTGTCAAGACCACCAGGTCATTTAAAATCAAAAGTGTAGGAACACTTCGGCCTTAGAAAGGACGCGAAAGACTTTGTAACATGTAGAGTATTATTCAATCATATTATTCATGGAAAGTTGTTTGTGAATCGAATCGAATGGGTGGAATCGATAATCGAACCGAATCGAGGCATAAGTGAATCGTTGCAGCCCTAGTATTTAGCTATGTAGCTATATGTTGGCGATAATTGGTCGCCAGCCAGTAATGTTCCTATCATCATACTTGTTGTCCATGTTATATAACCATGTATATATTCCATATATTTATTATAAATGAATGTGTATAATGTTTTATGCTCACTCAGACGTGAAACAAATTCCCTAACGGGCAATAAAGAATTATCTTATCTTTGGTATGACCCTATTTACATTAAAGCATTTTCAAAGTAATTTTCATCCAATCAAGAAATTACATGCTTTATGTATGGAAGGAAATGTTTTATTTTTATTCATCAACTCAAGAGTAAGTGTGTGCTTAGAACTGAACATAGGTTCTTTTAGTTTTTGCATGTCGGTTATCACGAATAAATGAAGTTCAGTATGGTATGCAAACTAACGAGGCTTATAACCTGATTGAAGACACAATGAATATACAGTTACAATAATTGAATTGTTTTCAGGCTGCTATAAGATTACAACTGTATTCAGTCACGCCCAGACGGTGGTACTGTGTGTCGGATGTTCCACGGTGCTCTGTCAGCCCACAGGCGGCAAGGCTAGGCTAACTGAAGGTGAATATATTTATACTTATTGTATACTTGCTTATCAATATCAATACATAGATTTTGCATGTATGATATACCCTCAATCAAGCACCCTGAATTAGCCTGCTGGGTAGATAAACTGTAACAGCCTGTCCTCCAGACCAAAATCCTTTCTTTTTCGAACCTAGAGTTACTGACCTTTAATTATATAAACCCATTAGGTGTTCCCATATTTCTTTGAATGAGTGTAGTTAATTCTCATATTGCCCCTGTATGAAATAAAGCCCTTCCGACTTCCTAGAACCTGGTTGTCTTTGGTCCAGACAGTTTATTGGGGAAGTTTTTATATTCATTTTGCCATTTGAAATGACAAAACACCACTTTTGGCTAATTTTCAAAAAAAATTTTAACACTGATATTGTAAAATGCACGTAATCTTTATGAAATATAGTATTTGTTATTCCGGAGGTCCTGCTCTGGTTGAATCAATAAAACCTGAGCTAAAATGATGATTAAAAATGCACAAAGTTAAATTGGTAAATTTCTTGCCTGTTAATTAGAGCCGCCCCATTCTGAGTTCAATGGTAGACAGTACTAGACACATCAGTTTTTAGCTCATCAGGCCTGAAAGGCCCGATGGGCTTATGGCATGGCATGGTGTCCGGCGTCCGTCCATCCGTCCATCCGTCCATCCGTCCATCCGTAAACTTTTCGCTTTTTCGACTTCTTCTCCAGAACCAGTGATTCCCCAGAGCTGAAATTTTATGTGCAGACTCCTTGGCCAATGGGGATTCTAAATTGTAAATTTCGTGACCCCATGACCCCAAATGGGGTCACAGGGGTCAGATCCTTAAAAACCTATTTTCATCTTCTTCTTCAGTTCCAAAAGGTCTAGAGAGCTGAAAAGTTGTGTGCAGACTCCTTGGCCAATGGGGATTCTAAATTGTAGATTTCATGACCCTGTGACCCCAAATGGGGTCACCGGGGTCACATCCTTAAAAACCTATTTTCATCTTCTTCTCCAGTTCCAAAAGGTCTAGAGAGCTGAAAAGTTGTGTGCAGACTCCTTGGCCAATGGGGATTCTAAATTGTAGATTATGTGACACCATGACCCCAAATGGGGTCACCGGGGTCACTTCCTTAAAAACCTATTTTCATCTTCTTCTTCAGTTCCAAAAGGTCTAGAGAGCTGAAAAGTTGTGTGCAGACTCCTTGGCCAATGGGGATTCTAAATTGTAGATTTCATGACCCCGTGACCCCAAATGGGGTCACCGGGGTCACATCCTTTAAAACCTATTTTCATCTTCTTTTCCAGTTCCAAAAGGTCTAGAGAGCTGAAAAGTTGTGTGCAGACTCCTTGGCCCATGGGAATTCTAAATTGTAGATTATGTGACCCCATGACCCCAAATGGGGTCACCGGGGTCACTTCCTTAAAAACTTATTTTCATTTTCTTCTCCAGTTCCAAAAGGTCTCGAAAGCTGAAAAGTTGTGTGCAGACTCCTTGGCCAATGGGGATTCTAAATTGTAGATTTTGTGACCCCATGACCCAAAATGGGGTCACAGGGGTCAGATCCTTAAAAACCTATTTTCATCTTCTTCATCAGTTCCAAAAGGTCTAGAGAGCTGAAAAGTTGTGTGCAGACTCTTTGGCCAATGGGGATTCTAAATTGTAGGTTATGTGACCCCCTGACCCCAAATGGGGTCACCGGGGTCACATCCTTAAAAACCTGTTTTCATCTTCTTTTCCAGTTCCAAAAGGTCTAGAGAGCTGAAAAGTTGTGTGCAGACTCCTTGGCCAATGGGGATTCTAAATTGTAGATTATGTGACCCAATGACCCCAAATTTGGTCACCGGGGTCACATCCTTAAAAACTTATTTTCATCTTCTTCTCTAGTTCCAAAAGGTCTAGAGAGCTGAAAAGTTGTGTGCAAACTCCTTGGCCAATGGGGATTATAAATTGTAGATTTCGTGACCCCATGACCCCAAATTTGGTCACCGGGGTCACATCCTTAAAAACTTATTTTCATCTTCTTCTCTAGTTCCAAAAGGTCTAGAGAGCTGAAAAGTTGTGTGCAAACTCCTTGGCCAATGGGGATTATAAATTGTAGATTTCATGACCCCGTGACCCCAAATGGGGTCACCGGGGTCACATCCTTAAAAACTTATTTTCATCTTCTTCTCCAGTTCCAAAAGGTCCAGAGAGCTGAAAAGTTGTGTGCAGACTCCTTGGCCAATGGGGATTATAAATTGTAGATTTCGTGACCCCATGACCCCAAATTTGGTCACCGGGGTCACATCCTTAAAAACTTATTTTCATCTTCTTCTCTAGTTCCAAAAGGTCTAGAGAGCTGAAAAGTTGTGTGCAGACTCCTTGGCCAATGGGGATTATAAATTGTAGATTTCATGACCCCGTGACCCCAAATGGGGTCACCGGGGTCACATCCTTAAAAACTTATTTTCATCTTCTTCTCCAGTTCCAAAAGGTCTAGAGAGCTGAAAAGTTGTGTGCAGACTCCTTGGCCAATGGGGATTCTAAATTGTAGATTTCTATCTTTTGCTTGTAAACAATAACTTAAATAACTTAAATATTCAACTTTAGATAGTAAATCAATGAAATCCTGATGAGCTACAGAGCCCATGGCTCTATTTTTTTTTTTTGGTTTATCATCTGCCCCATGCCACAGTGATGACTACCATAATCCCAGCTCGCTTAGAGTCCAGAGGACGTTGAAGAGTGAAAACTCTGAGTGGCTTGTTTTGTTAAGAAATAACTCGTGGCAAAAATTACAAAACTCCTAATCCATTTACTAGCCATTAATAAACAACTTCTGTTTCTGCATGAGCATATAGACCTGTAACTCGGCCAATACGGAAATACTTAATTTATGACAATTTTATTAACTCCTTTTCATTCTATTTGCACAACACTAGACATCTCATTTATCTTAAAATAATAATTATAAACAAGGTTGAACGAATAGCACGGGTCTAAGTTGTGAAGCGACAGTTTCGGGCTTTCACCAAATGTCCAACTGCGCATGCTCAGACTCATATTGGCCCAGTTTTTCCCGTATCGGCCCAGTTGTCGAATCATATGGTCTAGGCCATAGTTGCCTTTAAAGGACCATAACATTGATAGTTAATTTGAAGTTATATTCCATATTTATTAATTAACTTTTTACCAAAATATAGCCTTGTATTAGAATTATGCAATATCATGCTACCAGTGAGATTAAAAGATTGAAAAGTCATTTCTAATTATTAATTTTATTATAATATACATGCCGCAGTGATGACTACAATAATCCCAGCTCGCTTAGAGTCCAGAGGACATTGAAGAGTGAAAACTCTGAGTGGCTTGTTTTAACTAATGTATTTATAAAATCATAACAAGGAAGAAATTAATCCTAATCTATTTAGACAATGACTCGTACACAATCTCGTGACGTAGTACTACTCTGATCAGCACCAAGTTTGCAAAATTAGATGTTTTATCTCCTTACAACCCCACCCTCCCTCGCTTCATCTTCAAGGCCATGGAAATAGGTCAAAATCTTAAAGCTCTCAACACTATAAACACCCTCAATCCGATAGTCTCATTTGGTCTGATGAGTTCACAACACTGAACAAAACCGGTCAACATCCCACTGGCTACAAATAATAGCCCATCTCCTCCGGTGTAGTCCCCACCGTCATGTACTTAAATTTCTCAAAGAGTTGACAATATTTTTCTACACGCCGCAGTGATGACTACCATAATCCCAGCTCGCTTAGAGTCCAGAGGACGGTGAAGAGTGAAAACTCTGAGTGGCTTTGTAACTGATTCAACATTAATCAAACCTGTATCAACATAAATTCTTCACACACTCAGGAGCTCAACTCATTATCGCCAGGGGCACAGCAACTTTGTCTGCAGTAGAGAACTGTTCTATACGCAGTAGGGTTTGGGTGCAATGCTACACTGAATTTCAGCGTAGTACCACCCATGGTTCGCTAGTTCAGGCCGTTGCTCGCAGGTTTCACCGCAGTGCATAGCCACATGGCGTTGCGGGCTTTCTCCCTGCCATAATACTAGCAGCCGCGATATAAGTGAAATACTCTTGAAAGGGGCGTTAAACCCCAACTCACTCACGCGCTCACTCTGAAGCTAGTCCCTACTAATACTGAGTATGCTTGAATGGGTTGTATATTTCTACCTGGGTTCCCAAACTTCTATTTCTCTATGTATGAAATGAGCTCGAAAAGTAGCCAGCCCAAAAACATTGACTGTCAATTTAAATGACAAAATTAAAGAAATCCCCCAAAATTTGCCAGATCCCGGCCTGGTAGGTTGGCCTTATTTCATACAGAGTTCACCTCATGTCTAACAGTCCTGGCCTATACCCCTATTAGTCACAAATCGTTGCATGTCTTCTCCTCCAAACTGGGGTCCAATTTACATATGGAATATAACTTCAAATTAACTTTTTACCAAAATATAGCCTTGTTTTAGAATTATGCAATATCATGCTACCAGTGAGATTAAAAGATTGAAAAGTCATTTCTAATTATTAATTTTATTATAATATACACGCCGCAGTGATGACTACAATAATCCCAGCTCGCTTAGAGTCCAGAGGACGTTGAAGAGTGAAAACTCTGAGTGGCTTGTTTTAACTAATGTATTTATAAAATCATGAAGAAATTTATCCTAATCTATTTACAGACAGTCCATGACTTGTACACAATCTCGTGACCTAGTACTACTCTGATCAGCACCAAGTTTGCAAAAATTATATGTTTAATCTCCTTACAATCCCACCCTCCCTTGCTCCATCTTCTAGGCCATGGTAGTGGGTCAAAATCTTGACTCCCATTTCAGACTAAAGCTCTCAACACTATACAAACACCCTCAATCCCGTAGCCTCATTTGGTCTGATGAGTTCACAACACTGAACAAAACCCATCAACACACCCCACTTGCTACAAATTTTAGCCTCCATCCATCTTCTCCTGTGTAGTCCAACCGTCGTGCATTTAAATTCCTCAAGAGTTGACAATATATTTTTCTACATGCCGCAGTGATGACTACCATAATCCCAGCTCGCTTAGAGTCCAGAGGACGCTGAAGAGTGAAAACTCTGAGTGGCTTTGTAACTGATTCAACATTAATCAAACCTGTATCAACATAAATTCTTCAAACACACACACGGGAGCTTAACTCATTAATGCCAGGGGCACGGCAACTTTGTCTGCAGTAGAGAACTGTTCTACACGCAGTAAGTTTTTGGTGCAATGCTACACTGAATTTCAGTGTAGTACCACCCATGGTTTGCTAGTTACAGCCGTTGCTCGCAGGTTTCACCACAATGCATAGCCACATGGCGTTGCAGGCTTTCTCCATCCCATAATACTAGCAGCCGCGATAAACGTGAAATACTCTTGAAAACGGCGTTTCACCTCACCTCAACTTGTTATTGTGGTTCAGGGTAACTATTGAAAGTATTGAGAGCTTGAAATAAACAAAGGCCAATGGCGAGAGGCTAGTATTTCCTGCATAGTGGATGTCTGCAACATAGCAATGCATGTTTGCGATTAATCACCTAATATTTTATCTTTTAACATTGAAATTTCATATCGACATTCAGTTCATGACAAAGCAAAGCTTCAAATGAGGTTAAATGATTTATAATTCTTACCACTTTCATTGCCGCAGTGATGACTACAATAATCCCAGCTCGCTTAGAGTCCAGAGGACGTTGAAGAGTGAAAACTCTGAGTGGCTCGTTATCAGAAATTATATTCTGTTTCAAAAGATCTTTCTAAAGTAGTACACATTAAGATCCTCACAAATTTGTCGTGACTACTTCATCATTTCACAGCATGACTACATCGTTGACTACACCCTGTATCTTCAGTCTCTCTAGTGTGATTTCTGGATAACTTAAACCCAAACAAGTAACTGACCATTTGTAGTTTTCATCAATCGGTTTAGACAACTCTTACAAGTACCAAATCCATGTGTGTAATAGCCAATTAGTCCTCAAAGAATTAAGTTGCCAGCTCCTTTATACAGCATATGACACTACATATTTTGAAAACTAGTTTATTGAACAAGTTCTACACGCCGCAATGATGACTACCATAATCCCAGCTCGCTTAGAGTCCAGAGGACGTTGAAGAGTGAAAACTCTGAGTGGTTTGTTTTACGATATTCAATATAAACATCCAATCGGCTACTCAAATACCAAATTGGTTTTGATTAACATTGGGACTGAATTTTTCGATTATCCCAACATTACAAATTGTTCATCCATGCTTGTTGATGAGCAGTCATTGGTTCCAAATTAAATCTAAACTGAATTAAATTCCACATTGCAATGATTGCACACAGTTTTTTTTAAAAACACAATTGCTCATTAAATAAGTATACATTATGTAAACATAAGAATCACTTTTTCCCCACCTAAATTATTTGTGAGGATTGACAACAGCCATTAGCGGCGAGAAGAATTTTGTGTAGATTTATAGATGTTGATTATTGGTCTAAGTTCATCCTTTGATTTTTAGTTTTGACCACTGAGCCTGATTTTGCACAAGTTTGCTACAAATAGAGTATTGTTAAGGTCTAGATAATGGTTAGCTGTAAATGGTTTCAGATAATGAGAAACAAATTGTCAAACATGTTCCAAATACATTTCTACACGCCGCAGTGATGACTACCATAATCCCAGCTCGCTTAGAGTCCAGAGGACGGTGAAGAGTGAAAACTCTGAGTGGCTTGCTTTACTGTATATAAAATTGTAACAAGGAAGAAATTAATCCTAATATAGTTGCGCATACACACAGTCCATGACTTACACAATCTTGTGACCTAGTACTACGCTGAACTTGTTTGTAAAATTAGATGTTTAATCTCCTGACTCCTCTCTCCCTCCCTCCCTTCCAAACCCCCCCCCCCCCCCCCCCCCCCCCCCCCCCCCCCCCCATATAAGTGGGTCGGAAACTTAGACTCCCGATTTCAGACTAACCGGTAAAAATTTTCAGTACTATAGTTGACAATATATTTGTCCACTCGCCACAATGATGACTATCATAATCCCAGCTCGCTTAGAGTCCAGAGGACGGTGAAGAGTGAAAACTCTGAGTGGCTTGTTTTAACTATTTATTATTTTATAAAATCGTAACAAGGAACAAATTAATCCTTTTCTTTTTACACACACAGTCTATGACTCATACCCAATCTACTCTGATCAGCACTGTTTGCAAAATTATATGTTTAATCTCTCCTGACAACTCCACCCTCCCTCGCTTCCATCTTTAAGGCCAAGGCAGTGGGTCAGAAATTTACTTCCAATGATTTCAGACTTAAATATATTTTTAGTACTGTAGTTGCCAATATTTTTGTGCATGCCACAATGATGACTATCATAATCCCAGCTCGCTTAGAGTCCAGAGGACGTTGAAGAGTGAAAACTCTGAGTGGCTTGGTCGTTAATACAAATCAGACCCTAAGATGAAAAGGAAATTTAAAAAATACTTACTTTGTAGCTCATGTAATAGTTGTGGTTCAGGGTAAAGGTAAAACTATTTTATCGACCTGGAAATGTAACCTCTAGTGAATCGTGATTGCTTATCGGACTCTACGAATTGGCCTGGAATTTTACATTAGCCAACAGTTGAGACTGCTGTGACGGATCCAGAAATTTTGAATGGGATGGGGACCAGACCCCCTTGATCTGCCACTGCAGACAAGATTGGATTCTGCTTAAACTTCTAGACTGTAAAGTTTCATAATAACCAAACAAGTGATAACTGTTTTCCTTAAAATTCTCGACGCGAATGGCTGCGAAACTGTGTTGAACAATAACTCTAATAAAAGCTAGAGAATTACATAGTATGAATCTTACTGGGTAGTTTGAAACAAGTATTGGCTATTGCATTTCATTCCAGGCTACTATGTGTTTAAATTGTTTCCACCTTTGTTCGTAAAACTATATCTCACGATATTATTTGTCTGTTGCAGGCTGCTCGTTCAGGCGGAAGCAGCACTAAGGGGTGACTTGACAAGAGATGAAAAAAAAGGGGAAAAAACCAGGGGTCGTCTGAAAGACTTTGTAATTAACACTAATAAAATATTTCCCTACCCCTGTGAAGCTGATTTGTGTATTTCTTTAAGGCTTGACCTGCTTGGATAGGCAAGTGCTTTCAAAGATGGAGAAGTTGGTTAGCGCCAGCCGTTCATTGTACCTGATGTGGACTACAGAAACTGGTGAATCCTCATGGAAAGTGGTTAAAGAGAGGGTTCTATTGGGGTATTTTTTTGTGGAAAAGAAATTTCGAGGCGCTGTTCCTGTATATACATATGTTAATACATGTTTATAACAATCCAGTTGAAACATGTACTGAGTCTCGTATAATTTTGCCTTATGTTTGCCAAATTGATAAAGCAAAGCACAAATTCATTGTCTATTTGAGTGAAAAGCTTTGCTTGAAAATAGGACATTTTCGATCAGGCTAATGATTTATTTGTTACTTTGTTGATTTTTTGTCAAGTTTTATTTCAAAATGTTGAAATTGTAATAGGGATAGAACCCCCTCTTTACAGTCTGATTAAAATCGACCTTGTTCCGAACATCCGAGGAATAAAATTTGCAAAATAATGCATCTACGGGATACGAACTGGTTCTGTAGATTCCTCGCCACAAGGTCTGAGAACATCCCGTCTAGGCTTGTGTTCCAAACCAGTTTAACGGAGATGAAACCCAGTCGATTTCTTTCGCCATCTAGCTGAGGAACATTTCCTCTCATCAAAGAGTTTCAATCATATTCCATGTAGCCTGTATAATTAGACTGTTTTGTTGTCAGCTGGATCACCACTAATGGCCGTGATATTGCCCCAGCTGTGTTAAACAGTAACTCACTCACTGTGTCAGCTGGCGAGGGATTAGCGCATTCAGCTTCTGATCAAAGTGTACTGGGTTTGAATACCGCCTTGGGCTCCGTAACTGCTCTATCGAAGAATGTTTAGGTGCAATTCTCAGTCATTGCTGCTTCCAACAGACGCCCACAGGTTTCATCGCAATGCATAGCCTGAAAACTAAACTAGCGGCAGAACATGACCGTCATCATCATTCTATGTGGAGGGAAACCACTAAGGTGGCAGCTTTGGCTGGGTTTAAACACTTTTCACTCATAACAAATTTTCAAAACTCTATCAATGCACTCACCGCTATTGCAATACTGTTGAAGCTGCATTAAACAATAACTCACTGTCAATGCACACAAATTTTCCTGCATGTTGGATAATTCTTAACTGCAGATAAACTGAGGTTCAAATCCCGCTATGGGCTCTATAGTTTGTCTGCTATGAGGAACTGTTCTACATGCAGTTATGTTTAGGTGCAAAGCTGCACTGAATCTCTGCCCACCCTTGGCTGGTTGGAGCGGTTGTTTAAGTTCATATTTAATTGCATTAAATAGCCATTGTTGTTGGTTTTCGGGGGCGGGATAGCGCAGTGGTTAGCGCGTTCGGCTTCGGATCAAGAGGTCCGGGGTTGAATCCCGCCAGGGGCACAGCAACTTTGTCTGCAGTAGAGAACTGTTCTACACCCAGTAAGGTTTGGGTGCAATGTCAGCGTAGTACCACCCATGGTTCGCTAGTTCCATCCATTGCTCGCAAGTTTCACCGCAAAGCATAACCACATGGCGATGCAGGCTTTCTCCCTGCCATAATACTAGCAGCCGCGATATAAGTGAAATACTCACTCACTCAAATCCCGCTATGGGCTCTATAGTTTGTATGCTATAAAGAATTGTTCTACATGCAGTTATGTTTTGGTGCAAAGCTGCACTGAATCTCTGCCCACCCTTGGCTGGTTGGAGCGGTTGTTTAAGTTCATATTTAATTGCATTAATAGAGAATCTCACCCAAGTGTCTTCTGATATCAAATATATCAACACGAGTTGATTAAAGTTACAAATATCCGAGGCTTGCCGAGGATATTTTTACTTTAATCAACGAGTGTTGATATATTTGATATCAGAAGACACGAGGGTGAGATTTTATTTATCATTCAAAATCATTCTACAACGAATATTAGCCAAATACTGACATATCTGAAACACAAAACTGCCATGTAGCTTCTTCAGCAGTGATCACAGTGAGGTCTTAGCATTGTGACGTCATAAGCATTATGGCATCCTAGCATTGTTACGTCATCATCATTGTGACGTCATACCATTGTCACCAGTGTTCTAAGTGATGCCAAAGCTTTGTGATGTCATTAACTGATGATGTAATAGGATTATGACGATTTGATTGTAGCGATATCTACAATGTAGATATCGCTTGATCTCACACAAGCGATATCTACTGTGGGAGCCAGTTTTGGATGATAAATAGCCATTGTTGTTGGTTTTCTTCATGCAATAATACTAGTTGCCATGAACCATGATGTTTATAGGGATATATACTTGTTAAAACAAGTCTTGCTTTCAACTGTTCATAGAGTGGTTCAATTTACTTAGAAACATGTTGTGACCTTGGGTGAAACACATCAGTTTATATTCAAGGTATTCCCATAAACTAAAGGTGTATGTCTTAACAAACAGATTTTTAGTGTAAAACTAATCAAAATTTAAAGGTTTTGAAAAACCGCCACAGCCAGAATGAAAATCTGCAGGGGATGTGGTCCCTGAAGTGATTCCTCCTGTGGCGTCACAAGAATCTCTCAACAGCGTTGGTCCTAATTAGCAGTTTTTGCGCAGTTTCCGCCGCCACGTTTTGTATTGGGTATAACTTTTTTCCAAGAAAGTTGAGAACTCATATACATAACTTCTTACTTATACCCCTGGGGAAGTTTTTTTTACATGTTCACATTCAAGGTCAAAGGTCAAGGTCATGAGTTCTGAAATCACTACAAAAATCCTTGTAAACACAATAACTTCAAACATTTTGGGTGCTATCAGGCTCTTATTTGGTGTATATCAACTATGGAGAAAGGCCAAGATTTGAAAATAAACAAATTTGAGTACAGATTCTCTTGATAAGGTTTCCCATGGTTGATATAGTGGAGAGTAACGGAGCATATATAAAACCCTGGGTAACCGAGGATGTCCCCCACCTGGTGATCCAGATCTGTTCAGAATAAAGAAATTGTTTCCAGATGCCTTGCCTGCCTTATGTATTTGATAAATGCCCTTTAAAGACTCATTTTTGTGTTGTAACTGAGAATAACAAATATAATAGTCCATGCCGAAGCAATACTTTTATTCTGTGAGTGGTTACAAACTTATAAGGCATGTAGTTTTCATCATATAAACATGTAAATAAAAAAATAACAACTTTATACCACGTTAAGGCAATGTTTCTATCATTAACAAACAACCATATATGATGTACAAGTGAACTACAATAAGCAACGTTATATTTGTATAAATTTAATTTATGAGTATATATATCTTTAATATAAATCTTATACTTTAATAATGAATTATTGATATTTAAACAAATAAACAGCACCAAATTATCAAACAGCATTCTCTAAGCTTCTTTATCCAATAAACAAAGTGTACATTATAAAATAGAAATAGGTGGATAATTCAGAAAGTGAGAAAATCTTGTTTTCCAGTTTTGAATTATCTCCCCTTAAAATTATCTCCGCCTTAACTATTAACCCTTTAAAATGTTTATAAACCCCCAGCAAACTAACAAATGATCCAGATGAGGTAATTGATTGAGTATTTATTACTTGAACATGTCAAAAAATGTTTTTATGATATTTAAGATTTAAAGAACAGACATGATTCTTATAACTTATATGTTGTTCGGTATATATAACTTATTACTTACATGTTGTTCTGTATGCACATTTTCATCTTACCAGTTTTATAGATATGTTCGGAAGAAAAATTCATTACAGACTAATTCATGACTACATGTTATATAATATTGGGGGGCATGTAAACTGCAAACTATCAGTTTTAAGGCATAACAGCACACTAAACAACCACCATGTTTCAATATAATGGAAATGAGGTATGTTTTGCATGATGATTCTAAAAATATTAATTTTAACATTTCAAAGGCAAAACAGTGCACTAATTAAATCACAACATTGCAATAGGCACAGAGTGACGGCTATCAGAAACAACAATCTTAACAAGTAACATAAAAACATTTTTAAATAAATAACTTATATTATTTAGTTATCACTGAAAAAATGCCAATTAACAATTAACAAACTTAAACGAAATATGGTACCATTTGAGGAGTTTTGACAGTTCAACAGAATTAATATTCTTGATTTGTACTTCAAAATATCTTACACATAAATACAGTCTCAAAAATTGCATATAAATATAAAGGTGACATTTCAAACAAGTTGTTACCACCAAAAGGTATACATACAGAAAGTGATATCTAATGTCACTATTTAAGTTTCAAACATTTCACAAGTTCTGTTGTGTCATGTGTGGTGAATCTCCATGCCAGCGACAATTTAAAGTATATATTTACGACAGAACTTTGTGAACCGATGAATATGCACCATTATTGTTGATAAATGTATATCTCATCAGATAACATATTGATAAGAAAACCATGAACATTCGTTTCACACAAAAAAATCTTTTGAAATGATAAATAACAGATTTGCAAGCTTAATAGAATAACTGTTAGAGAATTGAATTGACATAGAAAAGAAAGATAAATTGCAGGCGGACATGTACAAAACTGGAAGCCATATCATACATAGAGATTATTATCCGAGGAAGAGTGTCATACGACTTTTACGAAACGAGTGTGAAATTTTGTTTTGCCCGACCGAGAGCGAGGGTAAAACATAAATTTGAACGAGTTTCGTAAAAGTCATATGGCACACTTTCGAGTGTAATAATTTCTTTATTACCTATTCTATTCCATTTGATTCTCATAAAATTAGCCAGGAAATGGCTCACTTCCTTTGCGACGGCAAGCTACAGTGACGTCACGAACAATCGTTTTATGACGCCACAGACGACAAAATAAGGAAAGCCGTGGTGAAACTATCGTTGCTAGGCAAACGTGATATGTGCACATCAATAATATTAACTCGCTTATGTTCAACCATATGGGTAATAAATATTTATATGATAAACTATATTTAGACATAACTGATGAGGAAAACACAATGAACATAACAGTGATATGGGGGGAGGATTGCTCACATGACTTTGTGCTTTTCACATTATATAGCTTTTGGAAACATTTGTGAATTCATACAACACTTTTTATCGATCACAAAACTATCTTTACTAAGGAAACCTCAACTCCAACTCTTAAAGGTACATCCATTGTGTTGTTGGGGTCACATATGCCAAAAGTTATGAATGGTGTTATTCTATCAGGAAGTACTGACTGCTAACGAAAATTACCATTTAGTTGATAGTCAACTCTATATACCGACGATATAAACATAAAACTATCGATTTCTGATCGAAAACCGGACAATACATCGTGTGTGGCGCGCGCCAAGTAGTCAAACATCATTTTGGAAACCTATTTACAACAGACTGAAAGGTAGTTTTAGGCTGATAATGTTTAATAGGTCAAGGTCATATAACTACCGGTACTGTCCATGCACTTTTGACTTGTAGTTTCGGTTTCTTCACATGTATGATGGTGTTGTTCGATTTTAATTTGAAACTAGAAATTATGATATATTTGGCGATTAGAGATGAATATTAAAGTTGATTGAACTGATTTGAACTGATCTGAACTGAAATCATCACATAACGTATATTGGCACGTATCAAAGCCGAATAAAATTTGATGAAACTCAATGGATGCACCTTTAAACATTGCACTTAGGTTTCCTTAGTGACTTACGGTCACACTAATTAGTGCTTTGTGAAAGAGACCAAGGCCCTGAGCATACAGTTATTGTGGTTTAATGTAAAAATAGCCATCAAAATGTCAAGACCCATTTATTTTTCAAGGGCACACACAACAATCCTGAGGGTGCGTATCTCTCGGAGATATACGTCATGCACTGTGGAGATGTTACAGTAGGTCGTCATGAGGTGCCCCCTCCACAAACCAAACTCATGTGTCTGATCAAATATTTCCTTACTTAACCCTCACATTGTCATATTTTATATATCCTCTTTTAGAACCCGTGGCAGAATTTTCTGACCCTCTAACTTACAGCCGAGTTTTGTCTTAGGCACTATTAGTACTGCTGGCAGAATTTCCTTGGCAGCTATTCCGGTACCGTTTATTTATTAGATATATAGCATCTACATGGCGAAAAGAGACTATATACAAGTATTATATACAAATCTAGCTCAGTCGATACGTTTCCGACGATGTTAATGGCTTATAGTGTCAGGAAATTGAATTGTTCTCACTTCAGGCTTTGAATCAATCTACTCAGTTTCACAAAGATCGGACACTTCAACAGAACAACGATGCGTAAACCTTTGTACATATTCCTCTCAAGCTACGAAGTTACGATCAAACCATAACCTCGAACTCTACGTCCATAGGTTAAAGAGAGGGTTCTATCAGTCTGTCCGCCATTTTGTTTGTATTATCTATTATCTGTCATATACTACTGTGTTGTGTCCCTGGGAAAGGCACTTCTTCCATGTTGCACTCAGTCAACCCAGCTATAAATAGAGGATATCTGTCTTTTCTTGACTAATACCATGTTTATCTCGTCGAGTGAGGTAGAAAGGTTATATTTTCACGAGATGAGACAAACATGGTATTTGTCAAGAAAAGACAAATTTTCTTTTTATTATATGACCAAATCCTTGCATATTCACCGAAATCGACTTGCATTTACGTTAAGTCGGCTCCAGAATGATCCTGTCGCCTCAGCAACAATGTGACGTCATGAACGTGTCATTTCGTCGGAGCATCGTTTTATGACGTCAGGTCATTGTTATATCAGTCACTAGTGACTGATAACACATTCCATTGTTATTTCACTAGTGACTGATAACACGGTTTATTTTCATTGATAGATCCCGGTATTTCACCTGCAATCATATAATAAAAGTGGGTACCTGAACACAGGAAGTACGGACACGTACGGTTGGTCAAAGCACATGGTAGCAGCACAAGTACAGCTATATCAAGATAATTATTTTCATATCAAAATTGTACCAGAAAACATTATTCAATACATTTGTGGTTTGCTGATATGTCAAATTTACAAATAATGAAATAACTACAAGATTGAAGGAAAATCAGTGATAGCATTCATTGTTATAAAGAAGTTGACTATCCATAAATCTTGTTTTCCTTCATCTCTACACCTTCTAAAATCAAGAAGTTATTGCAAAATTGTTGAGCATGAATATTGATATTTGGACACTTTTATATGTCGGAGTGATTAAATTAAAAACAAGTTTTACAACAGCTACAGTTACCTTAATTTTTCTATTGCTGACCCTGAAGAATCAAAATAGTTAACAAATCCCTTTAAAAATTTAATTCTCTACCAATCTACTTATATTTTCTTATTTACCAAATATCAAACAGTCACTAACAGGAATGTTTTAGATATTGCTTACATAGTCTATATACACAGAAATAGATATAATGTTATATACAATACTTGTATTCACATCGTCCTAGATATTAAAAGTTAACATCACTTCAGTAAGTCGTTAACTCACCTTTGGTAATCTTTTTTTTAAATCTAAATATTATTTTTTGGCAGACAATTATTTCTTGTGTTTGTAAAAAATAATGGTTAAATAATAATATTAATTTGAAATTTCAAAGATTAAAGTCAGAAGTGTAAAAAATACTTTTCACTCTGATTTGCATGTGAACAAATTAAACCTCATCCACTAACACAGCAAAAATATCTGAAGTTGTGACAGTCTTATCCCGATTCTTTTTTGTCTTTAAAACTTTGTCCCTCAAAAAACAAAAATATTCTGGCATTGAAAACAACACAACATCAGCAGTTATTCAGTTTTCGCTATTGTTGTTTTTGTTTTCACAGACAAGTTAAAATATGCACAAACTTGTCATTTTTGTCCTTTGTATGTAACAAAAATATTCTAAAATTGTTCATTTGGACTTGGCAGATAGATCACAATGTCCCAAAATTGATAAAATAAACAAGTGTCAGCATCCACAGTTGTCCTGTTGCTGTTGTTGTCGTTGTTTTGGAGGCGGTTTCTCTGGAAGCCTTATATTGTCCGTGCTGAATAGGTCCGGACTCTGTACAGGCTCCGAGTTGTTCAGGCCGGAGTTGGGATACGTCTCGTAAACTTTTATCAACTGCTTTGCTACGTTCAGGAATGCCTCCTCGATGCCTGGAAAGAGACATTTGGTAAACTGAACTTGAAATTTAAATACAGGAGCTGAAATTAACTAATTCAAAGTACTACCCATTTGCACTAGTTGATTTCCTTTGGAACTAGTTCAAAGCCTCTTAAGCTATCCAAATGTCATGCTCAGTTACCCATGGTTTTATATATGCTCCGTTACTCTCCACTATATCACCCATGGGAAACCTTATCAGGAGATTCTGTACTCAAATTACCTGCCCTTGGTCGGCGTGACGAAGTCAGTAACCAAAGAAAATGCTCAATGGGATAAGACGGAAATGGTCAAGGGAGATAACCGGTGACGGATGGCTAACACAATGACCTCGCTTTCTTGGAAAAGAAGTGATATGAAAATTGTCATTGGCTCGCAGGTCCAAGCTGCGTAGCAAGTTGATTGACTCACGCCGGCCGGCGGCGGGTTATTTGAGTACAGATTTCTCTGATAAGGTTTCCCATGGTTGATATAGTGGAGAGTAACGGAGCATATATAAAAACATGGGTAACCGAGGATGTCCAAATGTAGCCTTTTGGACTACCAGTCAAAGCAATTTACAAGCCCAGCAACGTCTGAACTAGCAATGGGCTACGGAATAAGTGCTAATTTACAAGCCCAGTAACTTTTTAACAAGCAATGGGCAACGGAATAAGTGCTAATTTACAAGCCCACTAACTTTTTAACAAGCAATGGGCTACCGAATAAGTGCTAATTTACAAGCCCAGTAACTTTTTAACAAGCAATGGGCTACGGAATAAGTGCTCATTTCGAAACCTGAAATAAGTGAAGCAATCTTATTTGCATTATGAAAAATACCAGGAAATAGGTAGACTTGAACAAACCGAACTGAGATATATGCAATTATCTGAACTAGAATTTAGTACCTGGTAATGATAAATCTAAGGATTGAAAAGACTTTGGAAAGAGTTTACCAGACATTATCAGGGATTGGGAAAGACACCTTTGACAATGGACCATTTTTAGGTCTTTCAGTAATTTTCAGAATTTTAAATGGGCCATTGCCCTTTGTAACAATGGTAAAATTTCAAATTTTAATGGGCCATTGTTTCATCCAATGTGCAAAATGGCCCATGGCCCCTTCCTTTCCCATCCCTGCATTATAATCAGCACAGAGACTCACCTATATTTTTCAGCGCTGATGTTTCAGCGAAGAGCGCGTCGATGGAGTCTGCGTACTCGTTTGCATCGTCTGTGCTGACCTGTCGTCCACTGTCTAGATCCGCCTTGTTGCCGATCAGACACATCACTGACACAAAGGAACAAGTCTTATGTTACATATCAAGGAAAACATTTGGAGCCTACCTCATAAAATTTTCGTAAGACTTACAGGTCGAAAAAATATTTCAGTGTGTTTTGTCCCTATGTTAATGGCGTAGCTCCAATACAGGACTAGAAAGATCTTATGAAGATCTTGAAAAGGTAAAAAGTTTATGGACTGACAAAATGAAAGCAAATATGGGTATGAAGAAACAGAATATCTCCTCAAAATTGGTTTCCATACGTGGGTAACAATCTGTCCTTGACCGACATCACTTTGTTGCAGGAAGTCAATGACATGACCAGAGTAACCAAGGGGAGACAACCGCTCACACTGACTTGACATTTCTTGTGTCTGACCATATTGCACTGGCCTATCTAGAATGCGCAATTCACACTAAAAATTATCAAAAAGCCCTTTGAAAGAAATTCTTTTCCTCACATACTTTTTCAAATCCCCCCCTGCACAGATTAGTGATAAATCCCTCCTCGAATTTTGATTGATGGATGCTGATGTTGGTTACTTACCTATTGGGGTGTCGACATTTTTCTTAAGCTCTGAAATGTAGAAATAAAAGCATGTTATAAATTTTATTTCAGATCCATATTCTTCACAATTTTAGGTAAATATAATTTTCTTTCATCTGAACCAGTCATAATGTTAGCTCTTAATTCACTTGAGGGAGGGGGCACTCTACATTCTTGAATATTTAGTAAGGGGCATTAGTGTTAGGGAGGGGGTGCTTTATACCAGATTACCAAACTTTTTAAATGATACAGGTATTTATGCATAACATTCCAACAATGTTTCTTGTATATACATCTCAGAAGTTTATTTTCTATGTTATATATTATTATATATGAAAACATATCAAAATTCTTAAACAAATAGATGAGGGGAAAATGTTTCCCTTTTAACAAGTTATTTTGATTTAAACTTAGATGTATACATTTGAAGAAATATTTGCTTCCCTTTTACTTGAAAAGGTTTTGGCATTAAAGATTTTATTTATACTTTACTCATATGTACGAAACTGTTACCGACGGCGAACAGAATGTTTCCCAATTACCGTCCATTGAGAATATTACAAACTTTTCAGTGTAAACAAGCCACAAACCACAAACCTTTCACCCAGTCTTTAATGTCATAGAAGCTATCTGAAGATGTCATGTCGTACACCAACACCGCGGCATTGGCTTTTCTGTAATACATCGGCGCCTGCAATGTGAAACAAAGACACAAAACTAGAATTTGTTTTTAAAGAGGTTGCATACACAGAATCTACATTTTCACAAAGAATTACTTTAGGTATTATTTTGTAGTAAAAAAATTTCTGGATGTGATGAAGTCATCTGTGATATTCTCAATCTACACAGCATATTTATTAAATGTTACACAACGGGGAGATAACTCTTCATTAGGAAATATCAGGGGAGGGGAGGTGATTCCTTTGATGAAAGTTTTAATGTTTATTGTAAAATGTACCATAGATCTGAACCGCTCCTGTCCGGCCGTGTCCCACACTTGTAGTTTGACCCTGTAATTATCAACCGTCCTGAAACACATGAATAATAATATACAATTATAGACTTCAGTTGAGGTGAATAAAATGGTTTATCGACCTCGGAACAGTTATGTTTTTCCAAAATTCATTTGTTCACAAAAAGTTTCTTTTTTCTTATTTTACTTGTACACCTACAAAATAAAGTTTGATTGAAAACAAAAACTTTATTTTTAAATAACTTAATAGAATACAAAACATTAATTAAACTAAGCTAAGCTCCTTGCAGCAGTGATCTATTTTTAGCTTCAGGTCATTGGATTGTTATGTCGACCTCGCGTGACGTTTCCCGCGGTCAACATAACGTTTGATCATTGTCGATGACCATCTGTCTCGGCCAATCAGAAAGCAGAATACTCGTCCATCATATAATAATACCAGGTGGACGCAGGTGAATACTATTTCCCCCACTTCACGCTAAAGCTAGGTTGAGCTATACTCCTCGACATGTACGTAATCTTTGGAACTTTTCAATTTTGTTCCTAAAAATGTGTAAACCAAGTTAATAAGTTCTGCCTGGCCTTAACACGGCAATAATACGAGTACGTACATCTTATATGTGAAGAAGGAAGCACCAATGGTCGGACTGACGGCTTTGCTGAACATTCCGCCCACATATCGTATCACAACGCTGGTCTTACCCACACCTGGAACAGAGATAGCATATTGAAATTGTTAGTAAACATCATATTTGTCAAAGTTGCAATATGTTATATAGTGGAGGTGTACTCATGTGTGTACTTTGTGTTTGTACTCTATGGGTGTATTTTATGTGTGTAGTTTGTGTGTACTCTATTGGTATACTGTGTGTTCGTACTCTGCGTGTTTACTTTATATGTCTACTGTTGGTGTACTCTATTGGTGTACTTTATGTGTGTACTGTGTGTGTGTGTACGTGTACGCTATAAGTGTGCACTATATGTGTGTATTCTGTGGGTGTAGAACACTATGGGGGTCCTTTGTGTACTTTGTGTGTGTACTCTATTGGTATACTTTGTGTGTGTACTCTGTGTGTGTAGAACTCGATGGGGGTCCTTTGTGTACTGTGTGTGTGTACTCTGTGTGTGTACTCCGTGTGTACTTTATGTGTGTAGTTTGTGTATACTCTATTGGTATACTTTATGTGTGTACTCTGTGTGTGTAGAACTCTATGGGGGTACTTTGTGTGTGTACTTTGTGTGCGTACTCTATGAGTGTACCTTGTGCGTACTCTGCGTGTGTACATTATATGTCTACTGTTGGTGTACTCTTTTAGTGTACTATATGTATGTACTGTGTGTGTGTAGTACTCTATGGATGTACTTAAGGTGTGTACTTTGCGTGCGTACCTCTTTTACATGATTTATACGTGTACTCTATGGGGTTACTTTGTGGTTGTACTCTATGGTGTACTTGATGAGTGTAAACCAATCTACTGACCCAAATCTTTTATAATTTGTGTCCTGAAACACAACCTATTTTTGTTTTGGCCTTACTGTTAATTTCAGGTTCATTATAACCTGGAGACATTTGTATTTTGAAAACGACACCTTAGGCCGGTAATTAGAAAACACCCTGGACAGTTACAGGTGTCAAGTGTCTATTTAGGTGTCATATTTTGACATTTCATAAATCATTGTTGATTTGTTTTGTACCTGACACCAACAGCTGTGGTTTATTGCTGCCATTGTTTGCATGTAGGAAATTATATGTGTGGGTAAAAAATCATTTTAAAAAATAATAAATAATAAGTTTTTAACATCCTGTCAGTGAGTAGATCTATTTGGTTTGATATACGGTTTATGAAATGATTGTCTACATTTATCTTGGAACTGGCCCGGAATTATATTATAATCTAGCATGTTTAGGGCCAAGATCAAAATCTTTATTCCACAATAAAGTACTGTTTTTGAGTGATGTCACAGAATAATGGCCTTGGATATAAAAAACACATCAATGTCATGACATTATAAGAAGTGGCCCTGGTTGTGGATTTTCGATTCATGGACAATTTATTTCACTAAATTAGTGTGTGTTTCAGTTAAAATATTGTTAATAAAGGGAGTCTTGGGCCTCATGCTATAACTAAAACAGTTTAAGGCAAAACACATGATGATCCAGGCACTATATTTCTTCACCATTGATAATTGTGACACTCAGAGTGACACTTATTTTGCTGATAACCTCTATTAATAATTTCCTATATCATAGACTCAAACATTTGTCATTTTCACTTAGAAGTAAGGTTTCTTTCAATATTTACATTAAATCTTCAATATCTACTCATAGGAACTCATATTAAACCATGGTCATTTGGCATTTTCCTTTTTGAACTATCATTTGGCCACAAGGATAATATTTTGGCCAGTTATTATTTGTTGGCACTGGCCAATGTGACGAGTAACTAAATTTGTATTTGTCGAGCTCTGTTACATAGTGCTCACATTACCATGTTACAGACTTGTGGTGCTACCAACATTATTACCCTGGTCTCAGCTTTAATATAGCTGACACAGCACTTTAGGTTCACCTCCATCACCACCTTCACCAGGTTCCCATGCTAACTATTGGCTGAACAGAGGTACACCTTGAATAAAGTCACTATCCCACAGTGACATCATACGTCTTTCAACTCATGTCCCATTGTGGGATAGGGCATCTACCTTCAAACTCTCAGTTTATCTAGAAATGAAGCAGGTCACCCACCCATGCAGTTAGCCAGACCCATTGTTGCTGAACTTCACTGAAAGTGGTCAACTGAACTATGTACAAGATCATGTGCCAAACTGCAGAACCCTATGATTATAAAATAATGAGCAATTTTTAACATAAAATCACATTTTGAGATATTTCTGACATCTTATAGTTATTGGAACATGCACAATGCTATTAAAAAGGCTCGGCCCCTTTATTAGAGGAAGTATATCAGGTAAGATCAAGTTCCTCTCATTAGCAACTGTCTTGTGGTTTCACATCTGATACATTGCACTAATGTCTAGCAGGCATCTATGAATTGTGATCAACTCATGTGAATTCAGATAGAGTCAAGTTGCCAAGTTCCTCCAACCCCTGTTAATCATATGCTGTAACCATTTCAAATCAGGCATTTCACAATATGTTAGTAGGTTCTCTTATTCAATACCAAGTATTGCCTCATATTACACAATACAAACCTTTTCAGTGACGGATACAGGAATTTTGAAAGGGGGGTCCACCAATGGAAAAGGGGGGGGAGGGGGGGGGTGTCCAAAAATTGTTTTTCCATGCAAAATTTTGTTTAAGGTTGGGGGAGGTCCGGATCTGCCACTGCTTTCATAAATTATAACATATCCCTGTTAAGAAAGAAAGTTACATAACAAAATGTGTATCAGGGAGGAAAATGGTCAGTTGATAACAATGTCAGAACAACATAATCAACATCCAGTGATCCACCATGTTCATTTTATTAAACAGCTTTAAACCATATGCTGTAACCATTTTAAATCAGACATTTCACAATATGTAAGTAGGTTCTCTTATTCAATACCAAGTATTGCCTCATATTACACAATACAAACCTTTTCAGTGACGGATCCAGGAATTTTGAAAGGGGGGTCAACCAATGGAAAAGAGGGGGTCCAAAATTTTTTTTTACCATACCCGCCCATTCACAAATTTTTTAAAGGGGGGGCTCCTGACCCCCTCGTCCCCCCATGGAACATGAATTCTTAAATTAATCAGAACAAGCATCAATTGAAGTTTTGATTTCCAGGCCAAAATGCCACTTTCAAGTATATTTCATTTATATATCACTGAGGCTGCTGTTATTGATGCTATGGAGAGTAAACAATACAATATAATATAGTTGTCATGCATCGCAGTGAAATTACAGTTCCATTGTAAGGGGAATACCGAACATTACCGACAGTTTTTGAGGGGAATAGCGAACATTGCCGATATGTTTTGGGTGATGAAAATAGGTTTCCCGCTTGAAAGTTGACAGATGTTTAATAATTAAATAAAAACTTTTCAGTCGCACAGTTGCACATTAAATTATGGGTCGGTCTGTTACCGGAAACACCATCTATTTTTGTTTTGGCCTTAAGGTCGTGCAGAGTTACCTGCCCTTACTTAGAGTAAGCCAAATCTGAATGATGATAAAATCAACTGGGACATTGGCAGCGAGAGACGTTTATTGCCGATAATTCGTTTCAAAGTCAAAATATGTTTTTGACAGCATCGTTTTTGGTGAAAAGGGTACTTATACAATTTTAGGAAGTAATTTTGGACCTTTCTTAATTGCTCATTTTAGATTTTTATGTTAGGCATTTTCCTTCCTGAATTTTCCACTCACCGTGACTCAATTCTACCACCCCACATTAAATTGTTGAACATTGAACAAGTGTGTAGGAATATTTTTATCCAGAATGAGTAAGTGAGTTCAACATTTGCTGATTTAAAAAAAAGATAGCCCTTGATTTACATTTAGATGACAGATCATGAGATGAAAAAATCCCCAGTGACAGCTATAATACATCACTCTCTTGATTTTAAAAATAAAAACTGATAGGCCCTATTGTTATTTGTTATCAAATTTCGACGAATAATATTATTTTATCTATCAACTTTTAACAGACAATCAATTGCATCAATAGTTTCAACATCAGCGACAGTGAAAATGAATATAAATGGAATTATTAAATGAGGGGTGGTGTACTTGTCAACCACTGAACAAATGCAACAAGTAGGAAGTTGTCAGTTTGACAATCAACAAGCCCGAAAAAAAAATTCGCTTACCTTGCGACCCTAAAACGACAACTTTCCCTTCTATTGACTTCATGGCTTCTTCCGGATGTGCCATCTGCTTGGGTCAAGGTTTGCACTCAGATTTTACGTGTCAATTAGGTCTATGTGTTATCAATCGCTTCTCTTCTTTATCAACTTGATGAGTGTAAACATAGGTTATCCGGATGTGACTTATGACCTTTCATCCATAACAAGTAAAGTTGTGTCGTTGTTTGGCCGCTGTTTCGTATTCATTGTTTCCGTTACATTTTATAAACCTTTATGAAAATATTTCTTCAACAATGAACTTCATAATAATAACTGAAATATATTTATTTATATGTTTCATAATTATATTAATTATGTTATTGATTTTTTAAAATAATTTATAACAAAACTCATCTTTGTGTTAGTTTACCTATCGAAACAATCTTTATATTTCTAAAAACTAATTTGACATAGATGTAGCTTTAAATAAGGTTTATAATTTAAGTAAGATAAGCCATGTACACGTAGGTAAACTGCTACAAAACATGCCTGTGTGTGAATAGATTCATCAATTTTATATTAAAAAAACCCAACAAATTTTTAGCTATTGCAAACAACAATGTCTGTATTATTTTCATATATATCTTTGTGACTAATTAAGTGATTTTTGTCATGTTTGTGTTAAAGTTCTAATGATATGCGTCTGCATATATTAAAAAAAAGTGAAAAATGAGATTACATCTTTTGTCACGTTTGTCGATAAATTGGATAATATTAACAAGTTTAGCAAACTTTTGTTAAAATTAAGGTTCAATGCATTTATGGAATGCTTTGATACTTTTGTCACAGACATGTTTTCATGTTGCCATAAAGAAACATCTAACCATGAACTGATACATCGGTACATCGTTATGTTCGATATATTTTACGCACGCTTCCATTATATTTTGTAATCTGTGTTTTTTAGGCATTCCTAACCTGTTGTGTTGAATTAATACATTGTGAATATAAGTTTTAAAATTGTCGGTACCTTCCTAGACCATCCATCGTCAATAAATGATAAAAAATGTTATCACACACTCGGAAGATCCTTTTTGATTCATCACACCTGTCGACTTTTGTCGTCTGCATAACCTTTAAAGGGGCAGTAGCACGTTTTTTTTCGCTCAAATAAGAATGACCGCCATGCAATTTTTGATTTATACGTAACACCGTTATAACCAAGTTACGGATAATTGTTTTGGTTTGTGTAATAAGATGTTTTACCCTCTAAAGTAAATATAAATGATATTAAAACCTTTCATTATGAATGGGATTTATTTTTAAATGTGCTACAGTCCCTTTAAAGCCCGACGCTACACGTTTGATTAAATTAAGATCTATTTTAATAATTCTGTTATATATTCTCTGATTCTCAGTATGCTTATCTCCTAAATTCACATCATACACTTACCTTGGTTTGTGTAATATGTTTCGTCATACGTCAAACAGATCTAGGAGATCTAATATACCTTCTTGTGTTTCAGTTCTTAAAAGTGCATCCATTGTGTTGTTGGGGGGTCATATATTCCAAACGTTATAAATGGTGTTACGAATACTACTGTAGCATATGTCTGTAGAATTACCAGTATGGAACAAGGCCACTTCTAGGGCGTATTTTTTTCTAATAAGTTCTATTCTGTGCCATACAAACATGACAGTCTTTGGGAAACTTAAAGGTACATCCATTGTGTTGTGGGGGTCACATATTGCAAACGTTATAAATGGTGTTACTTAATCGAGAAGTACCGACTGTTACCGAAAACTACCATTTTGATGAACGTTGACTCAGTGTATTGACCATATGAAGGTAAAAGTAGTGATTTCTGATCGAAAACCGGAGAATGCATCGCGATTGATGCGCGCCAAGGAGTCAAACGTAATTTCTTATATCTTATTTATAACAGATAATATGACACTATTTCGGTTGATAATGTGTAATAGGTCATATAACTGCTGTGCATGTAAATGGGACGTGCAGTTTCGGTTTCTAAACTTCTGCTATCTTATCTTTTTTCTTCTTTTGTTTTCATTTGGTAAAATACTGAAAGTAGTGCCATTAATACAGAGCAAACTTCCGGTCGATATCAGAATATCGACGTCAAATTCACATTCGCAAATATTGACACAAAACTTCTCTTTTGCAAACTTACTTACTTTTGAGAAATGAGAAATAGTGTCCGAACCAAGGTCAAAACTGTCCGAACCAAAGTCATTTTGACGTATTGTCAAAATCTCCATACTTAACCACAGAGTCACTATTCTAAATATTTTTAGTTTAGTAATTGTTTCTTCATATAGTATATATTTATACACAGTTTGATATATTCTGGGAATTCTGGAATTGCATTTATGGTTTGAACTATGCAAACACATTTATATTACGACAAATATTTCGCCAATTCTTTCAATGAAATCGGTAATTGAACCACTCGCAAAACTTATTTTTCAAAATATTCCGGTTGCGTAAAGCATTGTGATGTCATGTGATTGATGGTGACAGCACATTGTGCAAAATCTACTGTCAAAATGATATCTCCCAGGAGATATCGCTTGAGGAACACAGTTTTGGATGATAAAAAAGTTATTTTGATAAATAGTTTTAACAATTAACGCATAATGACGTAACAGAAAGTTGTACTTAAAGTACTTCGCGTATCCTTAACACATTTGGTATACTGCCTCCCCACATCATGTAGATGGTTTGAACTAGTTTTCAATTCTACTTTAAAAATTAATTTTGAGTTCATCAGGCCTGAAATGCCCAATGGGCTTATGGCATGGTATGGTGTCAGTCGCCCGTCCGTCCTTTCGACGATTCTAAATTGTAGATTTGGTGACCCCATGACCCCGAAATGGGTCACAGGGGTGACGACCTTAAAAACCTAATTTCATCTTCTTCTCCATTACCAAAAGGTCTAGAGGGCTGAAATGTTTTGTGTAGACCCCTTGGTCATTAGGGATTCTAAATTGTAGATTTTGTGACCCTGTGACCCCAAATAAGGTCACATGGGTCAAAACCTCAAACACCTATTTTCATCTTCTTCTCCAGTACCAACTGGTCCAAAAAGCTGAAATGTTGTGTATAGACTCCTTGGCCAATGGTGATTCGAAATCGGTCACATGGGTCATGACCTTAAACGTATTTTTTTCTTGTTAACAATGTATTACTTGAGATAACTTATATCTTATATCAACCTTAGATATTTAATCACTGATGTCCTGATGAGCTTCAGAGCCTATGGCTCTATTTTTTAAGTTCCTAAGTTGATTTTGGGGAAGTGGGGAGACATCTGTTGTACGAGTTAAAACACCTTCTCGTTCTGTGGGCTATTGTGCTCGGCCATAATCCCATGTCTGGGTTAGCCAGTATATATATAGTGGCCATGTCATTAAGTGGAGAAGCAACACAGACTTTCAAACGAAATCACTGATAACGTTTTAAAATAAGGAGGCGTCATGAGTTGTTTTTTTTTTTTTTTTTTTTTTTTTTTTTACTTTTAAAACTTTTATTTTTATTTTTTATTTATTTCTTTTTTTGTGGTTCATGCAAATAACAATTTACAAGTGACATTCTGAGTACAACATATTACAATAAACACACATAAATTCTAAGCAATCAAACCCTCCGTTTTGTGTTACAATTTCTGAGGGTTTTCAGTTTAAGAAGGAACAAAGGTAAAGATAGAGTGATGTATTTAATTAGTCAAATAGTAAATGACAAGTTGACCAAAATTTCATAAATTTGGAGTAGTTGCATGTAGAATAAGCGTTATATGTGTCGATATTGTAAGTTTTCTTAATGTCATTTTTAATGTAGGTTAAATTTGGTTTCAAGCCGTTTTGTTTTGTTTTGTTTTGAAAATGGTGTACTTAATGGTTGTGATTATCGTGTTAAGTATTCTGTTCCTATATTCAGGATATTCAAGACAGATGTTTCTTTTTGATAGATTTATGTTTGCTTGCGTACGTGTCTCTATCCATTCTTTTACTTTACTCCAGATATCTTTAACAATTGGACATTCGAAAAAGAGATGACTTATTGTTTCTATCTCTTCCTCACAGAAGCTGCATATATTTTCATCTTTATATGTCATGAGTTTTAATTGTATCGATAGGTCAGACATCTTATCTTTCATGGTATTGAGACGGTGGTGCTAAAAAGTTACCCGTAGTCCTGTTGTCATGGCAACGACAAACACACTCAATGCATATACTTATTTGATTTAAACAGTATTTTATTTCCGAATAACATATCACGTACATGAAATATGAGAAGTTAAATTGGAAAAAAAGGATTAGCAAACAGGCTACACTAGCCTATATAAATGCTGCTCCTAACTTATTTCAAGTAATTTATAACATTTTATTTTCAATGTTGCATCTTAGAATATACATGTAGTAGTAGCCTAGGCTGTCACTTTCAATGATTCACGTTAGCTCTGAGTGGGATTTGATAGAAAATAAGAGTGTCCACCAACAGATCCATTCCTATTAAATGAATGTGCACATTTACCATTGTTGAGGAATATGATATTATACAAAATAGGTATAAAATGAATCACCGAATTCGTATGATGCGCCCGCTCCTAACCTTTATTTTCTATAAATGCGAGTTTTGTTTGCAAAAGAGCTGAAAGAATCGAGTTGAATATTGATCGTTTATCGTGAAGGTAAGTAAAACAGTGTTATCTCCCTTGTTCAAGCAATGTTCTGATTGGTTAACACACTATTTAAGTTATTACCACAACCCCAAAAGATTACTGCCAGTTGGAAAATAGTGTATATTTTCATGGCTTTAACTTTCTTGTTGATGTCTTTATCGTTGATTTTTTTTATGTAACCTAATTAAAAATATTTTTAAAAAGTGTCCGTGTATCAGATGTCAGGACTATCAGGATATCGATAATGAACAGGGCACTTTAATGAATGGTTGCCACGGACAACGAGGTCTAAGTTGGATGTATATTTCATTATCTGAGCAGTATATACATACACAATCGCAAGCTTTTTTACCAATCGTATTTTTATGTGGTCGATGATCACAAAGCACGTCTAAGCCATTTCAAATGAAATATCCAAGAAGACATTTGTTTTATGTCTGTAATACAAATTTAAAGAGCCATCAAGGATGTTAGTGTTTCAAATTAAAATAACTTGTGGAAAATATACTTATAACGTCAATCGTCAATCGCCAGAGAAATCTTTTATCTACAACATGACATGTGTTAAATAATTTTCATATCACGACAATGTTATGCAATTTGGTTTCAAAGAGAACTCCCCATTCGAGTAGCGCGCGCTAAGAGTATCTGACGTCATATAAACAGAATCCCCTTTATTGCATAACACGTACTATACACAACAGCGGACAACAGCAAGCGTTTCCGAAGCGTGATGGCTTGTCTCTAGCTCAAGTCGCTATAACAACCCATGTGCTGCACTTGCTGCACGTGCTTCTCTTGCAAGTTACCCTTGTCACACATTACTGAATGTGACGATTGCTTTACAAACAATGTTTCTAAATGTCCTGAGAATATACAAATTATTGCCTGTTTAATGTACTTTTTATTGAAATAAGACCAGCATGTTATGACACATGTTTACTCTCATAAATTATAAAATTCAAGCAAAATACCTAGTTTGGTAAAACAATTATTCCAATATCTGTAGAAAATACATTATTAAATGAAATGGTAAAAAAATAACCGCCAAAATTATATATTTCAATTTCTTTCATTGCTCATAAATTGTGTTATTCTTTCGTGTCTTTGTTTACATTGTGTGAGCTAGACAACAATGCTTTGCGCTTGAAAACTAATAGACTGGATCTATATTTAGACTGGAAAACACCTTTACTAATTAGTGCAATTTCTCGGCTTATTTTGGGTTGAAAAGAATTGTGAAAAATTAAGTGTATTTATTATATGATTGCAGGTGAAATACCGGGATCTATCAATGAAAATAAACCGTGTTATCAGTCACTAGTGAAAATAACAATGGAACGTGTTATCAGTCACTAGTGACTGATATAACAATGACCTGACGTCATAAAACAATGCTCCGACGTCATGACACGTTCATGACGTCACATTGTTGCTGAGGCGACAGGCTCATTCTGGAGCCGACTTAACGTAAATGCAAGTCTATTTCGGTGAATATTCAAAGATTTGGTCATATAATAAATAGAAAATTTGTCTTTTCTTGACAAATACCATGTTTATCTCATCTCGTGAGGTAGAAAAGTTATATATTTTCAGCCGTGGCTGCGCCACTCGTGAAAATATAACCTTTCTACCTCACTCCATGAGATAAACATGGTATTAGTAAAAAAAAAAGCAAAATATCCTCTAAATATTTCACGGAGATAGATTTTTGGCAATCTTTCGATATGTTCATCAACATCCTTGATGGCTCTTTAAAGTATACATATGTATAAAAAATAGCATGTATCATGATTTGAATAGGATGTAATGATTGAAATCGAATTTAAATTTGAAATGTTGTCATTATACATTTATGATTGCATCTTCATATGATTAGAAGTGTGTTGGAATTGAGTGACATGAGGTTGTTTTAATAGACAATGAATTGAACAATAACAAGTGAAAGGATCCGCTCAATCCTAATGTTTGTTGCAATGTTGTATTAGTCGATATTTGTTATTGTAACACAATTTCGGTGTATCCTTGATTCTGATTGGTTGATTTGCCTATGTTGAATGACATTGAATACCCGCAAATTACTTGGGGCGAATCACCGCGAACATATACATCATGTTCACAAGATGAGGCCCGACTCAAAATTTAATTTTTCTATTTCTCTTAATATGTGCTCCTTACTCAAATTGAACAGATTGCATTGTCATTTTCTAACTTGTGTATAGCAGTATATGTCACAAATAACTCTCAAAATTGATTAGTTTCAAGTAACTAAAATGTTTTTAACTAGTAAGATTTGACACCCGCTTCAACACCCGCAAATTTCAGCGTGTAAAACCCCCGGCTAACGCCGTCGGTTTTAAACTAAATTT
Organism: Gibbula magus; assembly: GCA_936450465.1. Lineage (NCBI taxonomy): Eukaryota > Metazoa > Mollusca > Gastropoda > Trochida > Trochidae > Gibbula > Gibbula magus. The sequence continues at coordinate 61,103,472 of OW388302.1, forward strand.
GCAGGTGTTGAATAGCAATGAAGCCCGCACATTTTACAAACGCAAATATATTTATCTTATAATTGTTATTCGATTGGACTGTGGTTAACATTTTTCTAGCACTCCCGACAGTACTTTACATCAACTACAGAACGGTTAAAGATTAGAAGCTACAAAACGCTGAGCTTATATCACCATATATCACCAGATTAATTAGACCAGGTTCAGTCTCATACTGCCTACAGTCCCAATCTGCCTTCTTCCCACTCTGCCTACAATTATAGTGTAGGCAGTTTGGGAAATTATTTTTTACCCTTAGCATGATGGAACAACCTATCGAGTTCCTAACATCACAACAGAGTCACACTCATACAGAAAAAGTGAACCTGTTTATTTAGTATTACAAATAATCATGTCAGAGTACCTAAATTCTTGCATCTACTAACCCGTCTACTAAATAGAGGATACTAAACGACCTTCTATTTAATACCATTTTTATTAAACGAGTTAATGATTTTGTATAAAACGAGCGAAAGCGCGAGTTTGATACCAAATCAATCACGAGTTTAATAAAAATGGTATTCAATAGAAGGGAGTTTAGTATTCTGTTTATTACTCGCCAACATATAATCCAGCGAAAAAGCCAACATGGCTCTGAAACTATGATTCCCGCAAGTCCGATACCATTGTGACGACGTTACTCCAATTGTGACGTCATAACCGCAAACTATTGTGACGTCATACACGCGGCGGTATTACACTAGTTTAATATTGCCGTATAAATATTACACTGCAGTATCTTACACGGGCGAGTAATAACATATTATCTTAAGTTATACAATTATACAGAAACTGTTAACCTGGTTATTTAGTATTACAAATAATCATACCAGAGAAGGATCAACTTAATCCCTGCATCTTCGCATATTCTTATTTTATCACAGTTCACAGCAGGTGAAGCGTGAACTTGTGAAAATTCATGAATAAAATAGATAAATTAAAGATGAAAACACATCTGTTAAAAAAAAGAGCCGTATTAAAATAGGTTGACTTCTTGACCTCATATGCTTCGTATGAAAACTAATTATAACTTGTAGATATCCAGTATAAGTATAACCTACAAAATGTAATAATGAGCCGGTACGTACTTATCCCCAAAATAGTACAGTACTACTACCAATTACTCATCCTATAATCGAAAACTAACTCAATAAACCGATAGATAACCATCTTTTACACGTGGTAGCCTATTACTTGACAATATATGGTCGTTATTGTGCTCGGGTCGCCGCAGGGACCCAACTAATAATTTTAGCTTGGTTCATTAAGGTCTCAATAGTTATTTCCCTTATCATATTTTATTAGCGCTTTATTCTGAGGTAAGAGTTGCGTCCCTTGCGAATGTCTCGAATTCTTGGGTATGTCAAACTGACATCTATAGTATAGAATGTAAACGGGACCCGTTAATCTGTTTAACACACGCGGACCTAATGCACACCCATAACTTGTCCGATTAATCACGTCGTCAAAACCCACTGACATAATATTGTTCGTCAACTGCAAACTCAATTGTTCTTCTTGCTTCCAATATTGTATTTATGCCTTCACGAACTCAAAATCATGACGGTTCCTGTCATTCTTATTGTAGGTTTCCTTAAAAAAGTTCAGGAACATTTGTGCTTTCATCATATTGACTCCCATCCCATAATGCACTCCATCTGGACTGACAACACCGGAAGTGACGTCAAAGGTGTCGAAAATTGGAATGTGGTATTGTCGTAAACTATCACCCATAAACCTATTAAACTTTCGGACGTATTGAAAGTTTTCTCCCGATATATCCGGTACCACCAATGGATGCGGACTATGAGCGGACGCCCAAATCAATTTCGGCCAATTCGATTTCTTCCTGGCTAGTATTTTAATGGCGGGTTCCATTAATGACGACAATACGGTCACATCAAAACTGTCATGTAGGCCAAGACCAATCAAAATGTAGGAGTTTTTCTTGTCCAGAAGTTGATAGATGACGTCAAAGAGCGCTTCACGTTCCTCAATGGCCTTGACCTCTCTGAACTTGACCTTGAGAGGGTTGACGCCGCAGAAGGAAGCCTCTTCTCGGATGAAACCCTGACACTCTGGCTCGGAGAAGACACTCATTCTGGAACACGTCTCCCGTGTCTCTGGAATCAAGAACAGGAAGTCGTCAGTCAACATGAAATGGACAACGTGATCATGTTCAACACCTGAACAAATCTAGTGAGATGCTCCTGTTGCCACCTCAACATCCTGTTCGTTTCCTTTCAGCAAGGTGGCATATGGAGCTTGTCACTAGACTGAGATATAAGCTTATAAACTGAATGAGGAAACTATCACAATGAATCTAGCGGACACCCCTAAGCACTACTCGCCCCAATTTGACCTGAACTAGTACTACACTAGAACTCAATGAAACTCTCCGGAGTTGAAAGCTCTTCCTCAATAACTACAACACAATCACAGTCAAGCATCAGCTATCTAACCATAAACACTGTTATTATTACCCACGTGGTACTTCGTAATGAAATGTATTTAAATATGACTGTATTATAGGCCATGAGGCCGATATTACAAATAAACTTCTGTCTGTCTGTCTGTCTGTCTGTCTGTAAAGGGGTTTCACAACCTATATTACATCACCGTTAGCAGCAGAGCCAACATCGATCACCATCACCATTATCATTACCATTATCTTCAAATGTCATACATGCTACATGATGGCGGTTTTGTACGTCACAGTTATTACAATAAAACCTTTTGGCAATCCACAAAACAAAATTATTATTATGCACTCACCATTAGCGACCGTCTCGTTATAAACAGCTCCATCGACCGGATTACCCGACAGCAGCAAGAGAAGGGCTGTATACATGTGACGCATAATCGAATCTCCTACGACGTAAAGCTGCGACCCTCCGACTACGTTGCAGGCTGATTTGACGGTGTAGTTCCACACCTCACACTGTGGGTTGACCGGTTCCCACGTGGAATACTCTGCGTGTACGAACGACCGTAAATCAACGCAGTCGAAACAGTCACAGAGTCCCTGGTTCTTCGTCACACATCGTCCTCTTTGGCAACATGGAGTCGGTCCATCCGGGTCACACAGTCCCCGGATGGACGTATCGTTCGTTAGTTCTACGTTACCGCATCTTCCATCCTCCCTTTCCAGGTTTTGCGTTATATTAAGAAGCTCTCTTACGCCTTCTATGAATTCGTCCACTTGGACTTTTTCCGGAAACGTGGGCTCCCTCTGTCGCCACCTTCCTTTCATCATTCCGTTACGAACATCCGGGCATTTATATTCTTTCAACTTCAATCGGCGAGGATGATTGTGCGTTTCGTGAGCTGATGACGGAAGTTTAATCTCATCAATTGCATGAATGCTTACGTCATCAAATTTGTGAGTTTTGACGTTATCGGGTGGATGGTTCCGACCAGAAGGCTTGTGTCCGCCAGACAGATGAACAGGTAGGCCTAGCTGGAGTTTAGAGCGCCGTGTCCCCAGGCGGAGCAGATGGTAGGAGGAGGCCCCAGCGAGGATAATGACAGCCGCGATACCCACGATCGTCCATATGTTGAACTTATTGTTTGATGTCCTGTAACAGAAACACTGATGATAGCAAAGTCTCGTTAACTTAAAGGAGAGATGGGATGAAGAAATCATTTATTTTAGAATTCGTTTATTTTTTTCAGAATAGGAAGTTTGTTATGTCTTTTATCCAAATATGTACGACAATTTGGGGGTCACCGAAAGATTTAAAGAGTATTCGGCATTGATAATATACTGCCGTCGGCATTTACTGCACACATTATATTACAGTTTTAGCAATATCTTAAATAGGTGTCAGTGAAAAATTCCTGTGCAAAATGCGAAAAAGATGTTAGAAATCCTTTATTCAACACAACTGAGATGAATGATGGTATATGTATAATGGGCAAAGACACAAACGTTACAAATGGTGACTGTCATATCGAAAAGTATTGACTCTTTATTTGTTTAATAGCCGTTTTAAAGCTAGTCGATTCAATATAGTGACGATATAAAGGTGAAAGTGGTGAAATTTGATCGAAATAATAATACTGCCCTCGGCAATGACCGAAGCAAGCGCTTTCAATGAATAAATTCGGAATCCATTTAGATACATTTTGATCACATACGTGGATATGTTGCAAGTTTATATTTTGAAAATCAATGACTGTTATGAGAAACAAAATTAAATTTAGCACTTTTTGAAGAAAAACGGCATTATAATCTAATCTATGGCGAGGAGTACACAATCTATTCTAGTATATATTCTTTTAGAAAAAAACATACTCGGACTCGGCCCGAAAAAGTACAACAATTTGTACTATTGAAGGTAGTGTTATCTCAAATATAATCATGTTATATTTCTTCACTATCTAAATGGCGTATTTCTATTTCAAATATTCAAAGTTTAAAAACTTACCTCGATTTCATCGTGTATATCCCAATCCTCTGCTAAGAACTGAACATCCCACTAGCGTCCATGTACTGTTATAAGGTCATGTCCCCTTCGGGTAAATACGTTATAGACACGGTCAGTTAAATACAGCCTTTATCAGAAGGTAAATCTTGACAGTTATGTAATCTGGAAATTAAGAATTATCTCGTTTACCCTAATCAAGGTGCGTATCTCTGAGCTATCTGCAAGTGAAGATTAATCCAGTGCAATCTTCACAGGCGGTAATCTCCGTTATACGACTGCGTCGTTGAGAGTACTCATCATCATTTACAACATCATTTATCGTAAATGAGTCATTCTAAAAAAGTGGACAATTCCGGACACAAAAAATTGGAAAATTTCGTGAAAAATTTCAGAACTTTATTTTCACAAATAAGAAGACACATCATTAAGACATGAGAAAAAAATATAAAAGTGAGGCTTCATGAGATATATTAAGTCTGTGGCTAATTAATTTAATTAGCTAGTATGACCATGAGTGTCTTTCCTGTAACAGTTATGTGTTTTTGTTTAAAATGTTTTAATAGTGATTATTTCAAAAAATATGTTTACACCTTGTCTTTTAAAGGTACATCCATTGTGTTGTTGGGGGTCACATATTGCAAACGATATAAATGGTGTAACTTTATCGAGAAGTACCGACTGTTACCAACAACTACCACTTTAATGATAGTAGACTTAGCATATTGACGATATGAAGGGTAAAAATAGTGATTTCTGATCGAAAACCGGACAATACACAGCGTGTGGCGCGCGTCAATGAGTCAAACGTAATATTGGAATCTTATTTATATCAGACAAAAAGACAAATTTGAGTTGATAGTGTTCAATAGGTTATATAACTTCTCTGCATCGTGCAGTTTCGGTTTTTGCACATGCATAATGGTGTTACTCAATTTTAATTGGAAATTAGTAATTATGATATATTTTGCGATTGGGGATAAATATGCAAGCTAAGTGAATTTATTTGTATTGTAGACAGCACATGTGGTGAGTTGGAACGTATTAAAGCTAAATAAAATGTTTATGAAACACAATGGATGCACCTCAGGCAGATCATAAATTTGCGAATAATTGACTTTGGAGATAAAAATAGTAGCGACCAATTGTAGACACACCAGTTATGTAGCCTTGAAACATCAGCACATTTACATGTAGGCCTATGTGTGGGCGAAATTGAACGTTTTTTTTCGGTATCATGCCACGGGAAGATTCAGTTCGAACGTTTAGAAGAATCGTAATTTAAATCTTCCAAGTCATAATCATATTTTAACTGTGTAAAACCTTCCTTTCATATGATAAAAACCGAAATGTTACTAAATATTTAAAAAATATGTCCGTGTGTATATGTGTCAAAAACGTCATGCACGGTTGATCGGGTGGTCTTACAAACAGCGCTCCGACGCGCTCGTATACCGTATCTGTACATCTCTACCGTGTCGACCCCGCGTTAGGCCAAGGAGAGATATATCCTTGAGTCGGGTCCAGGGGCAAGATTATCCAGATTAGTCCGGAGCTACTGATGATCGTAAATCCTGGGCTCCGTTCCATAACAGCGAGAGCTTATAATTTCGCTCATTGCTTGCTCAATGTAGCGCTCATTCTCTCTTGAACGACACGGTGCAAATTCCTCGAAGTTTGCTCGCCTTGCTACGTAGCGCTACATTGAGCATTAATTCAGTTCAAGAAAGGTTTAAAAGTAATCGCTTATTGATTACTTTGAAACCTCTCTTGAACACGGCTCTGATTGCTTGCTGTCAAACATGTATATGTAAGTTGCCAGACTCCCCAGTAGACTAAAATTTAGTCTATGGAATTTTGATAATTACTATATCTTTATTCTTTTGATTATATATTATTTATACTATAGTTTATCTAGACTTGATGAATAAAGTTCTAGACTTTATAAAATGCTCTTATTATTTTTACACAGTCACGGAGCAGGACTAACTCCCTAGCAATATCTGATGAACTTCACTCCTGAGATGCATAGTTACTTTAATGATGACAGAAAAACAATTCTTCACAAAATCTTAAATAGAGAAATCTTACTTCTTTCAAGCATTTAATGTTTTCAAAGAAAACATTAGAATTGAAAAAATTATCAGTGTTTATCAAATGTATACTTACACACTATAAATGTTTAACATGCCCCATATTGTCATTGTATATATGTAATGTGATGTCCTGTATACTCTTGTATCACCGCTGGGTGATTGACGGACGATACAGAAGTTGACCGCTGTCACCTTTCACAAGCAGCCTACTGAGGGGACCGTATGTCACTTAGGTAATAAGGAGTCACAGGTTCCATGTATTCCATCCATATGTTATCGTAATTTTATCCCCCGCCGCGCGTTTAGTGCGAAGAGGGGGATATAGTATTCGGCTGCGCACGAAATGGAATAACTCAAGTACTTTTCACTGGATTCTCTTCATATTTTGCATATGTGTTCATCATAGGGAGAGTGTTCCTACAGAGGTTTATGACCTTGACCTTCATTTCAAGGTCACAACGAGACGTTGTCATTTTACCCGTGTCAGCGGGATATCTCAAGAACCATTCACTGGATCCTCTTCATATCCTTACACATAACTTCTCCTAGGGAAGACAAAGGGCTGATTCTCAAGGTCACAGCGGAACTTTTAATTTTTCGACATGTTAAAAGTGCATCCATTGTGTTGTTGGGGTTCACATATTGCAAACGTTATAAATGGTGTTACTTTATCAAGAAGTACCGACTGTTACCGAAAACTACCATTTTGACGATAGTAGACTTAGCATATTGACGATATGAAGCTAAAAATAATGATTTCTGACCGAAAATCGGACAATGCACAGCGTGTGGCGGGCGTTTTAGAGTCAAACGTAATTTTGGAATCTTATTTATAACAGGAAAAAAGACAAATTTGAGTTGATAATGTTTAATAGGTCACATAACTACTGTGCATGTAAATGGGACGTGCAGTTTCGGTTTCTGCACACGCTTAATGATGTTACTAGATTTTAATTGGAAACTAGTAATTATGATATATTTGGCGATTGGGGATAAATATGCAAGCTGAGTGAATTTATTTGTATTGTAAACAGCACATGTGGTGAGTTGGAACGTAGTATTAAAGCCCAATAAAAGTTTATGAAACATAATGGATGCTCCTTAAATGTACATGTAAAGCTTGTCAGCGGTTTATATATCAAGAACCATTCACTGGAATTTCATCATATCTTACACAAAGCACTTCTCAGTAAAGACAAAGGGCTGATTGTATATTTTTTTAACCTTGACATTATTCTCAAGGTCACAGCAAACCTTTGAGTTTGTCGACATGTTAAGCTTGTCAGGGGAATCGATATCACAAGAACTGTTCATTGGATTCTCATCATTATCTTACCATGGCCAGTGGTTCTTTTAGGGAAAATTCAGGGCCCAATCGATTTTGCTGATCTTCACTCAATTTTGAAGTATTAATTTGCGGCGGGGATCATGTCAGCTAAATGACAACTACTTGTCTTCATGTCTGGCTACACAGATCAAGAATATCATCAGCTTAGATGTTTATTTCAACCATAATGACCTCATTATTTGGAAACTATAATAATAATAATAATGAGGATACTTATATCGCGCTGAACTCCACAACACAAAGGGCCATGCTCAAAGCGCTCAGATATCACTTTGTCATGGCGATGTGACGTCACAAACAATGTTAATACATCACTATTCTTCTATTACGTTCCGTTATAAATACTGCGACGGTAAGCAGCAATCCATGCTTAAAAGTAGATTTTATTGTAGGCTTCGATTCTCTTGACTTCGGTAATAAATAGAACATTATTATATATAGATGGAGGTTCTTGTGAGTTTATTTAAGGAAGTTCAGTTTACATTGATCACCCGCTACAACTGAGTACAAACCAAGTAAATGAATGAAATTTAATGATAGCAAATAACATATATGTTGATTGAATAACAATTCCGTGAAGCTGAAAATGAAAGAAAATAAGAGTTATTACTTTATCAGTTTAGGTTTTATTTTAATCTTTCAAATTTCCCATTTATAATGATAGTTTATGTCATTTATATTTACTTTAGAGGGTAAAACATCTTATTACTCAAACCAATTATCCGTAGTAGCAACAACGGTGTTGCGTATAAAGCAAAAATTGTATGGCGGCCATTTTATTGTGAAGACATTTTATTATGTCGAATGACAAAAACGATTTCCATGGCTTTACGGAACCATGTACACTTGTTTTTAAACTTGATTTTCCAAAGAGAAAAGGATGTTTTACTGTTGGTGACATTATTTTCTAAATACATTTCATTGACCTATTTAAGCGAAAAAACGTGCTACTGCCCCTTTAAGGCATTGCCATGAAGATATTTCATATCCCGTAAGTAAAGGGGAGTGAAGGATCATGAGGCATGACGGGTACGCGGAGCACTACTCAGATCAAGTAGACTGCGAGGTTAGAGTGTTACGTTCGATCTGGTTTTAAAGAGATTAAATATGCATGTTCCTATGTAAGTATTCTTACTTTTTATTCCCTTTAGGAGACAATCAACGTGGCACTCGCCGACCAATTGAATCCACTGTATTTGGCCTGACATGTATAAATGCCCGTATCCTCCGCCTTCACGTTAGATATAACGTATTGCAGCTCCGAGCGGAAGGTGTACTCGGTGAACATTTGGCTCTGTTTCCCGGAAAGTGCCGCAAACAACCAGGTCATCGTGACATTTTCAAGGAGTTGTGGATTGAACTTGCAGTCCAACGTGGCACTTCCGCCTGCCTTGGGTGTGAGAGTCTCTGGACTGACAACCAGCTGGTCTGTAATACGCATTAATGGCGTTAAATCAGATCTATAGTCATACATAAAGCTGAATGTATACTGATAATCTTACCCAAGTGTCTTCTGATATAAAATATTGAGAGTGTTGATATATTTGATATCAGAAGACATGGGGTGAGATTCTACTTATCACTCAAAATCATTCTTCATTTCTTCGAACGAAAAACATAAATTTCTGAAAACAGCATCGTGAGTCATTACTTGATGATGTAAACAGCATTGTGATGTCATTTGGTTGACGGTGACAGGGCATTGTGCAAAATCAAACTGTCAAAACTGTTCAAGGAGATATTTCACACAAACGACATTTTAGGTTTTAGTTTTAGGTGATAAATGTATTTATTTAACGTCAACTTAGCGTGAAGTGTGTTCTCAAAGGGTTAGAATGACCTGAACTTGTTAAAACCATGTATCCCAACTTTGGTCTTGGTCGTTGATGTGCTTCAACTGACGATAAATATGACGTCGAGTACTGTTGTGTGACTTTGAATTACGTTGGAATCAATGTGGTTTTCAAGCAATATATATATATAAATAAATTTAGATCAATGAACTAGTGAGTAGGATTGTCATTTTCATAATTTGTGTACTCTTAAGGATGTCCGCTCCTTCCGGTTGAACTTCAAAAATGAAATATGATTAAGTAAAGAGTTTTTCTCATCTTTATTTACTTCATGATATTCTACATCATCTACATACTTTTAAAAAAACAAATGAAATAAAGAAAATGTGACTTTAGAACCTCTAAAAAGTGCTTAAACAGCATAAATGGCCTAAATTTGAATAAAAAAGGGGGGTTTTCAGATACATTTTGTGTCAAAGCTTAAAAAACACACACTACCATCTATATTTTTTTCTTCGATTTCGGTAGGGTAAAATGAACTTTGTAACATATCAAAAAAGGAAAACAAGTTTAATTCTAGAAATGTAGTATTTTAAAGTTTTTAGCAGTTTTTTCACATTTTCCCATAGACTCCCATGTTAAAATTGTACTTATCTTACAGACGTCATATCTCGAAAAAAACCCACACTACCCCCTATTGTTTAATGCTAATTTTCCAATCATATACTTTGATCTATTAAAAAATATAAGTTAGAAAAACTATAAATTTGAGGAGCGAACATCCTAAACTACTCGAAACGGTGAATAATTGCAGTCTAACTATGCATGAGTCGCTTGACCTACGACCATGCAGTTGCTTGATGCCAATGTCACAAATAAACTTACAGTCGTCCTCGAGATTTCTTGTTGTTGGTGCTGTTGTTGTTGTCGTGGTAAGAGGTGCTGTCGAGATTGTAGACTCCGTTGTCATTGTTGTCGGAGCTGTTGATGACATCACAGCTATTAATGGCTTCGCCGTTGTTTGCTTCGACGTTGTAGGATTTGGCGTTGTAGACTTTTGCGTTGTAGGCTTTGTCGTTGACGTTGTCGGAATTTCCGTTGACGTTGTCGGAATTGCCGTTGTCGACGTTGACGTTGTCGGAATTGACGTTGTCGGAATTGACGTTGTCGGCGTTGACGTTGATGTACTTGGTGTCGTTGGTTTTGAAGTAGTGGTTGTCTTTGGCGGCGACGTCGACGGTATTAAAGCTGCAGTTGTATGGGCGGGTATTTCAGTCCCGATCAGAGTTACCTGCCCTTGACTGACTTTTGCGGAACAGAACTCCCTGTTACAGTCGTCCACGTTGCAGCAGGCTCGACAGAGTTCCGTACGCTTCGCTGAACGCTTTGTTTGGAGGTAATAACCCAATGTTACACAGACCTGGACAGATGGAACGAAATAGTAAGAATATGGAAATGACTTTACTTTCATTTTATATCTAAATACATAACTTCGAAAGCAAGCACGGCCAATTTGGTTAATTATTAATGAATAGTTAACGTACATTAGATAGAGATTATTACCCGAGGAAATGTGTCATATAAAACGAAACGAGCGTGAAGTTTTGTAATACCCGAGCGAGAGCGAAGGGTATACATAAATTTGCACGAGTTTCGTAAACGTCATATGACACATTTTCGGGTATACTAATTTCTTTATTACCCATTCTATTCAATTTAAATTGTCTAGAAATGGCCATGCAGAAGACGGCCCACTTATCATACGACGGTAAGATACAGTGACGTCACAGACGACAAATATGGGGAGTAGCGTCGAAACAATGGGAAATATCCATTCGGTTATGTTATACCATGTGGGTAATAAAAGTGGTTACTATCTCTGATATGATGCATGTAAATAGTATTGCCATTTATATTTACTTTAGAAGGTAAAACGTCTTATTACACAAACCAATTATCCGTAGTGGTTATAACGTTGTTGCGTATAAAACAAAACTTGCATGGCGGCCATTTTATTATGAACCCTATTTTATTATTTCGAATGACAAAGACGATTCCAATGGCTTTAAGGAACCATGGACACTTATTCTTTAACTGGATTTTCCGAAGAGAGAAGGCAGTGTTTTACTATTGGTGCCATTATTTTGCTTGCTACTGCCCCTTTCATATAAACTTAATAACTTACCTGCCTTGCCAAGCAACCGAGATCAAAGACACGTGCCCCCTGATCCGTGAAGCGCTCGTGAACAATACACACCTGGATACAGGTGTAGATGTGAGACGTTTATATGTAAAGCCATCCTCGGTTACCCATGGTTGTATATATGCTCCGTTACTCTCCACTTAATCACCCATGGGAAACCTTATCAGGAGAATCTGTACTAAAATTTCCCGCCCTTGGCTGGCGTGACGAAGTCAGTAACCAAAGAAAATACTCAATACGATAACACGGAAATGGTCAAGGGAGATAACCGGTGATGGATGGCTAACAAAATGACCTCGCGTGCTTTGCAACGAAGTGATATGAATTGTCATTGGCTCGCAGGTCCAAGCTGCGTAGCGGTTTGATTGGCTCACGCCGGCCAAGGGCGGGTAATTTGAGTACGGATTTCTCTGATGAAGGTTCCCATCTGTGATATAGTGGAGAGTAACGGAGCATATAAAACACCCTGGGTAACCGAGGATGATGTAAAGCAAGTCCATGTATACTCAAAATATGGTTGATGACAAGTCTCACTTCGTGGATACTTTACATTCTAACATATAAAATGCATACATTCACATAAATTATAGCAATTTAATGTATGCACAAACCTTTTGGTGCTGTGAGAGACTGAATAACATATATGCATGAAAACAAGCGGATGTATATAAATGAAGCTATCATACATTAAAGTTCACGTATAACAGGCTTATATAATTCTTACGTCGTTAGCATTGCAGAAGGCCGTTGTCTGACAGTCGGCTGGATCGGCTACCCCTGTACAGTTCAGGCACTCCAGACCTTTCGGCACTGGAATATAAAGGTAATCCACAATCAATTCAAGAGAGACACAGTCGTGAAAATTGGAATAAAATGCAGCCAATTTAAATATCGACGCCATTTGAAGAAAAAATCTATAACATATAATACCCGCCAAAATACCCGCAAAACAATAACAGCGAAGTGTTTGAGTTAGCTTTAATTAATCTATCGTTTCATTTAATTCAGTGACATTTATATGCGCATGTAAATCTTGTTCATTTTCGAAATCAAACTAATTTATCTAAATATGAAAATAATTCTTTTTGAGAGGAAGGTATATTCAAGTAAAAGGGTCACAAGCCCAGTGTACGGGAACAAAGACTTAGTGCACGCTTTCAAAGCGCTAGTAAAATCATTTATTAGTTCTTCAGTGGTGAGATACGGCGTTTATACATCCGTAGTTTCACCGAGTGAAATAACATGTAATTCATCTTTTTCTCAGTTAACTACAACACTTTCAACCATATGTCATCATCGTAACAATAGGATGACGTCATAAAATGACGGGAGTAAAGCAAGGAGATCATATATGCTCCATTCATTAAAATAACGTCATTTACGAACTTTTTGTTCAATCTAATAAATAGGACATTTCACATAAACGGTCGCCGTTATGAAAGCATTCGGAACAGACAAAAGGTAGCTGTTATGGAGGTATCTGCCCCTAGCACCAGCTTTCACCATGGAAGCTGCACAATGTCTAACCAGATGTCTTGTACTGAGTAGACTCGACTACTGTAACAGTCTTTATGTCGGACTCCCGGATATTCTCCTTGACAGACTTCAAAAGGTACAAAATACAGCAGTGGGAATCGTGACTCTAACATCTAAAGGATCGCACATTACTCCTGTCCTTAAGCATCTTCACTGGCTTCCAATAAAAGCAAGGATTCAACTCAAAAGTTTATGTCTAATGCATAAATCTCTGCATGATCAATCGCCTGCCTACATATCAGAGTTGATATCAGCCTATGTCCCAGCACGGGAGCTTAGATCACAACATCAGCATCTATTGACAGTGCCGAAGTGTAACCTCAAGTGCTTTGGTCAGAGATGTTTTGAGCATTTTGCTCCTAACATGTGGAACTCTCTTCCCAAAAATCTGAAACTATCTCCAACATTTGGATCATTCAAATCAAGTCTAAAAGCTCACTTTTTGTTCAGTTTTTTGGTACATAAGGACTTACACAATCGCAACAATTGTACACATGGATTTGTTATTGCTGTTTGTGTGAACTGAGCACATTCAAATGTCATCACTATTGTTATTATCTATCAGCATTATATGTTTAGCGCTTTGAGCATGCTTTCGAGCGTTGATATGTGCGCTTTATAAATATGCACTATTATTATTATTATTAGCTGTTCGCACCGAAAGCTTTTGTTGGAGGTCTTGTGATTGGTTAACTGAATTGCGTCAAGCATGCAAGGATACGGGCTGTTATCAGATGGTTTTGCGAGGAAAGGTCCGAACGATATGTGTTCGTATCCCGGTAGATGCACTATCTTGCAATTTTTATACCTTGGAAAACCGTGGATTTTAATCAGACTGGGTTTAGACCTAGTACGTACTGTGTAGTCTGCCCCCGGAGTCGAACCTCGTGTTGCACTGTTCTCGGGTACAGCATGACGTCCAGAACTCTATTTCATCAGACGCGACCTCTTTCTTGGCCTGGTCGACCAATGCACCAGACGCGACCTCTCTCCTGGCCTGGTCGACCAATGCACCAGACGCGACCTCTCTCCTGGCCTGGTCGACCAATGCACCAGACGCGACCTCTCTCCTGGCCTGGTCGACCAATGCATCAGACGCAACCTCTCTCTTGGTTTGGTCGATCAATGTACACGTCTGCAACCAACGCGAATCAAACATTATTAACACCGAGGGTCATCAAATCCATGGTGATATGAACTAATAAATAGAGGATATTATATGAATGTCTATGACATACTATGTTTACGACACGAGTGCCTAAATATTAGTATTTCCCGAGCGAGAGCGAGGGATATACTGATATTCAGGCACGAGTTTCGTAAACATAGTATAACATAGACACAAATATAATATTCTTTTTATTACCGAAGTCGTGAAATTAATGATAACACGCTAAAATTCACTTTCAACCATAGTCTAGCGACCCGCCGTCGCCGCATTTGGAACGCAACGTTTATAGCATTGTTTATGACGTCACGTCACCATGACAAAGTGATATTTTGATGAAAAATAGCGGTTGACTCTCTAATGCGCACCCACCCCCCCCCCCCGTTCCCTTTTAATACACATCGATTGCCAATTAGTATTTCGACCGGTAAATGCAGGGAAACTTTTCAAAACCATATTCTCTGTACATGTGTGAGTCTACAGAGTCTAAAACTTTTACAACTTATAGCTTGCCCCTGGGACAATCTGCAATGCAATATTACAATGGCGATGATTGTCTGTTGTTAGTAGGTAAATATGCAACTATGACACTTTAGTTTCAGTACCTTAGTCACTGACGTCACAATGATATTTGACCTGGACAGGCACGCAAAATGTTTGCTAACTCGATTGCGGATAAATTGGTATTTCGAAGGAGGTCGTTTAGAATCCTCAAAATAAAATAATAAACGACAAAATGGACTTTTATTCTGTATAAAGCAAAATGTTGCTATTAATTCAGATTTTGATAACAATGGACACTTACCGTGGAAGGTTTACAATCAAGATCGTATACAACAGAGCTTCCAGAGAAATACTTCCTCGCATGGCAGTGCTGAAATGTAATCAAATAGTTAACTGATTTATTTAAGAAATAGAAGACGGGTTGGCGTGTTTATCGTTGAATAAGACATAGCAGGGAGCATAAAACACGAAGGGCGCAGCCCTGAGTGTTTTATGCTCCCTGCTATGTTTATATATTCATATAAATAAGATACCTATGGCAATAAAACACAAGCAGTCAATGGGACCGACAACGTGCTTTATGAGACATTATCCAATGGGCGGTTAAATTCCCTTTGATGTTTTTGAGACGATATATATCATGTATCAAGCTTAAGAAAAGAGTGGTTGTATCTATGACGTCACTTATTTATCAGCCACAGTTATTTTAAACTCTCTGATAGGACGATCGTGGAGAAGCAGGGCGGTCGAAGGGCGGAGCTACAGACACCTGGCTGGCGACCTTGAGTAATTACAACATTGTTGCAAAACCAGATGAGATCAAAGGGATGTATGTCGCTCAATAGAAAAACAAAACAAATGTCACTCAGTACTCTTTCAATGATAAAAACAAATGATCAGCTGATTAGAAACTATTTAAAAAATCTAAAATAAACACCATTGTTTTTAAATCGTCCCTAATTATAAACACGAAGGCAATCAATCCAGCGGAAAATAATGAACAGTCATTTGGGGGTGATAATTTATGTTCACTTGACAATTCTGTATGTTGATGTACATGTATGTAAGAATAAATTCAACATGGGACCTGCGGCGGGACTGGTTCCAAAGCCCGACTGAAACACCTGAGGTGAAACGGGTAAACCATCTCTAACAGCTGATTTCCCCAGACTGATTATTGAGCGCGAAAGTCATGTCACGTGACAGGTGCATATTTGTCGAACGTTGCCCATTGGATAAAACAGATACATGATTGACACAAGTGGGTGTATACAGATACATGATTGACACAAGTGAGATGATAGCTCGATGATATTTTGTATACACCACTCCGCCCCCTCGTGAGATGATAGCGAGATGATATTTTGTATACACCACTTGTGTCATCATGTATCTATTACATAAAACATGCTGGTGATTATAGACGACAGCGTCGCTTAGCAAATGACGTCATATTTCACGTCACTTTGATTGTCCAATGCTAGAGGATGTGTTCTACGACGGGAGGCATTAATATTTTCAAATTATAGTTTATTCAAACAACATTATATCTCCGCGGATTTTACAGAAAAACGAGTAACTATTTAAGGGCATCTCATATAAGAAATAGAAGACTCGTTAATGTTCTTTATCGTAGAATAAAACATAGCAGAGAGCATAAAACACTCAGGGCTGCGCCCTTCGTGTTTTATGCTCCCTGCTATGTTTTATTCAACGAAAAAGCACGCCAACTCGTCTTCTATTTCTTAAATAATGAATTGTAAATTTGAGAAATTATTATATACAAAAAACGTGATACAGCGCCTTTAAAGTGAGATTAACCTTGTAAGTATAGATATGATATTGCAATCATTATATGCTGACATTCTCGGTTATCATTTTATCCTGACATTTTTCAGTACTCAGAAAACTTGTTCTTTAATGTCCTTTTAGTCAATAGAAACCCATTTTCTTCTAAAATATTTGTGACCTATTGCAATAGAGTATGTTTTCTTCTCTAGTATTCTTTTCATTTCCTCTGTTAAGTTAGTGTGACAAATGATGTCTTGAATCCTATTGACTGTTCAATTCTGTTACATTTCGCCACATGTACATGCATAATTACATAAACATATACATACATGCATACCCACACACATACATACCTGTATATACATACAGGCAAACATTCCTACATACATATTACCCATATACATACCTACATGCCCACACACATACATATTCAAACACATAGTACCTTTATGCAAATTACACAACCCCACACGTGCATACATACATGCAAGCATGAATACATGCACACATACATGTATACATACATACTCACGCGGATACATACATACATACATACATACATTAAATAGAGATTATTAACCGAGGAAGTGTGTCATATAACTTTTACGACACGAGTGTGAATTTTTGTATTGCCCGAGCGAGAGTTAGGGCTATACAGAAATTGGCAAGAGTGTCGTAAAAGTCATATGACACACTTCCGAGTGCAATAATTTCTTTATTACCCGTTCTTTTTTCTTTCTGTAAAAATAGTCAGGAAACGGCCCACTTATCTTGCTACGACAAGCTACAGTGACGTCACGAACAATCGTTTTATGACGTCACAGACGATAAAATACGATAAGTCGCGGTGGAACAATGGTTGCTATAAGCAAACATGATATGTGCACATGTGTCCATATCAATAATATTAACTCGGTTATTTTCAACCATATTATAAACATACATACATACAAACATACAAACTTAATACATACATACATACATACATACACACATTTATCATACAATGGATGGTGTTCTCGGCAGGATAAAGGCAACGGATATTTTCTATATCCGTTGGGGTCATATACGGATAAAGATGCAAATTACAGACTGCAAGTGACGGAACTTCTTTGCAAATGACGTCATACACGTTAACATTTCGAACGCCTGTAATAATAACAGCTGCAATAGCGTAACAGCTTCATATAAATATACATGTTTCACTTCATATACCTTAATTTGAAAAATTACAAAACAATCATTGTGCAAATGCATAGTGCGGAAAAAATTATTATGATCAAAGTGCCAAAACTTGTTCATCGCGAGTTGAAATCTACCGACTCGTACCGAGCAAACACTTTATAAATATTCACAGGTAACATAGACAGTTTGAGTCGCATATACATTTACCGGACGTCAATCTTCACTGTTCAGTGAAGGCACCTCGACATATTTTAGATATTGAGTGACACTTGCCTGATTTACTGAACAGTCTTTGAGGGTAGTACAGTCGGCAATCTTGGAGACACCTCGACAGTGGAAACATTGCAAGCCGTCTGTAATGAAGACATGGGGCCAAGTGTGAAGTCAACATACATGTTGCAATTTTTTCGTATATTCATGAACGGCTATGAAAATACAATTTCTGTATACCCTAAAGATTTTCTCTGTATGATTTTGCCATATTTTGTGCATGTTTTTTTTTTATGCAGTATAGGCAGCACAGATGATGTATGTATGTATCCAATATGTATGTATGTATGTATGTATGTATGTATGTATGTATGTATGAATGTATGTATTTTGTATGTATGTATGTACTAGATTAGAAGTCATAATCGTTCACTTTCAAACCAAACATCGAACTCGTGACCCTACAAGTGTGCAGCCGAATGTCAGATAAAAGGGAATTGTATGATGAAAATGTTTTTTTTTATACAAGAGTGTTTTATAATATATAGTATAAGTACTAGTAAAATACTCACGAGTCACATGTAAGACGAGTAGAAATCCAAAAGCAAGGGTCAAGTCTAAGAAAAGAAACACAGTACCATCATATTTTATTTTTCTTAATGATGTTAACAATTACCGTTTTCTCAATCGTTTAGAACCCTGGATTTTTAATGAAATGCACATTCCCCTCGGTAGTGACGACTTCGTTCACGCCATTATGGGCAAAGATTCAGTAGTGATAATGATTAAATTTTGTCTGTCGAGTTCATAATTCAAACAAGTCACAACTGTGATGTTATACACTTTTTCTCGCCCAATTTTGCACTTAATGTTTAGTTTTAGTTGTCGAGCCATTTCAATATTTGATCTTATTGTGTCAACATTTGGTCTGAAGTTTAACTTTTGGCCACATTTCAATACTTTAGTTATTTCAATAATTACTGGCCTAATGGCCGTGTCACATTTTTTTGGTTTAAATCACTTGTTACCCCGAGTTATGAACATTCCATAGAAGGCTTCGGAATTATTCTAAACACCTCAGTTGGTTTCGATTAATTCAATATTTTAATTAAGAAATGAGATGCATTTGATTATGACACAACTCGATAACAATGGTGACTGGTTAATGTTAGTTAGAATATCTTTGTTTAATGTAGACAGGAGTAAGTAATGAAATTGACACCAACATAGACGATTTCTTATATGTCGATGAACAGTTGTGTTTTATCCATATTCATTTTGGAAGAATTTATAAATTTGAAATCTATTTTTTTCCCCAAAATTCTTTTAAAACACAGAGAAGTATTTCTTGGCTGATGACTAAACGCCTCCACTTTTCAGTTTTAGAGTACGACGTCGAAAACATAATTTAAAAAATTTTGAAAATCAAACATTTAATAAACCAACTGAGGTGTGAACTTTCCATTGTACTTCCGTCTACAATATCACAAACAAACATTGACAGCCATAGCAGTATAGGAACAACCTTGTGCAAGAGTGTCGTAAAAAAATGATGAAAGTTCTTATTTGTTTGATGACAATCTTCCTTTTATTGTAGGGAAAGAACCTTTAAAGAGCCATTGATAATTTTTCATAGTATTTCATTTTGCATTCATACGTGATGAAAGTCCCGTGCAGTCCATGTGTTGATTAAAATTCAAATAATTACACTTGACTTGCATATTGATAACCCGCCGTATGGAAATCGAGCAGCGATCTTTCAGAATGTGCTGAAACCGAAATTACACGTCCCGTATATATATGCTCAGTAGTGGTATGACCTATTAAACATTTCCGAACCACATATATCTTTTGTCTGTTGTAGGTAAGTTTCCAAAAACGTGTTTGGCGATTTGACGAGTGTCGTTGTTCGGGACTTTGACCTTTTTATTTTCACTATGCTGAATGACCTAGCATTAAATTGATACTATTTAGCAACACCGTTTATAACGTTTGACACAAAGTGACACACTTCATGTCTCTTTAGGTTACCAGGCATTAGCTGATACTGTCTAATAATTGAAGATTTTAATAAAACAAAATAAGAAAATGTAAAATTGTTTCTATCAATGCCGGATAATGACTTGGTAACTAATCTCCTGTTTCTTGTAAAACTTGTGTAGAAATAAACGATTTAGAGATTCGTTTCAATAATGCATATCATTCATTGATTGTTTCACTTAATTTAAATGTTTAAACAAACAATTACAAAGGAACTTTTTCACCGGAAAACAACAGACGTGTTTGGCTAAAAGAGAGTCCTTCAATGACATTAATTTTCTTAACATCAATTAAAGAATGTTCACAAATGTTTACTGATAGAAAGTCCAAAGTTAGTCGTCTATTTTTCGAATATTTTAAGCATGTTACGTTCTTCTGATTAAAACGTTATCTTATACATTTATTGGAAACATCATGATATAGACAAATATAGTACAAAAAATACATTTTATAATAGAATTTGAAATTAATATCACAAACGTTGAAAACACGTTGTAAAACTGGTGGTCCCCTAAAAACAGGCAACTATTCTGTAATAATATTGAAATACGAATTGTCTCAATAGTATCCATTATTTCACAGTTTTCGTCAAATTATCCTTGGGACCTGTGTCGAAATTTGATGCACACAATTTAACTACAAATGGTTTAGGCAAAAATAGACATACCTTTAGAAGCACCCATATTTGACCAATTCCTTGATCTTGAGAAAACACAGGTGTTACTAAAGATAAACATTCAAGTTAATGTCCTTAACGGAGTGTAGTGTTTAAACTACGGATTAAGGTCATGTTTGATTGCACGAATCTCCCAAAGTCAGTGTTGTGTTAGAAAATGGATATTGGTCAGTGAAAGAAATTCGATTGATTGCGAAGAGAGAAAATAGAGCAAATGGCTCTGTAGCTCATCTGACTTTCAAAAATCCATTGTATGTTATATCACATTATTCTGATGTACTTAAATCGTAAACACAAGCCGGCATGTTTTTACATCACTTTTCCAAACCCGCGCTGACACAAATCTGGCTTTCCCCAAATACAAATGGATCGACAGCTTTCGGCACCTTCTCTGATGTAACATAATGTTTGTAAATCTTGCCTCAAGGAGAGTCACTGCAGTTGGCTTATTATAGTAACATTTATCAATGACATTGATTCAATGCTGGAGTTGATTTTAGACATGCACGAGTCAAGAGCAATATCCGTCAGACCTACTTTTAAGTAGCCTGCCTGAAGGTGACGTCACTGGAGTAATTTCATTATCGGTGACAGTCATAATAAAGCGTAATTTCTCAACATTTTGATTGTTAATTTCATTATCAAATCTTCAACAAAACAACTTAAATTTTCCATATATCGAATGTTTAGATATCTAACTAGGTAATTCCGCAACTGACAATTACATAATTATTGCATAAACATGTGTTTTTGGCGATTTAACACACCTCATAAATTCATCTAGCGACAGTGATAATCATCATTAATTAATTAATGAGGCGCCACGGAGCGAGTCGCAAACGACCTCTCGTGTGTGGTTAATCACAGTCACGCCTCAATGATTGTCTTCAAACGGATCCCGGCGCTGATCGCGGCATTGTTAAAACGGGTAAATTAAACTCGTCTTAATGATCAAATGCAAGTGTATATTGTCTCGATTTTATGCTCAATTGATTCCAATATATAATGTACGTAGAGGTAATAATCTGTCATTCATGAGAAAAATGCATTTCACGTGAACTTTAACAATGTACACTATACAAGGACGATTGGTTTATATGTATATGCAATCTTTGAAACAAAATATTGAATATTTGACACCTTATTCTTATATAAAAAAAACCAAAACATTTCAGTGTTAAACATTATATCCATAAACTTGAAAATAGCAACCGGTTTAGATCAATGTGTAAATTTATCATTTCCTTTCATGACTTCAGAGTCAATCATCAACAACATCAGTGATATATCTGATATCTGATCTGTATTGGTTGCGCATGCGTCGATTGGTGAGGACGTTTGAAAATTGTCTCTCCACTGAGCGTTGAAAATTTTGATATATTGTCAAAGAAAATTCCTTAAACCACCTCAACAGCAGTGAAAATGAATCAAACGGAGTCGCTGAAGAGGAAAAGTGGAGAAACTATTGAAATATCTTCATGTAAGAAGACAAGAGACAACATTGAAGAGGCGAGTGACTTCGTGTCTTCAGTAATGGCGTCCGACCAAGTCGTTCAAGTCACCGATGTCAGTGAAGCCTCTAAAAGTACACAGAGTAAGTTTGCAGCCAATGCGGACAATAGTAACTGCTCATCTAAAGACTATCATATCGATGTTGCTACAAGTATGCACAAAATGTTTGATGCAGTTACAACTCTGACAACAGAGATGCGTGTAATGAACTCACAACTTACAAAACGAATGAATGACCTTGAACACTCTCTAGAGGTCAAAATTACAGAGCGTTTTAAGCAGATTGCATGTGAAGCTGTTAAAGAAGAAATGAAAGCTGTCCATGTAGAACTTGATCGTAAGTGTGACGCCATGAACACACAGCTGAATAACTTATCCACAGAATGTGCCCACCTTAAGAAAACCTTCAGCCAGGCGGTCAAATCAGGACACTCGAACACTTCTATTGTCATAAAAAATCTGCCAAAATCAAACGATGAAGATAATGACAACAATGTGACTGTGCACAAGGTGAATACTCTGCTCTGTGATGGTCTAAAACTCCGTGATGTCCGCGCTGTGCGTTGCGTGAGAAAACCCGGCTATCAAGGGAAAAGCGGACTCATAACAGTACAACTTGCAAGCACGGATCACGTGAAGAAGGTTTTCAAGGTGAAGTCTGGGCTACGAAACAACAGTACATACAAGAATGTGTACATCGAGCCGGAACAAAGCAGAGAAGTTCGTGATACACAGGCATCACTTCGTATGGTGCTAAAACAACTCGGAAAAGAGAAAGACTTCCACCTTCGAGGAACCAAAATAACCCCCAATAGGCATTAGGATCTATGGAGGGTCTGCTGCTGGAACTGCCGAGGATGGTCTAAACTCGACAACGATAATTCGCAATTTCGAACATTTGCTGTATCCCAAGGTGACTATGATATAATTGCCCTATGTGAAACTTTTCTGAAAGGAGACGATTCTCTCAAACTTGAGGGATACACATGGATGGGCCACAATCGTAAAGTGACTAGTAGAAACGCCAGACGAGGATCTGGTGGTGTTGGTATTTTTATACGTAATTCGATTTTAGAACTATTTAACTGTACTATTGTTGATAAATCTACAGACGATATTGTATGGTATAGATTCTCGCATAAATCACATGACTTCAACGTGTTTCTGGCTGTGTGTTATCTCAGCCCCTCAGGTTCCTCTCACGTGCGCGACCCCGAGGAGTTCTTCCACACCCTGCTCCAACAGGTCTACTCCTTCCAGTGTCAGGGTCTCGTACAGCTCTGTGGAGACTTTAACGCGCGCGTGGGTGACAATGCAGACTATATACAGGGAGTCGACCCTGTACCCACACGTGACGTCATTGACTATGGTGAAAACTCATATGGAAAACATTTAAGTGACTTTTTAGTTGATGTGAATTTTTGCATGTTGAATGGTCGAAGCTGTGATAACAATGACTTTACTTATGTGAGCCCGAATGGGCGTTCTGTCGTTGATTATGTTTTAGTACCACATGAACAATTATCATTTTATAAGCATTTTAATGTCATTACAATGTCTTCTCTTGTTACCATGTATGCTGATAGCGCCCCTGAAAGTCTACCCGACCACTCCATGTTAGCTTATACCCTAGACATATCTGGTTTATACCCCCGTACCCCCACCCAGGAGCCTCAGTATGTGAATGATACCTGTCTGAAAGCCCCTGAGAAGTACAATGTTAACCAGCTTCCATATGATTTCCTGAATGATCCTAAATCTGTTTATGTCTTGAACGCTACTATCGAACGGATTGAACAACATTTGACTGATAATGATGACGTGAATTGTGCCTATGGTGAATTCGTGAACTTGCTACGTAATGAAATGGACGATAAATTGCAGGTGCGGAAAAGCCATGAGAAATCCAAGAAGAAAAGTTTCCGTAAGCCATACTGGAATGAAGAGCTACAACAGCAGTGGGTGAAAGTGTCTAGCAGTGAACAGGAATGGTTACGGTGCAGTGGTAGTACTCAGAGTAAGAGACGTATGAAAGAGATTTACTGTTATGAGAGGAAGACGTTCGATCGACTCAACAGGAAAATAAAGAGACAATATCAATATAATAAACAACTAAACCTTTTAGACAAATTAGAGAATTCTGACCGGGACTTCTGGAAAATAATAGGGAAAATCGGCATAGAAAATGAGAGAAACACTGTTATTCCAATGGAGATCATTAAGGAGGACGGCAGTATCTGTACAGATCCCCAGTCTGTTCTAACACAGTGGAAAACAGATTTTGAAGAAATCTACTCTGATGACAGTTCATCATTCGATGCAGACCACAGGAAACGAGTAATCGCGGAGTTAGCGGAGTTAGGTGACACCCAGAGTGCAGACAGTGTGCTGAACGAGCCAATATCACGGGAAGAGGTCGTCTGTGCTGTACACAGAGCTAAGATGAGGAAGGCTTGTGGTCTAGACAATATCCCGGCTGAGGTTCTCAAGAATGACAGTTGTGTAGATATTCTGTTTAAGCTATATACTGTTTGTTTTGAAAAAGGTGTAATTCCCGATACATGGAGGACAGGCATTATCCACCCTATAGCAAAAAATGATACAGACGTTCGAATCCCTTCCTCATACAGACCCATTTCACTACTCTCTGTACCATCAAAGTTGTATTGTGACATCTTGAATGAACGACTTACTTCTTGGCTTGAGATGTCTAATGTAATCGTCGACGAGCAAAATGGTTTTCGCAAGAAAAGAAGCTGCTTTGATCACATGTTTAGTCTATATTCGATCATCAAAAGTAGACTTGATTCTAAACAACAAACGTACACGTGTTTCATTGATTTTAAAAAAGCTTTTGACAATGTTGACAGATCCTGCCTCTGGTTAAAACTTAGAAAATGTGGTGTTGATGGAAAGATGTTTAAAACTATTCAATCACTTTATGAGGATACCAAATGTGCAGTTCGTATCAATAATATGTTGACCCCTTTCTTTTCGACACCAAAAGGCGTGAAGCAAGGTTGCCTAATGTCACCGTCTTTATTCGCCCTATATATAAACGACCTCGCAGAAGACATTAGGAAGTTGAAAAATGGCGTTTTCATGGATGACAAGATGATATCGATCCTACTCTATGCAGACGACGTTGTATTACTCGCTCCAACGGAAGAAAGACTGCAAGATATGTTGAACGCCGTTACTAACTGGTGCTGCAACTGGGGGCTCCATATCAACAAGAAGAAAACCAAGATTGTTCATTTCAGGAATAAAAGCACTGCAAGATCTACGTATATATTTTCATGTGATAACGAGACATTGGACTACACAGAGGCCTACAAGTACTTAGGGCTGTGGTTTGAGGAGCATCTTAACATGAAGTTTACTGTCAAGGAAATAGCAAAGAGTGCAAGTCGTGCTTTATCTTTATTAATATCGAAATACTATATGTGTGGTGACATGGGATATGACGTTTTTACTAAATTGTATGAGTCCACAGTCCAACCCATATTGATGTATGGAGCACCCCTCTGGGGACTTACTAGCCATCAAGAGATAAATAATGTGCAAAATAGAGCATGCAGATTTTTCCTTGGAGTACCCCGGAATACCTCAAACTGCGCAGTACGCGGTGAAATGGGATGGATGTCATGCCTCACTAAGCAGAGAATCGAAGTCATCCGAAGTTTTATCAAGATAACCAAAATGAGTGATGTCAGATTACCCAAACGAATTTTAGAATACAGCAAAAGAAGAAAAAAATCGTTTTATAACTCAGTTATCAAGACAAGCAGAAGTCTTCGTATTGAACATTTACTGTTTTTAAATAGATCGACACATTTTATTATGTCTCTTGTGAAAGCCGAACTGAGGAAAATCGACGAGTCCTCGTGGTTCAAAGATCTGTGGAACGACGAATCAAACCCTAATGGAAATAAGTTACGGACATACAGGCTATTCAAGAAAGATCTTGTTCCCGAAATATATGTACAGAAAATCATGTCGAGGAATCAACGAAAATACCTGTCAAGACTACGTTGTGGATCACTCCGACTACACATAGAGACAGGCAGACACAGCAGACCCCCCACCCCTCTACATCTTAGAATATGTCCCTTCTGTGATAAAGTAGAGTCCGAGATTCATTTCCTCTTAGAGTGTAGCTTTTATTCAGACCTCCGTTTTAAATTTTTAGATTCCCACACATGCAATTTTATTAATACTCTTAATAATTTATTTACCTCTGTTGATTTTACCAAATGGAAAAATATAGCTTTAACCGTAAAAAGTATGTTTCTAAGGCGTCAGTCTTTTACCTAATTTGCCCTCTTTTACTTTTTACCCTTTATTGCTTTATTTCCTTTAACCCGTTTTACCATAACATATCAATTTATATGTTGTATATATGTAATATTGTTTTTAACAGTGTCTCATAAGCCAAACAATGGCTGGTTGTTAAACATGTTTTAGTTCATACCACGTTTATACTCATGTACATGTTTAACTTGTGACACTTAAATAAACTATTTCTGTCTGTCTGTCTGTCTATCTGATATAGATTTCCTCTGTTTACACTGTGACAACAATGCTGTAAAAAATAAGCCATGGCCATGGGCTCTGTCGCTCATTAGGACTTATTATCTAAGTTATCTCAAGTAATACATTATTAACAAGCAAAACATTTTTTAAGGTTGTGACCCCTGTGACCCTATTCAGTCCATTGACCAAGGAACCTGCACACATATTACTTCAGCTTTCTAGACCGTTTGGTATTGGGGGTGAGGTGAGGTGAGGTGAGGTGAGGTGAGGTGAGGTGAGGTGAGGTGGGTTGGGGTTTAACGCAGCTTTCAAGAGTATTTCACTTATATCGCAGCTGCTAGTATTATGGCAGGGAGAAAGCTCGCAACGCCATATGGCTATGCATTGAGGTGAAACCTGCGAGCATCGGCTGGAACTAGCGAACCATGGATGGTACTACGCTGAAATTCAGTGTAACATTGCACCCAAACCTTACTGCATGTAGAACAGTTCTCTACTGCTGACAAAGTTGCCGTGCTGGCGGGATTCGAACCCCGGACCTCTTGATCCGAAGCCAAACGAGCTAACCACTGCGCTGAGAAGAAGATGAAAATAGGTTTTTAAGGTTGTGAACCTTGTGACCCAATTGGGGTCATGTTGTCTCCAAATCTACAATTTAAATTCCCATTGGTCAAGGAGTTTGCACACACCTTTTCAGCTCTCTAGACCATTTGGAACTAGAGAAGAAGATGAAAATAGGTTTTTAAGGATGTGACCCCGTGACCCCATTTTGGGTCAAGGGATCACGAAATCTACAATTTAAAATCCCCATTGGCCAAGGAGTCTGCACACACAATTTCAGCTCTGTGGAGTCATTGGTTCTGGAGAAGAAGTCGAAAAAGCGAAAAGTTTACGGACGGACGGACGGATGGACTTTCAGGCCTGATAAGCTAAAAGTGAGTACCATGTTTTGTAATGAGTATGACCTGCCCATTCAAAAATATTGTAAAACCAGATTGACACTGCAGCAGATAACACACAAGATGTAAAATGAAATAAACTTCGTTTAACATAGATATATCCCTTTAAACTATTCAGGTTAAGGTATTCCTAACACAATATTGGTCATTGGTGTTATTTCGTGAAATACAACGTTCAAAAACTTATTGTACTAGAGAAGAAGCTGAAAACAGGTCTCTAGGTCGTGGCCCCATGTAGCTTTTATTTGTGGCCAAAGGAGTCATCAAATCTACAATTTATAATCCCGATACGCTGAGGCGTCTCTACACATTTCAGCTTTCTGGGCCTCCTTTCACAAAGGACTAAGGCGATCGTAAGTCACTAAGGTTACCTTAGTGCAATGTTGAAGAATGGGAGTTAAGATTAACCTTAGTAAAGGTTGCTTTGTGAAAGGAGCCCCTGAGGATTTTCGTACTAATATGAAAACAGACTAAGGTCGTGACCCCCTATTTAGAAAAAAAAGAGTGTCGGAATCTACAATTTAGAATTCCCATTTCCCGAGACGACTACTCGCAACATTTAAGCTTTATATGGTTTTTCGTATCGGAGAAGACGATGAAAATAGTTTTGGGTCATGTGACCAATATTTGAGGCGACAGGACCACCAAATCTACAGTTAAGGATCCTGATTGGCTAAGGAGTCTATACACAACATTTAAGCTTTCTAGGACTTAACGTATCGATCGTATCCCTACAAAAGTTGTAAGTCACTACAATCCAATTGTAACTTTTAGTTACAATCACAACACTCTTCCTCAAAGCAATTGTAAGTTACAATAATTTTTACAATAGTTGTAAGTTACGATAATTTTTTAAAGTTACTTTAACCGTCTGTAAGTTATACTAACAATCGATTGTTGTGCATATCAAGAAGACCGCATACAACACAAGAACCGTAAATGTGGACCTGTGAGAGTATTCAGAGATCGCACTCGTGTGCTCGACGTCTTCAGCAACGTAGACATATTTTCTCCACACAGAATGACACGATTGTCCATTCTGAAACTTGTGCACATGCTAGAACCTCGCTTGACACCCAGCGTTCATATGCACCAAGTGTCGAAAAAAACCTTTTGATAACTCTTCGATTTCTACACGAAAACGGTATTTGAGAAAAAAGAATGTTTATGTAACCCATGTTACTTTCCCTTCAGTGAAATATGGGCCGAATTTTCAGAATATTTGTTAAAATTGACAATCCTTTTTGGAAGTGTGTCTTAAAGGCATGGAAATTATATTGTATCAAAGATACCATAGAAGATGATAACATCAACCGAATTTTAGCACAGCCATTATGGCTGAATATAAATTTTTAAAAACCCAAATTATTGTATTAAACACTGGGCTAATAATGGAATATTGACCATTAAGGATCTTTGTAATGAACATGGGTTTATGTCCTTTAAGAGGTACATATATGGATCTTAGATATGTTAAATATATTCTACCTGAAACTTGGAAGATGACTATACAACAACAAAGATATATACATACCAATAATTTAGATGTAAACCTTTTCGCTGAAGATTTTAGGAATTCGAAAAAAGGTTTAAGATATTTTCTGAAAAGGTTAAACATCTGCAAAAATGGGAAAATTTATTTCATGACACTGATTTCAATTGGCATATGAGTTTTAACACTTGCAGAAGGAGTTTGAAAGATGTAAAACTCTTCGACTTTCATTTTAATTTTTTTGCACAGAATTATTTATAAACTGAAGCACAAAAGAAACGTCACACCTCAATTGGTTTCGATTAATTCAATATTTTTAAGAAATGAGATGCATTTGATTATGGCACGATGCAATAACACCTTTTGGCAGTAGTTTTAATGACTTAATTGGTGATTGTTTTTGATTTTTTGACTACAATATCATTTTTAAACTAGACAGGGGTAAGGAATGAAATTTACACCAACATGACCCCTACCATGTTTAAAATGTTGTAAATTATGTAGGACTAGGCAAATTTATTGATTTTCACATAGAGTATGTGTTCTATGTCGATCAATAGTTGTGTTGTATCAAAATTAATTTTTGGGAATTTTAAATTTCAAAATTTTGATTTTTTAATTATTTTTTTTAAAAACACGTAAAACATTATTTGACTGATTAATTATTTTGGACTAATTAGCCAAACTATTCAGTTTTTTAATACGACGTCGAAAACTCGAGAAGTTTGACATTTAAAATTATACATATGATAAAAACAACTGAGGTGTGACGTTTCTTTTGTGCTTCAGTTTACAAAAAAAGAGCTATTAATAATTAACTAGTTGATAATGACATTTGTAACTTCTGTAATGTGAATAATGAAACTTTGTGTCATGTATACTGGGAATGTGATTTAACCCAAACATTCTGGAAAGATCTTGAAACCTGGATAAGCAAAACCATAAAGACTTTTGAAATAACAAAAACCTTAGTTTGGTTTTGAATGTTATTATTTTCTGCTAAAAGATATATTAATACATGTTCCATGAAGAAAATAATTCCAAAAATTTCTAACTTCTTAAAAAATTTGCAAGATAGTTTTACTGTTGAAAAATTCATATCAAGAAGAAACGATAATTTTGAGAATTTCTCAGATAAATGGTTTCCATTATTTTACCTTTAAGTTTTGTTTGGTTATTATAGATATTTGACAATGACCTTGACATTCATCACCTAAAGTAAACAGTCTGTTGAACCATCTGACTGTTGAACCATTCATTGATATATTTACAAATTTATGGGAATAATAAAAATAATAAAAAAAACAAACCAAAAAAACAAAAACTCTTCGATTTCTTGCTAAGTTTAGTTAGGATTTTGCTACGATCGTTTTGAGGCCCAGGCCCTGGAGAAGAACATGAACATAGGTCGTGACACCTTAACACGTATATTTGGTGGCCACAGCTTAACTAATGCTCACTGGCTAAGGATTCATATCATTTCTGTTCTCTAGGGTTTTCGTACTGGAGAGGAGACAAACATAGGTTTTTAAATGTGACCCTTATTTGTGGCCACTAAAATTTATAATCCACATTGCCTATAGGGAGTTTGAACACAACATTTCGATCACCTTGGGCTCTTCACTCTGAAGAAGTTAAAAATAAAGCCATGGGCTTTTAAAAAGTACTGTTGTAGGTTGTGACATGTGTGACCTTTATTTGGGGCAACAGGGTCGACAAAACAATTTAGAATCCCCATTGGCTAATCCTCAAGTGTCTATTCACACCATTTCAGTTTGCTAGGCCTTTTCATAAATTAATGAAAATAGCTCTTTAGGTCATGGGCAGGGTCACCAAATTTACAATTTCGAATCTCCATTTGCTAAAGATTCTGTCAACATTGTAGCCCTCGAAGTCTTTCGTTCTGGAGAAGAAGATGAACATAGGTTTTCGGTTACGGCCTGTAGTGCCCAACGGAGTCACCACTACGACAATTTAGAATCTCCATTGACCAAAAAGTATGTATAAAACAAGTAATTGTCACAAACGTGACCTTGTCCCCCGCCGCAATTAAGAATGAGCTAAAAGAATGAACACACAGCTAATGTCAAGGTCACCCAAATCCACTGGTGTCTGCGTATTCCCCAAATGAAGACTGGTACCAAATTTAAAGCCTATAGGTGCAGGGCTTCATGAGATATCGCGCTAACAATATTTTATCCAAAAAAACTTCAGGCTCGTATTGACCTTGAAAATGAAGTCAGGGTCACCCAAATCGTCTGGTGTCTGCGTATTCCCCTAATGAAGACTGGTACCAAATTTGAAGACTCCAGTGGTTCATGAGATACGTACCTATACGGAGCTGAAAACAATATTCTCCGCTCCGCGGCGACGGGGGATAACTAGATGAGCGTTTGCGGGACACCGCAAAAGCAGAGCAGCACCAAAACTTAGGATCCTGGGGTCACTTTTCACAAGTTTGTTCTTAAAAGCTATTTCTTATTTAAACAAATGATCAACGTCTCCATTGTTAAAATAATCTTGGTCTTTCTCCATAGTTCATATTTACCAAATAAAAGCCCGATAGCAATATAAAATCTAAGTTATCGTGTTTACAAGAATTTTTTCCCCAGTGATTTCAGAACTTGTGACCTTGACCTTGAATGTGAACATGTCAAAATAATTCCCCGGGTGTACAAGAAAGAAGCTATGTATCTGAGGTGTTAATACCTTCTTGGGAAAAAAGTTATTTAGTGATTTCAGAACTGGTGACCTTGACCCTATCTCGTGACCTTGACATTTAATATTCAAGGTCACACAATCAATGATCACTTTTTATTGCATATAACAATCATGTAATCATTCAAAGTGTTAATAGTTGAAATAAGATATTTTCGCAAAAGCATGCTTAAGTTGTGACCAAGTTTAGGTTGTTTACGCGCGGTTATAACCAAGGAAGAACTTCCAATTGAACAGATGGTAATACCAGGATAAGAAGACTGATCAGCGATGTTCACAATTCACGACATTTCATTGGCTTGAAAAATTACATGCTATGCTATGTAGCCATGGGTAATCAGCTGACAGCACGACCACACACCCTTGCTATTCACACTTCGCCGACCACATAGGTCCAGCTGAATGACCGAACTCGTCAACAGAATCCCGTGCAGTGCTCATGCAGCTGTCGTCTGCTTTTCGTAGAAGCCGATTTCCGGGATCAACAAAAACATGGCTTGGCGGCGGAATTTAATATCACCTGACAATAAAGAAATCATTGTTGACATGCACTTAATTAGGTTGAAAATCTTATCCGAATACCTAAAAAACACAATTAAATTTTAATGATGTCATTCGCCGATAAATAAGCGAATCCGTTACATTATGGCACGCCACGGTGTACATATTAACTCGTTTCTCTTCATTTAGGAATGATTAATTTAGCAACTAGTGGCCCAAGGACTTACTATTTGCGACGATTCGTTGTTCATTTTCTGGTATTGTCTGGTTCACCAACAACTTGAAATATCCAGTAATTACATTTCACATTCCTTCTCATGTCTGTTCTGCATTTTAACCACGTTCAATTTTTTCCTTGTTTCTTTTCTTTGTGACTTTTTAAAAAATAGAGCCATGGGCTCTGTAGCTCATCAGGATTTTATTGATTTATTATCTAAGGTTAAATATCTAAGTTATCTCAAGTAATACATTGTGAACAAGCAAAATAATATTGGTTTTAGAGCATGACACCATTTGGGGTCATGGGGTCACGAAATCTACAATTTAGAATCCCCATTAGCCAAGGAGTCTGCACACAACTTTTCAGCTCTCTAGACCTTTTAGAACTGGAGAAGAAGATGAAAAAAGGTTTTTAAGGATGTGACCCCTGTGACCACATTTGGGGTCATGGGGTCACGAAATCTACAATTTAGAATCCCCATTGGCCAAGGAGTCTGCAAACAACTTTTCAGCTCTCTAGACCTTTTGGAACTGGAGAAGAAGATGAAAATAGGTTTTTAAGGATGTTACCCCTGTGACCCCATTTGGGGTCATGGGGTCACGAAATCTACAATTTAGAATCCCCATTGGCCAAGGCGTCTGCAAACAACTTTTCAGCTCTCTAGACCTTTTGGAAATGGAGAAGAAGATGAAAATAGGTTTTTAAACATGTGACCCCTGTGACCCCATTTGGGGTCATGGGGTCACGAAATCTACAATTTAGAATCCCCATTGGCCAAGGAGTCTGCACACAACTTTTCAGCTCTCTAGACCTGTTGGAACTGGAGAAGAAGATGAAAATAGGTTTTTAAGGATGTGACCCCTGTGACCCTATTTGGGGTCATGGGGTCACGAAATCTACAATTTAGAATCCCCATTGGCCAAGGAGTCTGCAAACAACTTTTCAGCTCTCTAGACCTTTTGGAACTGGAGAAGAAGATGAAAATAGGTTTTTAAGGATGTGACCCCTGTGACCCCATTTAGGGTCATGGGGTCACGAAATCTACAATTTAGAATCCCCATTGGCCAAGTAGTCTGCAAACAACTTTTCAGCTCTCTAGACCTTTTGGAACTGGAGAAGAAGATGAAAATAGGTTTTTAAGGATGTGACCCCATTTGGGGTCATGGGGTCACGAAATCTTCAATTTAGAATCCCCATTGGCCAAGGAGTCTGCAAACAACTTTTCAGCTCTCTAGACCTTTTTGAACTGGAGAAGAAGATGAAAATAGGTTTTTAAACATGTGACCCCTGTAACCCCATTTGGGGTCATGGGGTCAGGAAATCTACAATTTAGAATCCCCATTGGCCAAGGAGTCTGCACACAACTTTTCAGCTCTCTAGACCTTTTGGAACTGGAGAAGAAGATGAAAATAGGTTTTTAAGGATGTGACCCCTGTGACCCCATTTGGGGTCATGGGGTCACGAAATCTACAATTTAGAATCCCCATTGGCCAAGGAGTCTGCAAACAACTTTTCAGCTCTCTTGACCTTTTGGAACTGGAGAAGAAGATCGGTTTTTAAGGATGTGACCCCTGTTACCCCATTTGGGGTCATGGGGTCACGAAATCTACAATTTAGAATCCCCATTGGCCAAGGAGTCTGCACATAAAATTTCAGCTCTTTGGAGTTATTGGTTCTGGAGAAAAAGTTGAAAAAGCGAAAAGTTTACGGACGGATGGACGGACGGACGCCGGACGCCATGCCATGCCTTAAGCCCATCGGGCCTTTCAGGCCTGATGAGCTAAAAACTATTCCAACTAGATCAGCGTCTGCGGGAGACCGCAAAAGCGGAGCAGCCCCGAAACTTTGGGTCTCGCCATTCCCTGTTCCGCCTTCTCGTCAGCATAAATAAAATGGGAATCTTTTTTGATAATTTTTTCTCATTAATCAAGTCATTCCTAACAAGTTGAATCATCACTGGGGTCACTTTTCACAAATTTGTTCTTAAAACCTTTTTCTGATTTCAAAATTGGATCAAGAGTTAACATGGCCTTAACCGATATCTCATGACCTTGACCTTCAAGGTCACACCATCACAATGATTACTTTAACTTATGGGGTGCCAAATGGGACTTTAATCGCTATTTAGTAAGCTTACTAATTCGAATGAGTAAGCTTACTAATTCAATTAGTAAGTTTACTAATTCATTTAGTAAGCTTACTAAATGAATTAGTAAGCTTACTAATTCGACCGATTTAGTAAGCTTACTAATTCACATCCGGTTTCTCGAATTAGTAAGCTTACCAATTCATTCCGGTTTGTAACAACTGACGACAATGATTACTCCCTAGAGCTTGTTTTCCGAACTTGTAACGTACGTTTGTTTCGTCGACGTCATAGCCGATGGTTTCCTTCTCAGCTCCACGTAAAAAAACAGGTGTGTATTGTATCTTTCTTCATTCGACTAAATATACGCATAGACATCAGCTTTTACAGTAAATGATATGTTATTCCACGAAGGTTAGGGTGGGAAGCTCTCGTAAAATCATTGTGAAGTGAATTTTAATGATTGAATAAGTAATGTACTCAATGTTTTCATGGGAAGGCTAATGTATTTAGTATATTGTTTCAAACGCTATATTCTCAATAATTTCAGGTTTGAAAGGTCGACCTAAAGTTGAAATTACAGGAAATCAATTAAAAATGCTTACCGCGAACAAGTTTTCTGCCAATGAAATTGCCACCATAATGGATTGTTCAACAAAAGTAGTGTACAGACGATTGAAAGAAGAGGGTCTTCTTAGAAAAGATAGGTTTACCCAAATCAGCGACGACGCACTCGATGTCAAATTAATTGAAATAAAGAAAACCTTCCCAAATGCCGGATATATAGTAACTCAACTGTGTACGTACTGCAGTAAAACGAGTTTAGGCCTATCACATTCTCGTTAAATGGTAATCTTTTATAACTTGCTTTATACTAAATTGTTTTAGCATTTACAATATAAAGTTGGCGCCGTACTATTGCATTGAAGAAGCCTTACATCGACATGATTTTCCTTTCTCAAATTAAGTTCCTCCTTCATTGACTTTTAAGTATTGTAAAATGCTGTCAATAACTGTTTCATTACCCATGTTTACGTAATTTGTCCCTAGATGATTGGTGGCCGTCTGTTCAGTGAAGGTATCTTGATTCAGAGAGAACGGATCAGGGGCATCGGTCCAAAGAGTAGATGCGGAGGGGATAAAGAGAAGGTCGAGGACGACAATCAAAAGAAGAACCTATAAAGTTCCAACGCCTAATTCCGTGTGGCATATGGATGCACATATGAAGCTCGTAAGGTAATGATGTTTTTCAATATGCATCATTTCACAACCTATAGCTAAAATCCACCCTAAGAGGAACAAATCCAATTGATTGAAAGTGTCATTGATTACTTGTAACTGAAGATATATTCTTTAACTTTTTGTTTAACCAAGTTCTATAAGTAGACACTGGTTATTTAATATATATATGGTTATAATATGAGTTTATTCTAGCTGATGCCCTATTGATTTCCAGATGAGGTTTTGTCACTCATGGATGCATTGATGGCTTCAGTCGACTGATACCATATGTTGGCTGTGCCACAAACAACTTGGCAAAGACTGTTTTAAAATTCTTTGTCCAAGCCACACTGAAGTATGGTCTCCCATCGAAAGTCCGATCAGATAAAGGAGGGGGGAATGTCATGGTGGCCCTCTTCATGAACCTGATGCGAGGACCTGAGAAAAGCAGTCACATAACAGGTATATTTAGCTAAATATCTAACGCCAATTATTAAATATTAGTCCGGAAATTTAACAGAAATTATTTCAATTCAACCTGAAACTCATCTCAAGAAAATAATTTAAGCTACACTATATTAACATACAAGTCTATGGAAATAACGTCAAGTGACGAATACATATGTCCACTGACTGTACATATGATTCAGATATCGTATGTCCCATAGACTGTCATATTAATGTTTCACGTTACATGTAATACACAAAAGTCATACCTTGAGTTTGTCTGTAGAACATGGACCTTGTCCTTTCAACTAAATGTTCTTGTTGTGTTTACGAAATCGTCCTCACTGTAGAAAAGTTTCAAAAGAAGGGAGAGAACTCTGTAAGGTTTACTTCCGTTACTAAGTGACGTTGAATGACGTCAATGACTCCCGCCATAATAACTTTGGAGTAATCATTGTATTATTTATGTGAAAACCTTTTTGAAACAATTAGTAAGCTTACTAATTCAACCGATTTAGTAAGCTTACTAAATCGGAACCATTTAGTAAGCTTACTAAATGAATTAGTAAGCTTACTAAATCGATCGAATTAGTAAGCTTACTAAATCGGAATCATTTAGTAAGCTTACTAAATGAATTAGTAAGCTTACTAAATCGATCGAATTAGTAAGCTTACTAATTCATTTAGTAAGCTTACTATATAGGTACCATTTAGTAAGCTTACTAAATCGAATTAGTAAGCTTACTAATTCTTTGCCTGAATTAGTAAGCTTACTAAATTAATTAGTAAGCTTACTACTTCGAATTAGTAAGGTTACTAAATAGCGATGAAAGTCCCATTTGGCACCCCATAATAACTCAAAGCGTTCATAGTTAACTTAAGGCATATTCACAATAGCATGCTTAAGTTGTGACCTTTGACAGAATATAGCGAAAACTTTTTTAAATCTTGGTCTTTCTCAATAGTTGATATATACCAAGAAAGGGCCTGATAGCACAAAGGTTTTTGAAGTTATCATGTTTACAGAAAGAAGCTATGTATCTCTTTCGAAAAAAGTTATTTATCTCGTGACCTTGACCTTTAAAATTCAATGTCACACAATCATGTAATGATTCAAAGTGTTAATAGTTGAAATAGGACATTTTTTGCAAAACAATGCTTAAGTTGTGACCTAGCTATGACGGATGTTCGCGAAAACCTTTTCAAATCTTGGCCTTTCTCCATAGTTGATATACACCAAATAAGAGTCTGATGGCACAAATATTTTTCAAGTTATCGTGTTCAAGGATTTTTTTTAGCGATTTCAGAACTCGTGACCTTGACCTTCGACCTTGAATATGAACATGTCAAAAAAATTCCCAAAGGGGCATAAGTTAGAAGTTATGTATATGAGTTCTCAAAACCTTCTAGGAAAAAAGTTATAGCCAATACAAAACGTGGCGGCGATAGAAACTGCGCAAAAACTGGTGTTTATGTATACTAATTATTGCTTTATTGAGCAGAAAGGTCCTTTCTTGTCATGTTTTGTTATGTTCTAACACATTACGATGGAGTCTTGCTCATACTGTACATGGTATACAAGTATCCACGACTCCACAAATGCACTAAAACTTCTATCAGTGTCGGTTGTACCAGATGGGAGGAGCGATCGACGATCAAATCATGACATTTCATTGGCTAAAAGATTACATGCTGTGCTTTTTTTTTACGAGGGGTAACCAGCCTGTGGGTAGAGGATGGTACACGGAAGAAGAAGGAGGTCCTATTTACGAGTCTATATGATGGATTAACATGGAACTCTTTTTTTTTCTTGTAAAATATCACTCTAGAACTCATAGCAGATTCTTGATTTTACATCAACCGTAACTGCCTTAAGAAGCAAATTGTCTTCCACAAACTGAAATTAACTCTTAAAACCTTATTGAAAACTGCAGAGGCATTTGAAAACTAAAATCTAATCCGTTACTAATAGAGGAGTCCGTTCTATATTGGAATTTCCAAAACTGCGTTTAATTTTTTATGCGTTTTGTGCATTGTATAATTAAACGATACACTCGAGAGGTTCAGTTTTTGGCTCAATTTTGAATTTGAAGAACATTGTTCATTCTCAATTTGAAAGCCTCTAATTCTGCACCAAATTGTTCTAACCAAATCTCTCCAGGTCTCGTACTTTTTATGATCGATTTAACCTGATTTTGCGAACAAGCTCGTCAGTGTATACATCGTTTCCTATCTCTTATCTAAATAGTAGTTAAAGTTGCAAAACATGTACAGTTTAGGGCTACAGCCACATTTGGTTAAGGGAACGTGGTTATGTGGGCCGACATCTGTTTTTACAAGTAAAAACACCTCTAGTATTTATCTGTATTTTGAGTTACCATGGGGCTGCGAGTTTGGCATGAAGCCACGCCCCTTCAATTGTGTTTGTATGCGCACCTGTGATCGGATCTGACGTTTTCAGAGTGATTGACAGTGAAGTATGTATAATCCGGATCGTTATCTAAACGATAGGAGGGTTTCCAGCAGTCGGAAATGATGATCGAATCGGGTAAAATCCATCGTTTGATTAATGGGATCAATGTTTCAGTATCTCTACTCGCTACTGGTACCATAAAGATCTTGTGTTAGCCTCTCTTTCAAGAACGTCAAACACCCACTGGCTTTCGACATAATGACCTTTATGATACTTTCGCGTAACAAACTTTGACAAGTCAATCTAAACAATGACACCTGGCCCTCCTATCCTTTCCTATCTATCGTGAACCGATTTATCACACACCTCACGACAAAAATTGTACCAGTAACAAGCTGAGGAAAAAATCTTACTCGATTCCAACTTCAATGATGAATCGAGCTCGCGTTGAATCCCAACAACAAAGACACTTATAAAGAAGTAACTGTTTTAATTATAACACCCAAGTGTGGCATGAATCGTGACAAACCCATTGAACAAGAGCCACTCAAAAGTAATAGCAGGTGAAGCAATCAGTATTCCTCCAATACAGACTTGAGCAGCTTGTAGAGGTACAATCCGGCAGAGATGGAAGAGGCCCCCCTCAGGTTTTCCGCTCTGGTTCCACGTTTCCTTGCAACAGTCCCGTTAACCTCACGAGTATCAATAACACAAGTAATTGTCACAAACGTGACCATGTCCCCCGCCGCAATCAAGAATATTTCATTCAACTGTTATTATTCTTATGAGAACGTACTAAATACTGAGATGGCCCACAGTGTATATCGCGCCAACAACATTTAAAAAAACGGTCAAAATGACGTCATGGTCACCCAAATCGATTGGTGTTTGCGTATTATCCAGATGAAAACTGATACCAAGTTTGAAGACTCAAGGTTGAGCGGTTCATTAGATATGGCGCTTACAACACTTTCAAAACTGTTCAAAGTCTCCCCGTGACCTTGAAAATGAGGTCAAGGTCACCAAAAACTTTTCAGGTCTGCGTATTCCCCAGATGAAGACTGGTACCAAGTTTGAAGATTCTAGGTTGAGCGGTTCATATCGCGCGCTAACAACATTTTCAAAACTGTCAAAGTCTCGACGTGACCTTAAAAATAAGGTCAAGGTCACCGAAAGCTTTTCAGGTCTGCGTATTCCCCAGATGAAGACTGGTACCAAGTTTGAAGATTTCTAGGTTTAGCGGTTCATTAGATATGGCGCTAACAACATTTTCAAAACTGGTCAAGGTCTCGCTGTGACCTTGTGTCACCACAAACTTTTCAGGTCTGCGTATTCCCCAGATGAAGACTGTACCAAGTTTGAAGATTCTAGGTTGAGCGGTTCATTAGATATCGCGCTAACAAGAAGCGGGACGGACGTACGGAGCTGAATACTATGTCCCCCGCTTTCTCGGCGGCGGGGGACAAAAATCCACCAACGAATCATCCAGTCCTGCTTTAGCGACCCCATCTTCCCAAGCAAGGCCTAACTAGCGCCAGTCTCCAATTAGGCCTTGCTTGGGAAGATGTAGCGACCCTAAAGCACAATTTTACTGTCATTTAGAGAGTTGAGCTAAAATGGAGTTTACAAACAATATACAAATTATCACTATTGATCTGATCACGCATCATGAAGCATTTCGTATGATACATTATACTGTAACGGTAAGTAGGG
This sequence comes from Gibbula magus, assembly GCA_936450465.1. Classification (NCBI taxonomy): domain Eukaryota; kingdom Metazoa; phylum Mollusca; class Gastropoda; order Trochida; family Trochidae; genus Gibbula; species Gibbula magus. Next base: position 61,144,306 of record OW388302.1, read on the forward strand.
TAGGGTATCATACTCAACGAAGATTCTAACTATCTAGTGTCACTAAGTAAATGTGTTTGGTAATGCGACTATGTTTACAAACACTGCTATATAAACTCCGCCTACTTGCACTCCGCTTGTTACACCTAGTACATACTTCGCTGATACTAAATAATGTAGGAAAATGTCCTAGAATATGCTCAAGTTTCTCAAACTATTTCTTGTAGTTTAATTTACAAATAACAAACTTCTTCGAAATCAATGCAAAGTGCCAAATCATCGTGAACGTCAGCCATGTTTATCTGAAATGCTAGCTCCTGATCGGTGACTACTCTTTGACCTAAGATGAATACTAATGAGCTAGCTGACGTTCACAGATGGCTGGACTTTGCATTGGTAGCGAAGCAAAGGACCCAATATCCTGTCTCTATAAGACACTTTAACATCGAATTGACCAATCAGGAAGAAAAAATGTCATTGTTATTTCCTTTCAATTACAAACGATTGGAAAGATGTTTCAGATGTTTTCAAGTTATATATAAATCTGTGTTTGCTCCATTGGCTTCTCTGTATAAGTAAAAATATGATTATTTCATTTTACTTTTTATGTCAATATAAATATTCTCCACAGACACGAGTTTATTTTTTACAAATTTATCCATTTAAAAAAAGTAACAAAACATTTTCAAAATTGAAAATAAAATACATCAAAACGCCCCCAACAACTTTTTAATTACACTTCAGAATGATGATAGTTGAAATTGAAAACAGTGAAAAATTCCGGAAGCACTTTCCGATGGAAAGATATCGCTCTGGATCTGGTCCGACATCCAACACAATGCGTCCGTAATCTCATTGGGACAACCCCTGGGAAATGACTTACGTTCAAACGAAGGGGACAATGCTTCTTCCTCAAACGAGAGGCCCCACGTGATTTGTAGTGGTCCTCAATGAGAACAGCAATAAGTGATGCCTGAAGGCCAGGAGCCCGACATGCTTTCACTAGAAACAGATGGAAGAAGAAATGTAATAAAAAGATAAGAACACCAATTAAAATTTTATATATAAAATATGGTTAAATGACATTTTATACAAATAGTCCAAGGGGATTTGATCTAATTATTCTTGGGACCCCTTGAAATGGTGACGTTCCTCTTGGGACCCCCTGAATTGGTGACGTAGCCCGGCTCTCCTAGCTGGAGGCGATTGGGGACATCGTCCCTGTTCTGTTGTACCCAGGTCCGGGTTCTGTAAATATGTAGGTATTGTTAATAAAGTGCCAGTGGAGGAGGGAAGGAAACGGAATGTTCCCGAAGTATAGAGCTGATGTAGTAGTTAGGAAATGTTGTAGCATAGTACCTGCGTCGGGAAAATAAGTGAAATAGAAAAAAATATTGGAAAACTACCATTTGTTCTACATTGCTTAAAGGTGCACAGATGGTACTACTAATTAGCATCTCCCGACTAAGCCGAGTCTGCTTTATATCAGTTTGTGTGCAGTTTCCATCGCCGCCGCGTTTTGTAGGTATTGAGAACTCATATACGTATAACTTCTTACTAATACCCCTGGGGATTTTTCTGACATGTTCACATTCAAGGTCAAGGTCAAGAGTTCTGAAAATCAGTACAAAAATCCTTGTAAACACGATAACTTAAACAATATTTGTGCGAACAGGCGTATATCAACTATGGAGAAAGGTCAAGGTCACAGTGACGTCACAACTAAGCATGCTTTTGCGAAAATGCCTTCAAATATTTACACTTTGAATCATTTTATGATTGTTATAAACAATAAAAGGTGATCATTGATTGTCAAGGTAACCAGTTCTAAAGTCACGAAATATCTTTCTTCCAAGAAGGTATCAACACCTCGTATGCATAGCTTCTTTCTTATACGCCTGAGGAATTATTTTGACATGCTCATATTTAAGGTCAAGAGTTCTGAAAATCAGTACAACAATCCTTGTTAACACGATAGCTTGAAAAATATGTGTGCTACCAACTATGGAGAAAGGCCAAGATTTGAAAAGGTTTTCGCTAATATCTGTCGAAGGTCAAGGCCACAACGAGGTCACCCCATAAGCATGCTTTTGCGAAAATGCCTTATTTCAACTATTAACACTTTGAATTATTACATGATTGTTATACACAATAAAAGATCCTTGATTGTGTGACCTTGAAGGTCATGTGATTCTGATTTTGATCCAATTTTGAAATCAGAAATTGGGTTTTAAGAACAAACTTGTGTAAAAGGCCCTAGTGATGATTCAACTTATTAGTAATAACTCCATAATGAAACCGAATTTAAAAAAAATAAATCCTATTTTATTGTTGCTGTGGAGAAAGTGGAGACCTTAGGTTTTGGGGCTGCTCTGCTTTTGCAGTTTCCCGCAAACGCTCATCTAGTTGAAAATGTAACTTATAAGGCATATTGTTGAATGTTATGTTAATTAATTTATTAATTTGTCCACGCTATTAATTATTCCATCTCAACATGAATGAATGATATACCACTCAACGGTAACAAGAACCTGCTTTTTCATGCCGGAGTCGTGCAATGGCGTCCCTTCCTTCTTCGAAGATGTTGACATTGTAGACCATGGAATCAATTGAGGCTCTCATTTCTCACCACGAGCTCATAAATATTCTGAATTTTTTTTATTTTTGCCGGTTTCAATGGAAACAATTTGAACTTAGTGCATATTGGGGGTAGGGACGTTTTCCGGCCTCTATTTAAAAATATATCAAGTATTTCTTTACGAAACTTGGTATGTGGTTAGACCTAGTGGTGGAGTGGTGCCTTTTGCTGTTTTGGTTATTCTGAATTTTTTATTAGCAGCTATCAGTTTTTGTGCAGTTTCAATCGCCGGCGCGTTTTGTATTCGCTATAACTTTTTTCCTATTAGGTTTAGAGAACTCATATACATAACTTCTTGCTTATACCCCTGGGGAATTTTTTTGACATGTTCACATTCAAGGTCAAAGGTCAAGGTCACGAGTTCTGAAATCGCTAAACACGATAACTTGAACAATATTTGTGCTATAAGGCTCTTTGGTGTATATCAACTATGGAGAAAGGCCAAGATTTGAAAAGGTTTTCGCTTACATCCGTCAAAGGTCAAGGTCAAGGTCATAGCGAGGTCACAACCTAAGCATGCTTTTGCGAAAATGTCTTATTTCAACTATAAACACTTTAAATCATTACATGATTGTGATACACAATGAAAATTGATCACTGATTGTGTGACCTTGAATTTCAAAGATCAAGGTCACGAGATATGGTCATGCTGACAAGTTCTGAAATCACTAAATAACTTCTTTCCAAGGAGGTATCAAAACCTCATATACATAACTTCTTACTTATGCTCCTGGGGAATTATTTTGACATGTTCATATTCAAGGTCAAAGGTCAAGGTCACAAGTTCTGAAATTGCTTAAAAAAATCCTTGTAAACACGATAACTTGAAAAATATTTGTGCTATCAGGCTCTTATTTGGTACATATCAACTATGGAGAAAGGCCAAGATTTGAAAAGGTTTTCGCTAACATCCGTCAAAGGTCAAGGTCAAGGTCATAGCGAGGTCAAAACCTAAGCATGCCTTTGCGAAAATGTTTTATTTCAACTATTTGTAAATCATTACATGATTGTGATACACAATGAAAAGTGATCACTTATTGTGTGACCTTGAATTTTAAAGGTCAAGGTCACGAGATATGGTCATGCTGACCAGTTCTGAAATCACTAAGTAACTTTTTCCATGAAGATATTAACACCTCATATAGATAGCTTAATTTCTTTCTTATACACCTGGTGAATGATTTTGACATGTTCACTGTCAAGGTCAAAGGTCAAGGTCATGAGTTCTGAAATCACTACAACAATCCTTGTAAACATGATAACTTCAAACTTTTTTGTGCTATTAGGCTCTTGTTTGGTATATATGAACTATTGAGAAAGACCCAAGATTTGAAAATGTTTTCGCTAAAATCTGTCAAAGGTCAAGGTCGCAGTGAGGTCAAAACTTAAGCATTCTTTTGTGAATATGCCGTATTTTAACTATGAACACTTTGAGTCATTGCATGATTATTTTCCGCGATGAAAAGTGATCATTGATGGTGTGACCTTGAAGGTCAAGGTCATGAGATATTGGTTGCGGCCACGTTAATCCTTTGATCAAATTTTGAAAGAAGAAGAAACAAACTTGTGAAAAGTGACCCCAGTGATGATTAGTAATAACTCGAATAATGAACAAACTTTTGTTAAAAAGAATTCCCATTTTATTGTTGCTGATGAGAAGGCGGAACAGGGAAAGGCGAGACCCCAAGTTTCGGAGCTGCTCTGCTTTTGCGGTGTCCCGCAAACGCTAATCTAGTTTTTTTCTGGTTTCCATGGAAACAATTTGAACTTAGTGCATATTGGGGGTAGGGACCTTTTCCGGCCTCTATCTCCAAAACCGTTGAATATCTTTTCACAAAACTTTGTATTTCCTTAGACCTAGCGATAGAGTGGTGCCTTTTGCTACTTTGGCTATTCTGATTTTTTTAATTTTTACTGGTTTCCATGGCAACATTTTCAACTTAGTGCATATTGGGGTTAGGGACGTTTTCCGGCCTCTATTTCAAAATCTATCAAATATTTCTTTACGAAACTTGGTACGTGGTTAGACCCAGTGATGGAGTGGTGCCCTTTGCTATTTTGGTTATTCTGAATTTTTTTCTTTCTGGTTTCCATGGAAACAATTTGAACTTCGTGCATATTGGGGGTAGGGACCTTTTCAGGCATCTATCTCCAAAACCGTTCAATATTTTTTCACAAAACTTTGTATTTGCTTAGACCTAGTGATAGAGTGGTGCCTTTTGCTACTTTGGCTATTCTGAATTTTCTATTTCTCGTTATTAATGCAGTATTGAACTTAGTGTTTAGCATAAGTGAAAAATAAGGGTAATATGACTAGGTTGGATTGAAAGTTGGAGCGGGGGACATCACAGTGCATCACATGCACATATTTCTAGTTTCTATTGTAACTGCTGTCACAAAGTTTGCAGCAGTACAATGTGTTCCCGCGGTTAACACTTATGTATCTCTTAAGGGTGTTCCGGCGTGAAAGCCGGGCACCACACGTTTTACAGAGCTTAAGTACTGAAATGCGGTTGATGTACAGACATTGCATGTATTTACATTGTTTATTATTTGTGTTGTTGAATGGTACTAAATAATTTTAAAAAAATACAAAATGAGTTTTGGTTATACATACATGAGGTACATGAGATGATGGTTATGCATGAATAAATGCCGTTGATGTGGTATGGCAAAAAATTATTATTTATAAAAAACATTTGTAAAGATATGCTGGCATGAGTAACGATGGTACTACATATGCTATATACAGAAATTATATACATAATATTTACACAAAATGGCGGCATTTGTTGTCAGGTATGGCAAATTCGGGTTAAGAGTTCATTTTGATTATGGCCATTGCTCAATTATGTGGTAGAGTTTACCATTATAGAATAATTGTTTGGAGTCATCTGTAAAGTCACTGGTCTGTCGTGGAGTTTTACAGAAATTACAGGTGGTGGTACACGGCGTCTGGATTGTGCAGCGGTGGAAGGTGGCTGCTTGGTAGTTCCTTACGTTGACCCGCTCGAATGGTGGAGTTATGTCCCGACAGGCTGTATGCCTGTATGCTTCCTGGGTGTGCTTGTAGTTGCTAGCTAGTCTTAATGGCAGCTTCCAATTGGTAACGGGGTCATATTGGCTGTTGTAGTTGAAGGTAGCGCTGGTGCTGGTGCTGGTGGCGGATTTCTTGCTTCTTACTTGGTGAACAGGAAACTTCTAAAACCTTGATCATCTGTTTCTCAAGGTCTAGGGTGGTTTCATCCATGAAGGTTAAGTTTGTATCGAACAGCTGCGATCGCGACTTGGTGGTAGAGGTAGAGGTAGATGGGGTCCTGCTGGCACTAATAACCCATGCCACGCTTGGAGTCAAGTTTCATGGTCACTTTTCGATGATTCTGTTAAGTTCATCTAATACAAATATTATTTTGCGAAATATAGTCTATTCAGCGTGATTTTCAGTGATTTTAATCGTAAAAGCATTGGATACATCCGAAGTTGACACATGATAAAATAAAAAGCGGTGATTAGATGAAATATTATTAATTATAATGATAATTGATATTAATCATAACTATATATATAGGGATAAGTATAACGAGGATCACCGCGGGAAGAGTGATCGGTTTCATCTTCAGACGGGGACTCGCCACAGGAAATCATTCAAAGCTATCAACTTATTACTTCATATTTTATCAAATAATATTTTAGATAACATATGGCTAGCATGTATTAAAAACATATTGATAAAGACTGGAAATAATGACGTATGGCTATATCATCTACTGGTAAATACTGATTGGATTAAATATACGGTCAAGACAAGTATTTCAGACCTCTTTATACAAAAATGGCATTCAGATATTGAAATGTCCTCAAAGGGTAGATTGTATAAGATGATTAAAAATAACACTGAAATTGACTTTTATTTACAACACTTGCCTGAAAAATATCTATTTAATTTATTACACATTAGACTATCCAATCACCGTCCTCCTGTGTAAAACTGGAAGTTGGTTTAAGATTGATTTTGAATGTAGAAAATGTTCTGTACCATTATGAGCTTCAAATGTAATGTAATGTAGGAGATGAGTATCATTATCTATTCTGCTGTGATTTTTTCAACAAATTAAGGGAAAAGTTTATTCCAAAAAAATACACTGCAAAGCCTTCAATATTTAATATGTTAATTCGATCTTATTCCTCTTGCATGCACAGGAACAGGGGTGTAGCCCGGCTCTCTTGGTTGGATGCAGTTGGGGACATTGTCCTGGCTCTTGGGGTGGTACAAGGGCCAGGGCTCTGTAACAATGAGAGAGAAATTGCTCCCGGGATTAAGTCCTGGTAGTCCAAGAGGATTTGATCTAATTCCTCTTGCATGCCCAGGAACGAGGGTGTAGCCCGGCTCTCTGGGTTGGATGTGGTCGGGGACATCGTCCTTTGCTCTTCGGGCGGTACAAGGGCCAGGGCTCTGTAAGAATGAGGGAGTAATTGCTACTGGGATTAAGTCCTGGTAGTCCAAGAGGATTTGATCTAATTCCTCTTGCATGCCCAGGAACGAGGGTGTAGCCCGGCTCTCTGGGTTGGATGCGGTCGGGGACATCGTCCTTTGCTCTTGGGGCGGTACAAGGGCCAGGGCTCTGTAAGAATGAGGGAGAAATTGCTCCCGGGATTAAGTCCTGGTAGTCCAAGAGGATTCGATCTAATTCCTCTTGCTCGGCTCTGTGGGTTGGATGCGGTTGGGGACATCGTCCTTTGCTCTTGGGGCGGTACAAGGGCCAGGGCTCTGCAACAATGAGAGATAAATTGCTCCCGGGATTAAGTCCTGGTAGTCCAAGAGGATTTGATCTAATTCCTCTTGCATGCCCAGAAACGAGGGTTTAGCCTGGCTCTCTGGGTTGGATGCGGTCGGGGACATCGTCCTTTGCTCTTGTGGCGGTACAAGGGCCAGGGCTTTGTAACAATGAGGGAGTAATTGCTACTGGGATTAAGTCCTGGTAGTCCAAGAGGATTTGATCTAATTCCTCTTGCATGCCCAGGAACGAGGGTGTAGCCCGGCTCTCTGGGTTGGATGCGGTCGGGGACATCGTCCTTTGCTCTTGGGGCGGTACAAGGGCCAGGGCTCTTTAAGAATGAGGGAGTAATTGCTACTGGGATTAAGTCCTGGTAGTCCAAGAGGATTCGATCTAATTCCTCTTGCATGCCCAGGAACGAGGGTGTAGCCCGGCTCTCTGGGTTGGATGCGGTCGGGGACATCGTCCTTTGCTCTTTGGGCGGTACAAGGGCCAGGGCTCTGTAAGAATGAGGGAGTAATTGCTACTGGGATTAAGTCCTGGTAGTCCAAGAGGATTTGATCTAATTCCTCTTGCATGCCCAGGAACGAGGGTGTAGCCCGGCTCTCTGGGTTGGATGCGGTCGGGGACATCGTCCTTTGCTCTTGGGGCGGTACAAGGGCCAGGGCTCTTTAAGAATGAGGGAGTAATTGCTACTGGGATTAAGTCCTGGTAGTCCAAGAGGATTTGATCTAATTCCTCTTGCATGCCCAGGAACGAGGGTGTAGCCCGGCTCTCTGGGTTGGATGCGGTCGGGGACATCGTCCTTTGCTCTTGGGGCGGTACAAGGGCCAGGGCTCTTTAAGAATGAGGGAGTAATTGCTACTGGGATTAAGTCCTGGTAGTCCAAGAGGATTTGATCCAATTCCTCTTGCATGCCCAGGAACGAGGGTGTAGCCCGGCTCTCTGGGTTGGATGCGGTCGGGGACATCGTCCTTTGCTCTTGGGGCGGTACAAGGGCCAGGGCTCTGTAAGAATGAGGGAGAAATTGCTCCCGGGTTTAATACCTGGTAGTCCTAGAGGATTTGATCTAATTCCTCTTGCATGCCCAGGAACGAGGGTGTAGCCCGGCTCTCTGGGTTGGATGCGATCGGGGACATCGTCCTGGCTCTTGGGGCGGTACAAGGGCCAGGGCTCTGTAAGAATGAGGGAGAAATTGCTCCTGGGATTAAGTCCTGGTAGTCCAAGAGGATTCGATCTAATTCCTCTTGCATGCCCAGGAACGGGGGTGTAGCCCGGCTCTCTTGGTTGGATGCAGTTAGGGACATCGTCCTGGCTCTTGGGGCGGTACAAGGCCCAGGCTCTGTAAGAATGAGGGAGAAATTGCTCCTGGGATTAAGTCCTGGTAATCCAAGAGGATTCGATCTAATTCCTCTGCATGCCCATAACGAAGTTGAATACCTGAGGTGGCGGACCGGTAGAAGGGTGCTCCGTGGACACCGGTGGTGTAGTGGGCAAGGCGGACGCAAGGATGGCTGGCAAAGCGGCTGCGCTGGATCCTGGGTTGGTCCTCCTTGCTCGTTGTGAGTGGTAGCTGGATGCCAGAGATCGGTTCAGCTTGTGGCAAGTGACTATATGGCGTATGCAGTCATCTCGTCTGGTAAACTCCTAGTCACAAATGGTACAGGTTTGTACAATTGTTCCATGGACACTTTTGTTGTGTCTCTAGAGCCGTCACATCTAGAAAAGACTTTCGGCACACGTTGTGGCGGATATATTGTTCCTAATGTGGTTGCCTGCGGTGTAACCTAAGATGCACTGTGACATCATCAGGGGCCCTAAGCTGGAGTAATAGAGACTTACGTATAAGGCAAAAAGATATATTTAATTGCAATTGGCAGAAAATAGAGATACAGAATGTGCAATAAATAGACTATTGAATTATATTCACATGATTAAGATTTAGGAGAGAGTAGTTAGGTGATTGACATAGACATTTGGTAGAAGAGGAAGAGAAGGCACAACACAACGTTGGGTACAAAGTATATATTGTAAAACAAAATGATGGGAATACATAAGAGGGGCGCAATTTCCCGTATTGGTGTAATGATGTACAATATGTTGAACAATATTATTACATTGATCTTCATAGAAAAAATATATGCACAACTTATGGTTATTTGGAACTGTGAGACTCAGAATTATAGAAGTCCTTAGAATGTCCTCAAGGGTTGAACCAGAGATTAAGGCCTGGTAGTCCAAGAGGATTTTGTCTTATTCCTCTTGAACACCTAGGAATGGGGATGTGGGCCGGCTGGAGGCGGTGGGGTACATCGTCACGGTTTTATGGGCGGAAGACTGACCACGGTTCTGTAAATAGAAATTCATTGTCAGTGTGGGTCCAGTGGAGGAGAGGGGGGAACGGGACGGTTCCCAAGTACACAGCGGTAGTTGGCTTGTGATAGAGTTGAGAGTCATTAAAGAGCTGTACCTGCGTCAGCGGTGATGAGCATGGCGCGGTGGTGACAATGTGGCTGTCCTGTGGTCCTTGCTATAGGAGCAGGAGCAGTGGATGCGGCGGTGTTTGTTGCTGTTGCATGGGAGAGGTGCCGAGTAGTACTTCTCTGTGTCAACAGAGCGGCAGTTGGTCTTGTACACTTGCTGTCTTACAGATTCTGTTTTGGTGATATGCCGGATTGCATCGTCCCTCCGAGTTACAGCTGATCACTAATAGTGCATTTGTGTGAATTCGTGCGATGGACACTGTTGTGCACATACGGCACAACTGATGTTGAACATTGTTGGGAAGTGAGTGACAATTACCTGTGGTGTAACGTCAAACGCACTGTTGCGTCATAGATGTGTGTGTATGGGGGCCGCACTATTGTTGCACTGTGGTCTTAAGTTGTGTGTGAAGCCCGTTTGTCCACAAAGACCAGGCTGAAATTCTATCAGAAAGAACAAGTGAAAAAGTGAGTGTGGCTCACTAATACCCCCGACTGTTAAAGTTTGAATTTTTTATTTTACTTATAGAGAGAGGTGTCTGCACACCTAGGGATTGATCAGCTTTGAAATGTAATTGCTAAGAATAAAGTGATTGTGAAAAGGGTAGGACAAGTCTGTGGTTAAGTAAAAGTAGAAATAATAGTAACTTGAAAAGGTAGTGGTAACATAATAAACTACTGCCATTACAACTGATTTCAACTTTATTTTGGAAATTAATCCATCATAATGATTCATTCGAGTGACTTGAAACAACAGGTACATGGAAGCACACCCGTGTAAGCACAGTGAGGCATGTACAGTACATTTTCCAAAATATAACCAGTGGAAATATAAAATAGTATAATCAACAAGAACACAGAAGTAGCTTTTGATGAAAATTACATGAAAAAGAGAAAATGATAAAGTCAACAAATCACAACACAGAAGTAGCTTCATTCATTCTAGCTCCTCTCACCTCTCCTAATTTGACATTTGCTCATCAACCATCAACCAGTCGCTCTACACTTCAATTCTGAAGATCATGGCAGAAAAGATATGCTTTATGAGATCATTGCACAACTCAGGGAAGACTCTGAAATTGCTGCTACCACTGTAAGGCGAAGAGCCTTAGAACTCAGGTGGATTTTCAAGCTCCATTTCTTCCAACCGCAAGGGCTCAACGATAAGGTTATAAGCTGAAGTATCTAGCTCGGTCTTCCCTATTACTATAGATAACAGTTCTACATGCAGGATGATTATTCACTATTTAAATTTAACTTTTATATATTATATTATATATTAACACTATTCACTAACTTAACTCAAAGGTAGATACATATTAAGGTGTAACAGCTGACGATATGGAATTGGGAACCTTGTATGTACGATCACATGTTTCTTAATTCAATTATTCAATTTTCAAATAACTGGCACATGTTTTTCATCGAATAAGAACCTGGCTGCTTATTCACTGTCCATAGTTGAACTAAAAGGTATAGTTGAACTAAAAGGTAAATATAGATATAAATATTAAGGGTGGCAAACTTCCAATGTATTGGGGAACCTTTTAAATCGATCACACGTTTCTTACACTCAGACAGATAGATTTTATTAAGTTTTAGGCCATTGGCCAAAATACATAGTTAAACATGAATGAGTATACATAGCATTGACATAGCTTGACAGGAAAATTACTTTAATTGTATAGGGTATTTTTTCGGTTAATTGTAATATAATGTTAAGACTGTTCTTCGTTGGATATTGTTGTAAATGTGGTTTTAGGTAAATTTTCCGTAGTTCTGTGTAGGATGGACATTATAAAAGTACGTGGAATTCATCTTCAACGACAGAGATGTTACTTTTCTTGCATCTTTAAGGTTTGTTATTCAATATTCGAATAACCAATAAGTAACTGGCACATTATTTTTTTTTAATAAGGAACTTCCTGCTTATTCACTCTTCAGAGTTTAACTAAAAGGTATATTAAGGGTGGCAAACTGCCAATATGGGGTTTGGGAACCTCGTACATCGATCACTATCATATTTTCGATATTACCTTCACATCCTGGCTCTAGAACAGAGGCGACCTCGGGGTCACCAAGTCCATCATATCTGCACCATCTATCACATGGTAACTGCAAAAAATAGTTGCAAATATACACGCCCTTATTGCATCTGAATTGAAACACCATGAAATATGTTTATAAATTATAAGCAGCTCCGACTAAGTCGGAGCTGCTAACAGTTTTTGTGCAGTTTCCATCGCCGCCGCCGCCGCCGCCGCCGCCGCGTTTTGTATTGGTTATAACTTTTTTCCAATAAGGTTTTGAGAACTCATAAACATAACTTCTCACTTATACCCCTGGGGAATTTTTTTGACATGTTCACATTCAAGGTTAAAGGTCAAGGTCACGAGTTCTGAAATCGCTAAAAAAATCCTTGTAAACACGATAACTTGAAAAATATTTGTGCTATCAGGCTCTTATTTGGTGTATATCAACTATGGAGAAAGGCAAAGATTTGATAAGGTTTTCGCTAACATCCGTCTAAGGTCAAGGTCATAGCGAGGTCACAACTTAAGCATGCTTTTGCGAAAATGTCTTATTTCAACTATTAACACTTTCAATCATTACATGATTGTGATACACAATGAAAAGTGATCACTGATTGTGTGACCTTGAGTTTTAAAGGTCAAGGTCACGAGATAGGGTCATGGTCATCAGTTCTGAAATCACTAGATAACTTCTTTCCAATGAGGTATCAACACCTCATATACATAACTTCTTACTTATGCCCCTGGGGAATTATTTTGACATGTTCATATTCAAGGTCAAAGGTCAAGGTCACGTGTTCTGAAATCGCTAAAAAAAATCCTTGTAAACACGATAACTTGAAAAATATTTGTCCTATCAGGCTCTTATTTGGTGCATATCAACTATGGAGAAAGGCAAAGATTTGATAAGGTTTTCGCTAACATCCGTCTAAGGTCAAGGTCATAGCGAGGTCACAACTTAAGCATGCTTTTGCGAAAATGTCTTATTTCAACTATTAACACTTTCAATCATTACATGATTGTGATACACAATGAAAAGTGATCACTGATTGTGTGACCTTGAGTTTTAAAGGTCAAGGTCACGAGATAGGGTCATGGTCATCAGTTCTGAAATCACTAGATAACTTCTTTCCAATGAGGTATCAACACCTCATATACATAACTTCTTACTTATGCCCCTGGGGAATTATTTTGACATGTTCATATTCAAGGTCAAAGGTCAAGGTCACGTGTTCTGAAATCGCTAAAAAAAATCCTTGTAAACACGATAACTTGAAAAATATTTGTCCTATCAGGCTCTTATTTGGTGCATATCAACTATGGAGAAAGGCAAAGATTTGATAAGGTTTTCGCTAACATCCGTCAAAGGTCAAGGTCATAGCGAGGTCACAACTTAAGCATGCTTTTGCGAAAATGTCTTAGTTCAAATATTAACACTTTGAATCATTACATGATTGTGATACACAATGAAAAGTGATCACCGATTGTGTGACCTTGAGTTTTAAAGGTCAAGGTCACGAGATAGGGTCATGGTAATCAGTTCTGAAATCGCTAAATAACTTCTTTCCAAGGAGGTATCAACACCTCATATACATAACTTCTTACTTATATCCCTGGGGAATTATTTTGACATGTTCATATTCAAGGTAAAAGGTCAAGGTCACAAGTTCTGAAATTGCCAAAAAAATCCTTACTTGAAAAATATGTGTGCTATCAGGCTCTTATTTGGTGTATATCAACTATGGAGAAAGGCTTAGATTTTAAAAGGTTTTAGCTAACATTCGTCAAAGGTCAAGGTCATAGCGAGGTCACAACCTAAGCATGCTTTTGCGAAAATGTCTTATTTCAACTATTAACACTTTGAATCATTACATGATTGTGATACACAATGAAAAGTGATCACTGATTGTGTGACCTTGAATTTTAAAGGTCAAGGTTATGAGATATGGTCATGCTGACCAGTTCTGAAATCACTAAGTAACTTTTTCCCTTGAAGATATTAACACCTCATGTAGATAGCTTAATTTCTTTCTTATACACCTGGTGAATGATTTTGACATGTTCACATTCAAGGTCAAAGGTCAAGGTCATGAGTTCTGAAATCACTACAACAATCCTTGTAAACATGGTAACTTCAAACTTTGTTTGTGCTATTAGGCTCTTATTTGGTATATATTAACTATAGAAACTGGAGAAAGACCAAGATTTGTAAACGTTTTCGCTAAAATCTGTCAAAGGTCAAGGTCACAGTGAGGTCAAAACTTAAGCATGCTTTTGTGAATATGCCATATTTTAACAATGAACACTTTGAGTCATTCCATGATTGTTATACGCGATGAAAAGTGATCATTGATGGTGTGACCTTGAAGGTCAAAGGTCAAGGTCATGAGATATTGGTTAAGGCCACGTTAATCCTTTGATCAAATTTTGAAAGAAGAAATAGGTTTTAAGAACAAACTTGTGAAAAGTGACCCCAGTGATGATTAGTAATAACACGAATAATGAACATAATTTTGTTAAAAAGAATTCCCATTTTATTGATGCTGACGAGAAGGCGGAACAGGGAAAGGCAAGACCCTAAGTTTCGGAGCTGCTCTGCTTTTGCGGTGTCCCGCAAACGCTAATCTAGTTTACTCTATTTTAACACTTATATACACAATATTGTATCTTTAATTCACCACAATTTTATACGATACTACAGATGGTCAACGTTGTAAATGGTAATACCTGTCAATTACAAGACAATTGAAACAGTCGTATCTGGTGGTCTCTGGGAAAATAACGAACCTGTTTCTCAAAATCCCAAAGGCTTTTTTCAGATACTATACGGGTTCTTGCTAGGTGCTAGTGAAGATTCCCTTTTCCAAATATTCATGAATGAATTGTGACCACAACACTTTGGAACCGGTTCCTGTCTGCCTGGGGAACATGCGGGTTCTTGAATGTGCAGACTCTTGCCTGGGAGAAGTATGCCCTTCCAATTTGCCCCTGCACCTAAATAGATAAATCTGCAGTTTACATTGCATCAAGTACTGCCAAAGTATTGCTAAAATAGTTCTTGTAGTTAAAATATACAGAACCACTGTTGTCGGGTACCTTTAAGCGCAACTCCCGGATAAAATTGACCAAAATTCGTTTGACTAAACCAAGCTAAATGGTACACTAATGTGCATCTGTGTGCATAATATCGTGCTCAATATGATTTTCCGTTAGGTCATAACAAATTTAAAACAATAGATTATTTTATTATTTGCGATTAAAAAAAAATAGCGTCATTTACTTGCCGCCGCGATCGTTTTGTTCCGGTGATGTAACCGGATGTGACGTCGACTGGGGCAAACAAACGTGACGTAACAGCCACGTGACAGTGTAAACAACACAGCGCTTCACTTCGGTGATCGCTTTTTGACGATTTGCGTCACAAATAAAGTTAAACTGAGAGTGAAATTCGAATATCTGCTGTATAAAAGTATAATGGCAACAAGGAAATAGCTAAATCTTTGTTTTGGTTCATAATTATGAGAAAGGACATGTCAAATTCTGTAGCCTACTGTAGTGTAGGAGTCGTTGTCCTCTGTCGACACGGAATTATTTCGGTAATGGGTCTTTCTTCTAACGATGCATAATTAGCATCTCCGACTTAGTCTTCGATTTGAGAACTCATATACATAACTTCTTACTTATGCCACTGGGGAATTTTTTTTACATGTTCACATTCAAGGTCAAAAATCAAGGTCACGAGTTCTGAAATCGCTAAAAAAATCCTTTTAAACACGACAACGATAACTCTTTTGGGGTGTATATCAACTATGGAGAAAGGCCAAGATTTGAAAAGGTTTTCGGTAACATCCGTCAAAGGTCAAGGTCATAGCGAGGTCACAACTTAAGCATGCTTTTGTGAAAATGTCTTATTTCAACTATTAACACTTTGAATCATTACATGATTGTGATACACAATGAAAAGTGATCACTGATTGTGTGACCTTGAATTTTAAAGGTCAAGGTCACGACATGTCCACCCCGAAGGTATCAACACCTCATATATATAGCTTCTTTCTTGTACACCTGGGGAATTATTTTGACATGATCACATTCAAGGTCAAAGGTCAAGATAATGAGTTCTTAAATCACTAAAAAAAATCCTTGTAAACACGATAACTTCAACAACTTCTGTGCTATCAGGCCCTTACTTGGTATATATCAACTATGGAGAAAGACTGAGCTTTGAAAAGGCTTTCGTTAAAATTGGCCCAAGGTCAAGGTCACAGCGAGGTCACAACTTAAGCATGCAGTTGCGAACATGCCTTATTTTAACTATTAACACTTTGAATCATTACATGATTGTTATACACAATGAAAAGTGATCATTGACTGTGTGACCTTGAAGATCAAAGGTCAAGGTCACGAGATTTGGTCATGGTGACCAGTTCTGAAATCTCTAAATAACTTTTTTTCAAGAAGGTATCAACACCTCATATACATAGCTTCTTTCTTATAAATCTGGTGAATGATTTTGACATGTTCATATTCAAGGTCAAAGGTCAAGGTCATGAGTTCTTAAATTACTACAACAATCCTTGTATACGCGATAACTTCAAAAACTTCTGTGCTATCAGGCCCTTACTTGGTATATATCAACTATGGAGAAAGACCAAGATTTTAAAACGTTTTCGCTAAAATCTGTCAACGGTAAAGGTCACAGCAAAGTCGCAACTTAAGCATGCTATTGTGAATATGCCTTATGTTAACAATGAACACTTTGAGTCATTGCATGATTGTTGTACACAATGAAAAGTAATCATTGATGGTGTGACCTTGAAGGTCAAAGGTCAAGGTCATGAGATATTGGTTAATGCCATGTTAATCCTTTGATCCAATTTTGAAATCAGAAATAGGTTTTAAGAACAAACTTGTGAAAAGTGACCCAAGACTTGTTAGAATAACTTGAATAATGAACAAATTTTTGTCCAGAACAATTCCCATTTTATTTATGCTGAGGAGAAGGCGGAACAGGGAAAGGCGAGACCCAAAGTTTCGGAGCTGCTCTGCTTTTGCGGTGTCCCGCAAACGCTCATCTAGTTTGTTATGTGTATGGACATGTTCTTTCGAAAATATAAATATTACTTGAATTTTCAATCTGAGTAGGGGAAAACAACATTATCAGTCTCTCAAACCCTGGCTCTCATCGAGTGTGTTTTGCAGATCCATTTTTTGATACGCGCTCACAATCTTCCAAAGTGATTTTTTAAAGAAATGTGTCTGGCCCACAGGGATGGCAGTATCCAAATTCTGATAACCATGGTAATTTTTACTAGCCTCTGGCTAAATGACTGGTGTTAATTTTAGCTCTGAGATTCATTAACATGTCAATTATAAGAACTATTGCACCATTTCTTTTGTAAAATGTGAATGTGTGCATGACTCGCCTTTTTAAGAAACGTTTATAATTGATTTGTCTTCAACTTAAAAAACGTTTATAATTGATTTGTCTTCAACAATTATTTTTTAAATATCGACATTTGGTTTCAATGAAATAATAATAGTAATAATATACATTTTAACGCCTAATATCCAGTGCAAGCACTGCTCAATGGCGGTACAATTATTACCCTGAAGGAATTGTACTTTCGGTGCCGCTACTAAGCGCTCCGCGCGACCATAAAGATCCGTGCCTCCCGTGTTCAGGTACCCATTTAAACAGCTGGGTGGACTGAGTGCAGTGTGGATGCAGTGCCTTGCCCAGGGGCACAACACAGTATAAGACCCAGGTCACAAATGTTTGGTGTCTCCACCGGGATTCGAACCCGGGTCGTTGGATTGAGAGGCAAGCATGCTAACCACTACACCACTGTGTTCTGTGCACCGTACACTATTAATGATGTATCTAAAATACGTAAGTTTGCCAGATATTTCAGCACTGAAACACGTATGATAACAGCTGTTCGGTTAATTATTTGGGAATTAACTTCCGGGTTTAGTAAGAACCATTTTTAAAACTTTATCGCTGATGTTGAGTATATTCCTTTTCTGTGTCTCTTCAAGTTGTCATATGCAAATATCTTGCTTGTTTTTACATTAAATGGTCGACTGGTATGATTCCTATTGCCAGCGCAGTTTACTAGTCTGATAGTGTTATTGATACGGCGGCCGCCATTTGCAAGGCTTTGTTTTCAACAGTTGACCATTCCTTCGGGGAAAATCGAGATTTTTCCGGTGTTTTCCGTAAAACAAGATGGCCGACACGTAAACCATAGGCAGTTACTTGGAGCAAAATCATCCGGGAGTTGCTCTTTAATGACACAGTCATTGTTTTGTTTTGACTAGTTAACGATCGAGGTCCATCATTGTTTTGCATGGGCGGGTATGGGGAAAACAATTTTGGACACGGCAAGCCTCGGATATTTGTAACTTTAATCAACTTGTGTTGATATATACTGAACTCCAAAAGTAATGCGACACTCTTATGAAATGAGTTTTTTTAGCACAGAATATGTTTAGGTTATATTTTCAACAAACACACATTGCAGTTGTTTCAAGGGACTTCTTAAGACATGTTCTTTGCATAAAGTGTCAATAAATTTCGTTATGTAACGTTCTTGTGACGTCATTCCTAAACTGCAGTTTTTGGCTTTGAAAATGGCTTTAAAATTCGCACGAACGCAAATTGAGAAGAACGCATGTGACAGAACGCAACCTAACACGCACGTGCATGTAAAACTCATGCACACAGCTCTTACCGTACGTGCGTATCAGTGCAATGTGACCCTAACCATTTCTTGAAAATGTCACGTTTGAGCAATGAATCGCGACTGCGTGCAATAGGAATGATTGATGGTGGCTTGAGTGTTGACAATGTTGCACAACAGCTTGGAGTTCATCGATCAACAATTTTTAGACTTGTTCATCGCCATAATCAAACAAACACAGTACGTGATCGTCCCCGGAGTAGTCGACCTCGGGTGACGTCACAGCGACAGGATCGTTACATTAATGTTACCCATTTACGGAACCGCTTTCTACCAGCTACAGCAACAGCCGTTCAAACGATTGGAAATCACAATCGGCCAATTTCCCCAGCTACTGTACGTCGACGCTTGAACGACAATGCGTTGCACAATCGCAGGCCTTATGTTGGTCCAATTTTAACGCGCCAGCATCGTCAACGGCGACTTCAATGGACTCAGCAGCATTTGCATTGGAGACATGCACAATGGCATAACGTTGTGTTCACAGATGAAAGCCGCCTCTGTGTTCATGTAACAGATGGTCGTGTAAGAGTATGGCGTCGGCGAAATGAAAGATTCAGAGACCCCTGTGTTTTGGAAACTGACCGTTGGGGTAGACCGTCCATCATGCTGTGGGGTGGAATCAGTTGGGGTAGGCGAGTACAGCCTGTTATCTTCCAAAACAACGGTCAAGGTCGTGGCAGAGGCGTCACAGCACAGCGCTACGTGGACGAAGTCATCAGGCCTGTTGTTTTGCCATTGTTTGCTGCTAGACCCCAGCTGACTCTCCAGCAAGATAATGCCCGTGCACACACTGCTCGACTCACCCAACAGTTTCTGGCTGTTAACAACATCCAAACAATGAATTGGCCAGCTCTGAGTCCAGACCTCAATCCAGTGGAACATCTCTGGGATGAGATTGAGAGACGTCTTCGCCGCAGACCAGTACCTCCACGAACACGCCAACAGCTGGAACTGGCCGTGTTAGATGTGTACAACAACATCCCGCGTGCCTTCATTAGACGTCTGTTCATGTCCATGAGACGACGATGTCTGTCTGTCGTCAACAACAACGGAGGCCATACCCGGTACTGACACTGTTCCTGACGTCCATTCAAGTCCTGATCTCAGATTGTAACTGAAATAAACGCTACGCTGACAGATTGTGTAGAAATCAATACAATCAATAACTTACAATCATGTGTTATTGTTTTTGTGGGTATTTTAAACCGTTCACCGAGTATTCTTAATCTCTACTGTCATGCAATCTCACCACAGTGTCTTGTAGTATCGACTGTCGCATTACTTTTGGAGTTCAGTATATTTGATATCAGAAGACACTTGAGTGATATTCTCTATATCTACAACATTGTCGTCTGGAGTATTTTATATATGTATACTTTATCCCTAGATAAGTCTGCAGTAGAGAACTGTTCTACACGCAGTAAGGTTTTGGTGCAATACTACACTGAATTTCAGTGCAGTACCACCCATGGTTCGCTAGTTCAAGCCGATGCTCGCAGGTTTCACCGCAATGCATATAGCCACATGGCGTTGCGGGCTTTCTTCCTGCCATAATACTAGCAGGCGCAATATATAAGTGAAATACTCTTGAAAGCGGCGTTAAATACCAAACCACCTTACCTCACCTAGAGAAGTTTCCCGTAAATTCGGGCTGCATTCTAGTATTTTACGAATGCTTCAAGACGACAGTCCAACACCAAGGCTGAAGCGTTCGGGAAAGGAAGACATCACCTGTAAAACTAAGAAGGTAAGTTTATGGTTAGTTAACTTGGAGGCTTTCTTGTATTTCAACCATAACCATATAATGGAAGAGCCAGTGTGGTTGCCATAGCACTACCACTGACTTGAAGGTTTGATCTTCGGGATGCTTTTACCAACCGCTCTTAGACCTTCGTAATTATGTATCGGTTAGAGAGATACAGCATCCGTGGTGACCAATAGAATGTCATTGTCCAACAGGAGGCTATTCAGTTTTCATATAGTCATGCTAAGTGCAAATTAGGTCGACAACATGGGCCACAGATATAGTTATTGGGCAGGACTAACACAATATTTTGGTAATTTTATAGCAGTCATATATAGGTCAATTTTTTTTAAAGTGTAAATTTCAAGGAGGAAAATTCCAAATAAGATTTCCTCTCAGATAACAAAATACATGTTCAAGTTTACAAATGTGAAATGTGCATGCTTAATCTTGCTTAATTAATGCTCAATAACGATTACAGTGATAATGTTGTGACCATGTCAGTTCTGTTACCAATTTTCTTCATTCTATTTACTAGATCAGTTTGTATAGTGAAACATGCATACTAGTTGGGGTAGTAGTCTCAAAATAGGAAACATTTTACAGAATATGTCATAAAATATTTTAACAGTGCCTGAACTCAGCAAAAAACAAAATCAGAAGTCTAGTATTTGATATATTTTAATTAACTGCTGAAGGAAAACTGTGTGTTCTCCTTATACATCTTCCTAAAGATCGGCTTGTCAAGGCTATGTAAAAACTAAATGAAATAAAAATATTGTTTGATTCTATGATCATTGTTGTTTTAAGTTAACACTAGTGACCTTCGCCAGTAACAGTTCGGACAAGGGCGGTAACAGAAAAGAAAATCTACACTGTATTTGCATTAAATTCTTAAGTTCTCAAATATTTCTTGATGGCGCTTAACTATTTATCCTCGAACATTACATCACGAAATACTATTTTGTCATGCATAGCTGTGATAGCTATAGATAGAAATGTGGATATGTTGCCATATTGTCAGTTACAGAAATGATATTTCTGGTAACAGTATTGACATTAATGGAACATGTTGTAATTTGTCCCCAGAATATCACTGCAGATATCTGTTTGCAACTATTTTGGGCTTTGAACACTTCCTCAAACTTGCATATTCATTTAATCTTGTCCATTTAGCATGGAAATATACCAAATAGTGGTAAAAGTTTTTACATTGGTAGGTCAGGACTGTTACATTTATGCAAATTGGTAACAGGCTCATTGAACATTTCATATGATATCAGAATTTGGGAAAGCTATTTGAGACTGTGCAATATGCTACATGTACATACAAGTTGTTTTAATTATGATCATGAAGAAAAAGGATTAACACCTTGGTATAATTAGGAAAATAATTGGTAACACTTTTGACATTTTAAGCTGTTACCCCAAATATTTTAGCATCCAAATATTAATTGCTTTACAAAACAAAAGTAGAGGATTTTAAGTTCATTAACAAGAATTAAGACTTTGTTTGAATAAAAAGCAGTGACATGTCAGAAACCTGTTACCAGCTATGTCCAATTTGTTACCGATTTTCAATATATGTATAGTGATAACATTTTATTTTTGGACACGTATGTGCTGCTATATCAACATTTGTCAAAACTTTATAATGGCAAAATAATTATCATCAAATATACTCATTGAAAGTTGCTGCCGTTTTTAACCACAACAACGACTCACTTGACTGATGCCTTAATTTGCTGTTATTTATAATGAATACTGTTTTGATAAGTATCTGTTGCGTGTGTTTTATTCATGGTAAAATATTTGACAATTAAATTTACAGACAACTTATATGCTTCAAAAATGAAATTGATTTTCTCACTTAATCTTCTAACAGTGCAGTCAAGCTGCCATTCAATGGCAAGACAGGTACATGGAGGCCCGTGACAGGTAGTTGTATCATTGTTGTCATAGGGAGAAATCATTTTTGCATATGATTTATCACGGTAACAGAACTGACATAAAACCTTGGGACAGACGAAAATGTGAATAAAAAGTAAAAAATAATTGTAAATTTCATTTTTGTTAATTATGTTCCAGTTGATATGTCTAATAGCTTGTATGAAAACATTAGAAACTGTGAGTGTTCATCTTATTTATCATTTCAATCATGCTTCAAAATGTCATTTTTGACTCTGGGACAGGCACTTAATTTTCGTACTTAAAAATGCTACAAAACCTTTATTTATGAAAATATTATTGATAAAATAATGTTTGTGAGTAGAGGAAATGTGTCTTTATTATTTTTGACAAACTAAAAGAGTAACAATATTAAATATTTTTCAGAAAATAGCCAAGACATGAAATTTACACCTTTTAAAAAAAAAAGATTCATATATAATGCAAACTTCGTAATATACGTATATAGATATTAAACAATTATTGATATATCAGCAGATTACTAGCATTTTACGTTTACAGATGTTCAGCAAGCATTCGTAAAATGTATCTTTCAGCTTTGAACAAATACTTGACTTCTATCTTTAATTCTAGCGATCTGTTAGACTACTCTCATAATTAAAGTTTTTCTGAATAGTGCTTTCATTCCGTTTTGTATAATAGCTCAGGAGCATTGTTCTCTGTTCTTGTTGAAAAACAAAAGCTACATGAAACTGACAATGTTAAAATCGGACATTTTGAGGACGAACGAATAATTATATCTTACCCAAGCGAGCACAGATATGCCTGGTATTAAAGTGTTCATAATGGTCATGGGGAAAGTTTTTCTAAATATAACTTGCGTTTTGATTGGTTGACGGAACTATTTTGCGCTCATTCATGAATTGCTTAGCTAACCTGTTTAAGCTAAATCACATTCTTGAACAATTTCGAGCATACTTAATTGAAGTCACACGTCAGTAAAATATATTAAATATAAAATCAGGTTCACCCTAAGTTTCCGAGACCGTAATTTTTATTTTTTTTATTTTTTTTTTTATTAATCCATCCGAGACCGTAATTACAGTACTAAACTTGCAAGGCGAAGCAGCATGCAAGAGTCGCCGGCTGCACTGCCGTGACGTAATTGCTTTGTGACATCATTAACCATGACGTCATTTGGTGACGTAATTACACTCCTATCTTGCATTCCGACAGTGCGATTGTTAGTTCACGTTTTCACTAATTTTCTCTCATTCTGCGACATAGTTTACATATAAACGAGTTGTTTACTATGTCAGTAAACCGTTTTGGCAATAAAATTCAACAGTTACTTCAGAATAGTTCTGAAAAAATAAAGCAAGTTGCAAACTATTTAGAGATGCGCTTTTTGAAGGTGTGAAGAGTTTATGAATGGCGTATGACTACAATTTGTATTTTACAGTCTAATCAAAGATCGTGAATTGGGGTCTTGTTTTTCGATTTTTTGCATTAAAATGATCTTTGGTAAGAAAAAGAATAACCAACTCGGTGCTCGGAATTACGAATTATCTGTCCCTCGTGAATTATTATGTCAAACTCCTCGCTAAAGCTCGGAGTTTATCACAATAATTAACTCGGGACAGATAATCTGATCTGTATAATTCCTCGCAACTGGTTGATTATTTTTATATTATGAAATGATTGGATGACAAACGAATTATTATTATTTCGTTTGATGTCCTAAACACTGAATCAGATTTGATTATTTAAAGTGTTCAAGCAACGAATTAAACTTATTTAAACTAATTAAATTTAAATTAGAACATCCAATGAATGTCGTCAGCTTGTAAAGTTCAGATTCTAAAGTTAGGTTTATAAAGTTCAGCCTGTAAAGTTCAGTTTGTAAAGTTGAAAGTTTGCCGACCGGTATCATAGGCAAAAGAATGTTGAAAGCGTTTGGTCAAAGAATACATTCTGAAAACTGAGGATCCGACAAATGGTTATATGTACCAAATGTTGTTTTTCTGTCATGCCTGTCCGTGCGTTGTACAACAAAATAAATTTGAAAATGTGGAATCTCTGACATTAAATAAATATCTGCAACACGATAGAACAGCAGGGTTACGTTTCAATTAGACGTCATGGTCTCTCCTCACCTATCATTCTATTTCCTACATGTAAATACGATTTCGTTTAATAATGTAATTTTTGTTTTAAAACTTTAGATTAATTGCTATTAAAAAACTGACCATATGCATGTCAAATCCGATAGGTCTGACACTGATTCATTAAAGATTCACATCGCTGGTAGTTGGAATGGTGAAGCCACGATTAACATCACTTTATTGATATTTCCCATGAAATTATTCATTTTCTGGCCAATTTCTGTGACATGTAGAACTACGTGTTTTCTGGGCCAACAACAGTGACAGCAGCCTCAAATCAATGAAAATGATTGAATCGCAACAGTTTCATCTACTGCTAGAGTTACCTCCCCTTGACCACGCTGAACCTCCTCTGTCCCTGAGCCAAATGAGGGGTAGTATAATGATAGAGACTTGTGGTATGTTTTTTTCAATTAGACGTTATGGTTTATGGTTTAAATTTAATTAGTTTAAATAAGTTTAATTCGTTGCTTAAACACTTTAATGTTTATAACACATACATTTTTATTCTAATAATTCACAATCGCAACAATTGTACACATGGATTTGTTATTGCTGTTTGTGTGAACTGAGCACATTCAAATGTGCATCACTATTATTATTATTTATTAGCATTATATGCTTAGCGCTTTTAGCATGCTTTCGAGCGTGGATATGTGCGCTTTATAAATATGCACTATTATTATTATTATTATCTTCAGGTGTGTTTGTTTTCATATAATAAGCGTGTTGTCGACAATATGTCAATCATGATTCAGTGAATGATATGATAGCTATATGTGTAAGTTAAAAGCAGAACAGTTCGTGTATGTCTTTTATATAATTTAGGTGCGCCACATAAAATAAAATAGTCACTTATCGTCATGTTACACGTTACACCTATGTAGGATGCTTGTATCACTCACGTCATATCGTTCCACTTCGCTTATATTGTTCATCTTCCTTCCATACATCTCCAGTAAGCGACAAGCTGAGTCGACTAATAGTTAGATATTATTTCTAATGCCCATTTAAAGGTGCAGTAGCACGTTTTTTCGCTCAAACAAGTCGATGAAATGTATTTGAAAAATAATGTCACCAATGATAAAACATCCTTATTACTTCTGAAAATCAAGTTAAAAAGGAGTGTACATGGTTCTGTAAAGCAATGGGAATCGTTTTTGTCATTCAAAATAATAAAATGTGTTCACAATAAAATGGCCGTCATGCAATTTTTGCTTTATACGCAACACAGTTATTACCACTACGGATAATTGGTTTGTGTAATAAGATGTTTTACCCTCTAAAGTAAATATAAGGTTATAAATGGGAAACTTGAACAAATAATTTTTCAAAAAAACGTGCTACTGCCCCTTTAATGTCCTTGTGAAGCATGTTTCCTCTTTATGTATTCCCTCTCGTGAATCTATCATTAGTAACCAGCTGCGTCACATTGAATAATAAAATTACGATTTGGATCGATGTAACAATCACGAAACTTTTGTATTTAGATTGATGTTTTATTTTTTCTTCTTCTAATAATTCATCTCCAAGTTGTGTCGGTACCATTGTTTCTACACGGACGTGAGCTTGTGACTTGGAGTCGCATCTCTTCATTACATATCAGTGGAAGTTCGTGACTAAATGCTTCACGTAATTAAACTCTTAATCGACTAACGGTGATTAAAGACATATCCTAGCTAAAAATAGAATGAAATCAAGAGGGAGCCGACTCTCCTCTCACGAGTATCCATGATGTTACCCAAATAGCTGCGCGAGTGTAGATCGTCCCAAGATCTATCATCAAGTGTTGATTGTATAGCTTTCTGAATTATTGTGTTTATTATCCAAAACTCGACGAGAAATGTAAAATTATCTATTTATTAGAATTAACCATTTATGTATAATTAAAATTGACACTCGTTGATAAAATTTAAATTTCCTTGACATTTGAATGTTCATAAAATCGTGTTGATGAAGTTGATACCAGGAGACACTTGGAACTGAGTGTGCTGATTTCAAAATACAAATAAAATAATTGGGGAATCAGGTGAGTCACAAATTGTTCTTTTGGATGAAAGATATATATACGTTTACGTTTTTCTTGTACAGTTATCCATTAAGCTATATATAATATATGCACACATTCAATTTGATTAACGGTATAAAAACAATACTTCAATGTTTACCCATAATTGTTTTTTAAAAAACAAAATTAAGATATAATCAGGTGATGTAACTGAAATAAACAATTTATGTTTCTTATTTAATAATATAAAATAATAATCTTGCCGAATCAGTATCTTAAAAGTTAGGCTAATCTCTCTATTTCTGTCACTGTGGAATATCAGATAACTTAAACCAAATTAAAATGAAATAAGTAGTTCTATATAAACATAAACTATATACTATGTATTAAATTAAATAAATTATGCATAGTTGGTAAATGACGTTCATTTTATGAATGGAGCATCCACGGTCTCCTTGCTTTATCGCGGTCTTCTTATGACGTCATCCTATTGTTACGATGACGTTTTTGATTGAATGTGTTATTTCACTGAGTAGAATAACATGTTATTTCACTCAGTTCAAATACGGATTTTATTTTGACCGATAAATGCCGTATTTCACTGCTGAAAATATAATAAAATCATTTTCTTATTAATATATTTTTTCTCTCTTGTGATTCCAGTATATGGTTGAAACATGTAAAATTACCATAAACCGTATAAATCAAATGTCTTTAAACCATTAAATATTAATATTTATATAAACACCATTTCTCCTGTACCCGCTCAATAAAGTCTCCAGTGTAATAAAATTCGGATACGTTTGAAGAGAATAGCAGTTTAACAGTATAATCGCATATCTCCTGCCCGCTCAATCACACGCACTCGGTGTTCGGTTTCCCAGGTAAAAGTCGGCTACTTCAAAGACTCGAGTCTCACCTGTGAAAATCTCTAATCTCCCCTTGTTCAATCTGTTTACTCAACTTCATCAGTCAAAATTCGCCCCCATAAAATCCCCGCACACGTGCGAAGAGAAAATACACCCGGATTTTGTCGTTTTTGAGTATCGGCCGAGTAATTGTATTAAAATGTGGGGTCGTTCAAAGGCCGAAAGGTAAGGTCGTTATTGCATTGTGTTGGCAAGCTACCGATAAATTGTTTGCCTCTTTAGTACAGAAATACCTGGAATTGTCGAGTGTTTGAATAAACGTTGTCAAGTGGGGGAATGTAGCGTTATACGCAATGGTGACCAATCGTCCTTGTACGTTTCTGGGGCCCATGTTGAATGCATTCATTTTAACAGCGAGCGAGAGCAAGGTGCGTGTTACAACGTGCTGTCACATGTCCCAAGAAAAGCGTGCAAGTCCGTGCTTGTTCATATCAGCCCGTCTCAACATGTACATTTCGCTGTTAAGAACAAGTGAGGACTGGTTTTGATAACTGTTGTCACTTATGAATATCGCACCGCATTTGGAGTGACTTGTTCAATTTCCATTAATGTAAACCTAATACTAATTTTATTAGTCTAAATAGTTAAATGTTGATGTATTGGTAATGCAAGAGGTAGGAACAGGTCTGCTATTTTGGGTCGTGTATACGATGAAGCCATTTCATGCCAATTATGTTCTCTTAGTTTTCATTATCAAATATTAATCTTTCATTGTTCAGATACTCACTAACCAGATAGAATAACAATTTAAGACACGTTGAGGTAAACGCACGTCTGTTCAAAATAGCGTGTATTCGCGAGTACATTTATACTACATAGCAATACATTTTATAAGATAAAACAAATCGCGTTTGTAACATGTCCGGGGTTCATCATTATCCAAGCCTGATTGGGGCCAAATCTTAGTAAACAAGATGTATCATTCAACAGTGGATCGCCACAGTAGATCACTTGCGGGATTTCAAATATCAATCATTTAGTACCAAACCCATCAGAATTAAATATAAACCAAAGTCATGTTAAATATGAATTCGTTGTCCTTGTAAAAAAGTGTTACATATTATATTTTCTGCTTTCGATGTGTGAAAATCAGTGTGCAACTATTAATTGATGCTATTTAATAAAATAACCAATTCTGAATTCCACAGAAAAACGTTTCACACTGATCCTCAGCAAGTATAGTTACTACGGTACATATAGTCAGTTTCGGGAAATACCAGGACAGCATGCCGGAGAGGCCTTTAATTTGTCACTATGGTTGTAAAATTATGAAAATTTCCACAACCTTTTTGTGGCCCCTTCACCAGATTATGAATGAAGTGCGTAGTGCTATGGATGTTCAGCTTGAGCGATTTAAAGGTGCATCCATTGTGTATCATAAAATTTAATTTTGGCTTTAATACGTTCCAAATCACCATCTTGGCTGTCTACAATACAAATAAATTCACTCAGCTTGCATATTTATCCCCATTCGCCAAATATATCATAATTACTAGTTTCCAATTAAAATTGAGTAACATCATTATGCATGTGCAGAAACCCAAACTGCACGTCCCATTTACATGCACAGTAGTTATGTGACCCATAAAACATTATCAACTCAAATTTGTCTTTTTGTCTGTTATAAATAAGATTCCAAAATTACGTTTGACTAATTGACGCGCGCCACACGCTGTGCATTGTCCGGTTTTCCATCAGAAATCACTACTTTTACCTTCATATCGTCATTATGCTAAGTCTACTATCATCAACATGGTAGTTTTCGGTAACAGTCGGTACTTTTCGATAAAATAACACCATTTATAACGTTTGGAATATGTGACCCCCAACAACACAATGGATGTACCTTTAAGTACGTGCTTCTCGCGTGTCAAAATGAATGCCATACTAAATGTTTCTGGTGCATCGATTCACTATCTTGACACAACAAAGCGAGGGAAATACCGCAAGGGATAAATCAGCCAGTATTGCAGACTGGCAAGAGTTATGCTTTGCGTTAGCTATAGGAAGTTGTGCGAGGTTTAGAAAGAATCGGACGTACATGACAATTGTGAAATTACGACAGAGTGGATTCTTAATGACATATATTCACTCCGACTGTCACTATTTAGGGAACTGAAATCTGTTATTTCTTTATTTCGTATGTATAACGATTATTCATTAAAACGATTTATGTTTCAAACTAGTTTATTCATTTATTTATTCACTTTTATGCGTGGTTGCCACAGATAACGATGTCTATGTGGGATGTAATAATTCACTAGAGGATATATACTGTGTACGATTACACGCATGTCTATCAAATACATTACCAAATTTACTTCCTCCGACAACAGCAAAAAATCTTT
This sequence comes from Gibbula magus, assembly GCA_936450465.1. Classification (NCBI taxonomy): domain Eukaryota; kingdom Metazoa; phylum Mollusca; class Gastropoda; order Trochida; family Trochidae; genus Gibbula; species Gibbula magus. The sequence goes on from OW388302.1 coordinate 61,174,065, forward strand.
CTTTTTAAAGGGGCAGTAGCGCGTTTTTTCGCTGAAATATGTCGATGAAATGTATTTAGAAAATAATTTCACCAATAGTAAAACACCCTTCTCTCTTTCAGAAAATCAAGTTAAAAATGAGTGTATACTTGTTCCGGAAAGCCTTGAGAATCGTTTTTGTCATTCAAAATAATAAAATGTGTTCACAATAAAATGGCCGCCGTGCATTTTTTGCTTACTACGCAACACTGTTATAACCACTACGGATAATTCGTTTGTGTGATAAGATGTTTTACCCTCTAAAGTAAATATAAATGGCATAAACTATCATTTTAAATTGGAAAATTGAAAAAATAAAATTTTGAAAAAAGTGCTACTGCCCCTTTAAAAACACGGATTTCGACCTACTCTCTCTATATCTCCGTTGCTCCTTTTAAGTTTAATGGAAAATGTCTTTCTTTCCTAGGCACAAACTACATGTACGTATGTACATGAAAGCTCCAGTACAAAGAGTAAGGAGTTAAATTATTTTATTTTTTATTTTTTTTAAAAACTTTGTATCCAAGCCAAAATATGCAAAGTAATTCACCCTGAACTAAAAGATAACATTCTCTAAAATCTCTAAAAGATTCCGACTGAAAACCACTTTCTCGGTTTTTTAAAAACAAATAGTTGCTGGATGAGATAACGTGTTTATAATTGTTTATAACCGATTGTGTATTACTCATCAATGGTTAAGTATTTTAATCATTTAATATCTGCTTGATTGACATTCTAGAAGTTGATGTGATGAAGAATAGAGATTTTATGGATATACAACTTCTTTATGTAGAGGTAAAATATCCGAGTAACTCTCCATTCCTTAAAGATAATGGAGCCGAGGCCCATTATTGTTAAGGAATGGAGAGTTACGAGGATATTACCCTATTTAAATTAGACTCAAAGTATTGCTCTTATCAAAATTGCTTTAAAAAGTTAAATAAATTAAATTTCTACTACTAAAAATATGATGTGATGTGCAACTCTTACTGGAAAATAATGGAGTGAAAGAACAATAGGATGACGTCACAAGTGTAATTTAATGCTTGACAACAACATCAGAACCGATGTCGAAACATCGCCTTCAAAGAATAAAGAAGTTGTATATCCATGAAATCGTATTAATAGTTAATTTATTATCTGTTATTTATTATTATTTAATATGTGTTGTTTGTCATTTATTACTTAATATTCTACCATGAACTTTTAAAATCCTTGTTTTTGATTGGTATAATTTATGGTTGAACGGAGGTTCGGACATGATTTTTGTGAAGGCGATATACTGCGTTTGAATTCATGCCAGGTAGCTCCGCTTTGCGGTTTCCACGTCAGGTTCCCTTCTTCGTCATTTACTCCGTGTATCTGAAGGGGATGTAATTATATTTTGGACCGATATTTGAACAGTGAAACTCGCTCGTAAAGGAGGCGATTGCGATGCTTGATCGAATGAGATACCACACAGCGTGACATCATTGAATCATTTAATTGTACAGCGCTTTGAGCATATGACCCGTGGATTAGGTTTTATTCGTTTATTTATTGATTTATCAACCCCTAATTAAACAGAGTATCAAACTACCGAATTTACAAACCATGCCTAGATTCAGATAAATCGGTATAATTAAGTTGAACTCATTTGAAATACGAGAGAAACTATCAATATCATGCCAAACTGTAATAAACCACCATTTTAGTCTAAATAACTGCCGATGCGACAATGATATTTGCGGATGACGGAGAGATTATGCAAGTTATGCAAACATCGATCATTTCTTAGGAAAATGGTTTAATGACCCAAATATGTTACTTTATTCACATGACTGGGTTTCAACAGTGCCTCGTTTTCGAAACCACTACCCAATCGCAGCCTCTTTTTCGCGCAGACATCTTGGGTGGTCTAGATTTCAACATAGGTGGTCTTCCAGCTGGTTGAGGTGTTGTGTTTTGTCGTTCTGATCCATTTGATATGTTTCCGGAATATTTCTGAAAATTATACCATTAAGGCATTATAGGCGATAGTTACTCATTTCGTAATTATATTCCAATGGCTAAATAACATAGGCTGTACATTTTGACTTGAAATATGACGTTTGACAAATAATAACCGGAAACAGTAACGGTTGTTTAGGTTCGCCAAATCGCAACACGTTGATCGTGTCTCGCCACCAACGAGGAAAGTGGACCTGCCATTTCCGGAAAGGGGTGATAGATTATGTACAATTTAATATTTCAGAAATTTGTAACAAAAGTAAATTACTAAATATTATGAAATTAATACAGAAATAACCGATTCCATGTTAACAATGCTTCAAACAAAAAAAAATAATATTATAAAGGGGAAAGTACAAACAACCAGATATGCTGACCAACCTTATAATCTAATGGACCCGTCCATCGCCTCCAGTCATTTAGTGTCTAACTCAGAACGATGGGAATTCTGGTATATTCAGCTAGTCTGATATTATGTGTTGTATAATTCTTGCAATTTTCATTCATTTGGAATAGTAAATAATATACCTACAGGTAAGTCTGTATTTTAAATTTGCGTATGTTTTTGATATGATACGACGTGAAATATCTAGTTACTAGAAGCAGATATTATTGTTTATGCGGTATTTGTCGTGATGGAACATTATGTACAGATGGATTACTATAACTTGGAGGCTCTGGTTACAGAGTATTTATATTGTGGCAATGATCAGTGGGACAATATGATGATAAACGATATTGGCCTATTTACTGAATGGTATTACAGGCTTTTATATGATATTTCGACATAATTGATCATCTACGGAAAAAGCATATAATATTATCATCAAACTAAAATCTCGCAGCTCGATCAGTAGTCGTTTATTATTTTGAGGTCTTCAGAGAATGAATGTCAATATACGTTACTACAGTCGCCATCACACAAAATCTAGGTCATCATGACCTGGTTAATAAAAAACGTTATGACATGAAGTGGCATATATGAAATAAAGAAATAGTACATGATTTTAAGCTCAAGATATTTCTTTAGGAATGAAAGAGGTGGACGAATATAACGTCCATACATGTAAATGCTGTGTAATTTTGTTATTTTAGTAACCTTTCACATATCATCCCAAATTGACTAAAATAATGAATTAATATGCGCTGATAAAAGCACCTCTGAATATTGAATATGAAGAATGAAATATGAATGGCATAAAATGTAAAGATAGATTATGAAGACATTGTAAATCAGAAAAAAATATATATATTAAATAAAATATCATTCAAATGAAGGAATAATAAATTATTTTTGAATGAAAGAGGTTGTCGGGTATAACAACACGAGAGCATATTAATTAGTATTAATTAGTATGTCTATACATTGAATTGCCTAACCATTGGTTTATTCAACTCACTTACCATTCTGCACACCCCATTTCTAGATTCAATTCACATACCATTCTGCATATAGCGAATTTCTATATTCAATTCACACACATTCCATTCTGTATACCCAATTTCTATATTCAATTCACACACATACCATTCTTCATATCCAATTTCTATATTCAATTCACACAATACCATTCTGTATACCCCATTTCTAGATTCAATTCACATACCATTCTCCATACCCCATTTATACATTCATATAACATACAATTCTACATACTTCATTTCTATATTCAATATACATTCTATTTTGCATACCCCATTTCTCGATTCAATTCTCATTCCATACTACATACACCATTTCTACATTTAATTCACATTCCATTCTGCATACCCCATGCCTAGATTCAATTCACATATTCTGCATAACCCATGCCTAGATTCAATTCACATTCCATACTGCATAACCCATGCCTAGATTCAATTAACATATCATTCTGCATATACCATTTATACATTCATATAACATACAAGTTTACATAACATACAATTCTACATACTCAATTTCTATATTCAATTCACATTCAATTTTGCATACCCATTTCTCGATTCCATTCTCATTACAGACTATACATACCCCATTTCTACATTTAATTCACATTCCATACTGCATAACCCATGCCTAGATTCAAATCACATATCATTCTGCATAACCCACGCCTAGATTCAATTCACATATCATTTTGCATAACCCATACCTAGATTCAATTCACATATTCTGAATAACCCATGCCTAGATTCAATTCACATATTCTGCATAACCCATGCCTAGATTCAATTCACATATAATTATGCATAACCCATACCTATATTCAATTCACATATCATTCTGCATAACCCATGCCTAGATTCATTTCACCTATCATTCTGCATAACCCATGCCTAGATTCAATTCACATATCATTCTGCATAACCCATGCCTAGATTCAATTCACATATCATTTTGCATAACCCATGCCTAGATTCAATTCACATATCATTTTGCATAACCCATGCCTAGATTCAATTCACATATCATTTTGCATAACCCATGCCTAGATTCAATTCACATATCATTCTTCATAACCCATGCCTAGATTCAATTCACATATCATTCTGCATAACCCATGCCTAGATTCAATTCACATATCATTTTGCATAACCCATGCCTAGATTCAATTCACATATCATTTTGCATAACCCATGCCTAGATTCAATTCACATATCATTCTGCATAACCCATGCCTAGATTCATTTCACATATCATTCTGCATTACCCATGCCTAGATTCAATTCACATATCATTCTGCATAACCCATGCCTAGATTCAATTCACATATCATTTTGCATAACCCATGCCTAGATTCAATTCACATATCATTCTGCATAACCCATGCCTAGATTCAATTCACATATCATTCTGCATAACCCATGCCTAGATTCAATTCACATATCATTTTGCATAACCCATGCCTAGATTCAATTCACATATCATTCTGCATAACCCATGCCTAGATTAAATTCACATATTCTGAATAACCCATGCCTAGATTCAATTCACATATAATTCTGCATAACCCATACCTAGATTCAATTCACATATCATTCTGCATAACCCATGCCTAGATTCATTTCACATATCATTTTGCATAACCCATGCCTAGATTCAATTCACATATCATTTTGCATAACCCATGCCTAGATTCAATTCACATATCATTTTGCATAACCCATGCCTAGATTCAATTCACATATCATTTTGCATAACCCATGCCTAGATTCAATTCACATATCATTCTGCATAACCCATGCCTAGATTCAATTCACATATCATTTTGCATAACCCATGCCTAGATTCAATTCACATATCATTTTGCATAACCCATGCCTAGATTCAATTCACATATCATTTTGCATAACCTATGCCTAGATTCAATTCACATATCATTCTGCATAACCAATGCCTAGATTCAATTCACATATTCTGCATAACCAATGCCTAGATTCAATTCACATATAATTTTGCATAACCCATGCCTAGATTCAATTCACATATCATTCTGCATAACCCATGCCTAGATTCAATTCACATATCATTCTGCATAACCCATGCCTAGATTCAATTCACATATCATTCTGCATAACCCATGCCTAGATTCAATTCACATATCATTCTGCATAACCCATACCTAGATTCAATTCACATATCATTCTGCATAACCCATGCCTAGATTCAATTCACATATCATTCTGCATAACCCATTTCTACATTCAATTCACATACCATTCCTTTCAACAAACTAATATCCGAATACCATTAAATAACATATGTTCATTCCATTCTTTACACTTGATGTCTACATGTACATCCCATTCAAACAGTATTAACATACACTATATACCCATGGCAGTATGTAATATGTGTAACAAATGAGCATTTCAACTGATTTGATTATCAACATATTGGAATAATAGAGATTGAATAACAACAACAAATATTTCAGGAATTATCTAAACAAAATCAAACAATATTCACAATCTTACACCCATTGTGTATGTTATTAAACCATATTTTATTTAGATTTCGTAGGAGTAAACAATATTTTAAATTTTCTTTGTAGGAAGATACTTTTTTAAAAACTCTCCACAACTGGACAACTAGTACATGTACATTATTTCCTCTACGGAGCTGCCGTAAGAGCTACACAACGCCGTTATTATAGGTACTCATTTGTAGAGCTGGGTGGATTGAGTGTCGTGTGATGAAGTGCCCAAAGTGATACATTTTAGGTGCCTTCGCCTGGATTCGAACCAGTGTATTTGGCGTTAGAGCGCAGTCAAATGCTTTCGTCCAATCATATGAGTGTATTGTGGTCACGTGGAGTACATTTATATCCCGATAGATGTACGGTTGTCTGGTTGCGTTCGGGTATCATGCTCATAAACTGGTTCACAGACTTTCATAAAAACAACAAACAATGTCAACTGATTGTTTTATCTATGGAGATAATACACAATTAAACACTTATTACATTGACAAATGACCTGCTGTGTTCCCTTTCCGAAAGGAAATAGTCGCTTCCGTTGATGAGGGTCTTCTGTATTAAGGAGCTTGATATTCCTAAAAGAAGAATAAAAGCATGTAAATAAAGCAAGTAATGTGAGGTCAATTGGGATTTTTTAAGTGTATTTCATTTATATACTACAGTAAGTGAAACAATGACAAGCATCAAAAACCATGTTACCAATGTTTTATATATTTTCAACCACGATATAAAAAATAACATCAAAAGTTATATAGAACGACATAAAAATGAGAAATAAGAAAGTGATATAAAATTACCTTCTTGGAGTGTTAGAGGATGGAGACTGCATTGTCGTCTCACTGAAACTCCTGTATCGTCACACAGCGTCCGAGCGATGTCCAGCACGACGTTACATTCTTTCCTACAGACAGTTCGAGTTCCTTTGCTGCAGTAACCTGAAATAATGTATATGCAATATAGACGGGATGCACACTAGCATATGCAACAATAGATATAAGAACTCGAATATTGGTAAATACAGTTCAACAACAAAAATATTTGAAATACAAAAGACAATAACTTTTATTAAATAAACCAATTTAATGTAATTTTCTTTGAATTTTAAAAATATACACTTTAAAAAGTAAGGAGTAAAAAAGTAAATTTACCTTTCTTGAAAGAATAGTGTACTTGTCCTTGGACTGTCCATGATGAAGCCATTGTGTGAACTGATTCATTCCACAAACCACTCAGTCTTTATAGGCAATGAAATGTATTACTGCTCAATGTTGCTGAATAAAAACGTGCTTAAATCATGCATGTGCGTGATTCAAGCACGGCGCTTATGCTGTAGCACGACTCGTACGCTTTATATAAAATGTACGCCTCATGCACCTTGGACAATTTCAGAAATTCAGTGCTCACAGTGCCGAAGATGACGTCAAGGTCCCTAACATTTGCATATGAAAATGAGGGATGTCAATGTTTTGCATGTTGTGTTCGAGAGAATGTTTCCCAAATTTGTTGACAAAATATTTGAAATAAATTCATTTAAAGACATTTTCTTGACGACTCAAGCATTTGACTGTGCTCTAAGATAGATAGAGAACTCGCAGCAGTACATTATCGGGATATAAATGTACGGGTTTGAGAGGGTTAGGCTCGGCTGACGCCTCGCCCAACCCTCTCAAACCCGTACATTTATATCCCGATAATGTACTGCTACTCGTCCTCTATCTATTACTTAGAAGACAACACGCTAACAACTATACAACTGTTAAACTATGCACCACTGTGTTAAACTATGCACCACTGTGTTACACTATGCACCACTGTGTTACACTATGCACCACTGTGTTACACTATGCACCAATTTGTTACACATATAAGTAGAGATAAAAGGTACAAATATTAAATAAACATGATAATTAAAAAGTAAAACATGATTACATAGTAATCCTTGATCAACAGGGTGGAATGTTCCGATACTGCGCATTCCTTGGACATTTCATGAGAACAATTTGTACATAGCCAACCTGTCATGGAGATCAGCCAATGAGACAGCTCCGTCGGGTGTTCACGCTAACCAACGAAACGTCGTCTTACAACCAGCTTTGGTCAATCGTCAAAGACGATGCTTACTGCATTTGTATGTCGCTATCATTTTAAGCTTTGTGAGTAACAGAGCCAATGATTTCACTTTGTATTTTCAGAATCATGGAGGGGAAATACTGACCATTGCATGAGACAGGTGTGGTCCACACGGTATATACAACATCAGTACACACATGCTTCGGATTTGAATAAACCATCGCGTTATTGCTTTGAGGTGACCCGAGTAGATTTTTACAATTGCATTTGGGAAACATTCTAATTTCCATGTTTTTTTCTTCCATTATCGTGTCATATTTCCCATATAAATATAGTCATTTAGATAACTACGCTTTGAATGGACCGCCAAGGACAGTATACTATATTTATCTACAACTTCTATACAGAACAAAATACCAAGGTTTGACATTTAATTTACGAAAAATTTGTTTTCTATTTTTTTCGATCTTCACCGTCCACACAATTATTATCAATATTGGGCCTTTCAGTCCTATTGTGTGGCATATCGCTCATGAATTAATTAAAACCGGATGCAAGTCCAGTGTTGCTGCACCAAAAACCAATATAACCACTTAAGGAAAGTTGCTTCGGTTACCAAAAGGAAATGACTTCAACCAATCGATAACTAGGTTTAGTGTCACGTGATATCGTGCAATGGGAAGGGTCATTTTCCTTTTAAAGCTCAATATATGAGAGAACTGGTTTTACCGGTAACTTTCCACATGCGCGTGAAACGTGACCACCACATAGTCATAATCGTTTTACCCCGTGCGATATTTGCAGTGAAACAAGGAATTATGAATTGATGAAGTGCAAATCACTCAGTAAGGTCACGTGACAATACATCATGATTCTCACTATCAACCAACAATTAACCCGACATTAAGTGTTTGAAATAGTTGGTTCTACAAACTAGTTAGCTTAGCTGTCTAAACGCGCACTTTTAAATTTTAATTCTCATTTGAGGAAACTGTCAAAACAGATATAAACAAATTTAATATATTTTAACGAGTTATACATGATAATGAGGAGTGCTAAAGTGTTATACACATGACATTGAAGTGTTATACACATGACAGTAAAGCGTTATACACATGAAATTGAAGTGTTATACACATGACAGTAAAGTGGTATACACATGACAATAAACAACTTCCAAACGCAAGACATAACTCTCTTGCCAGTCTGCATTACTGGCTGATTTAACCCTTGCGGTAAAACCCGCGCTTTCTTGTGTCGAGGCAGTGAATTGCTGCACTGGAAATGCATAGCGGGCCTGGATTTCTAAACACAGATTTCTTAAGGAAATACTGCAAGGCCTAAATCAGCCAGTAATGGAGACTGGCAAGAGTTATGCCTTGCATTGGGAAGTTGGACAATAAAGCGTTATACACATGTCAGTAAAGCGTTATACACATGACATTGAAGTGTTATACACATGACAGTAAAGCGTTATACACACGACAGTAAAGTGTTATACACACGACAGTAAAGTGTTATACACATGACAATAAAGTGTTATACACATGACATTAAAGTGTTATACGCATGCCAGTAAAGCGTTATACACATGCCAGTAGAGCGTTATACACATGACAGTAAAGCGTTATACACATGACGGTAAATTGTTATACACACGACAGTAAAGTGTTATACACACGACAGTAAAGTGGTATACACATGACAATAAAGTGTTATACACATGACAGTAAAGTGTTATGCACATGACAGTAAAGCGTTATACACATGACAGTAAAGCGTTATACACATGACAGTGAAGTGTTATACACATGACAGTAAAGCGTTATACACATGACAGTAAAGTGTTATACACATGACAGTAAAGCGGTTTACACATGACAGTAAAGTGGTATACACATGACAGTAAAGTGTTATACACATGACAGTAAAGTGGTATACACATGACAGTAAAGTTTTATACACATGACAGTAAAGTGGTATACACATGACAGTAAAGTGGTATACACATGACAGTAAAGTGGTATACACATGACAGTAAAGTGGTATACACATGACAGTAAAGTGGTATACACATGACAGTAAAGTGGTATACACATGACAGTAAAGTGGTATACACATGACAGTAAAGTGGTATACACATGACAGTAAAGTGGTATACACATGACAGTAAAGTGGTATACACATGACAGTAAAGTGTTATACACATGACAGTAAAGTGTTATACACATGACAGTAAAGTGGTATACACATGACAGTAAAGTGGTATACACATGACAGTAAAGTGGTATACACATGACAGTAAAGTGGTATACACATGACAGTAAAGTGGTATACACATGACAGTAAAGTGGTATACACATGACAGTAAAGTGGTATACACATGACAGTAAAGTGGTATACACATGACAGTAAAGTTTTATACACATGGCAATTAAGTGGTATACACATGACAGAAAAGTTTTATACACATGGCAATTAAGTGTTATACACATGACAGTAAAGTGGTATACACATGACAGTGAAGTGTTATACACATCACAGTAAAGTGTTATACACATGACAGTAAAGTTTTATACACATGACAGTAAAGAGATACAGCCAGATTTCTGTATGATATCAATCTACCTGTCGGGACAAATTCGGGTATACACACATACGAACACGCAAGTCAATTGGGAATGTGAGTAATTCCATATATAATTATGGTAATAATGGTTGACACCCCCTAAAACTTGCAGGAATGACATGTTATATAAACAACGTAACGTGTCAGTTATGATTATTCTTTTGATGAAACATGCATGTTACTACAGGATGTCTTATTGTGAATAGTGTCCTTGAGCATTTCCTATTTGTATTTTAAAATGTCAAAGAAAGAGGAATATCAGAAATATGAAATTTATTCAAAAAAGTTCACTCCTTGTGTCTTGATATCTTGGCATTGGTATATTGTAACAGTGTTTGAGTGTTCTCATTTTTGGTTCTAATAAATAATGAAAAGTTGCATTTAAAAAAATGAGTCTCATTCGCACACAATACATATATGGCAAGTATTATATAGTTTACATCATGTGTTTGTGCCATTTTAATTTCGAACATGCCATAATATCGAACAATTTTTATTGTCCATGCATTTGATTTGCTAAAATAAATTTTCTGTTTAGGGGTGTCAACCATTTTTACCATGAGTATACTTATATCTCATCCTCGGTTACCCAGGGTTTTATAATTACTCCGTTACTCTCCAATATATCCTCGGTTATCCAGGGTTTTATATATGCTCCGATACTCTCCACTATACCTTGGTTATCCAGGGTTTTATATATGCTTCGATACTCTCCACTATATCCTCGGTTATCCAGGGTTTTATATATGCTCCGTTACTCTCCACTATATCCTCGGTTACCAAGGGTTTTATATATGCTCCAATACTCTCTACTATATCCTCGGTTACCCAGGGTTTTATATATGCTCCGATATCTCCACTATATCACCCCTGGGAAACTCTATCAGAGAAATATGTACTAAAATATAGGGATATAACCGGTGACGAATGGCTAACAAAATGACTGCGCGTGCTTTGCAACGAAGTGATATGAATTGTCATTGGCTCGAAGGTCCAAGCTGCGTAGCAGTTTGATTGACTCACGCCGGCCAAAGGCGGGTAATTTTAGTACAGATTTCACTGATAGAGTTTCCCAGGGGTGATATAATGGAGAGTAACGGAGCATATAAAACACCCTGGGTAACCGAGGATGCTATATCGATACCAACGTAAACTGATTGGCGCTTGTAACTTACTGTTTTGGGTATAAGAAGTATGGATGATGCTAACACAATTTAAAGCAGAATAACATACATATACATGTATATGTATAATTAAGATTAATACGAAATATTATTTTGTCAGATCATATGAAGCAGCAACACCACATATATTGGAACACGCTTATTTGGGAATATCAAAATAAATAGACGCGTTCCTGTGACCGTCGGATCGACCAGAGTTATAAACTCACGTGCAGAAGGTACGTCGCCATACAAGATATCTCAATCCACGAGCGATAATCTAACCGAAACAGAGTTGTCTTCAGAAGTCAACTAAACTAGATTTGAAACTTCAACACATTACCTGTTCATATTTCTGAGAAACACACGTTTGAAGAATCGTCGGTTTAACTGGACGAGATCGAAGAGTCAAAAGAGCTTCTGCATGGGGTTGTTTCATGACGCCCTACAGTAAAGATGCGTCAACAAATTTACGTCCAAGTAGGTTATTTATGTCGAAAAAATCTTTTATTTAATAACATTTTATGAACATTTTATAAGTTTAAATACCAAACATTTTAATAAAAAAAATCATTTGGAAAAAGCGATTTCAGCAACCCAAGTGTATTGGAACAGCCATAAACATAAACTCGTCATAACCTTATGTACGAAGTTTTCAGCTCTTATTTACTGTATACGCGTCTATAGAATCCATTCATATTTCATAACCAGCTTTTTCTGACAGCTGTACAGGCAGACACCGTATATCCGGAAACCCGGTCATTCGCACGATAGTATTTTAATAATTCTCTATGCATTTCTTTACAAATGATGATTTGTTTAACCGCACGACTTGTTATCCGGTGCGGATAAACTGGGTATGACGGTATATCGTTTTATACTCTCTTAAAAATGTGTGTTTATTTTTTACGTGAGTATATGCAGTGCGCACATATTTCGTACAGGATATAGAAGTCATTGGAACATGTAAAAAAAAAATGGGTTTGGATAAAAAATAAAGATGATATTTTTTTTACCGTTTGGCGATTTTGCATGAAGCAAGGAATTTGGTCCAATTGTGGCAGTAGGAAGAAATGGCTTGAGTAGCCTATTTCGAGAGAGAATGTTTTAACTGCTAACAGATAAACATTTAATGGGTTTCTTTCCGAGCAAAATTATTTATATTTAATTTAAAGATTTATAAAAAAGTATGGATTATTTCACCAATAAGGATTTTCTTAAAAAACAATGCCAATAACAATAAATGCAAATTCTTTTAAATGTTTTTTTTAAAACTTTTAATCAACTAACTAATCTCTAGAGATCGTAGCCATTGATAAAGAATACGAATTAATCATTTGAAGCAACAACACCAGAATTATTGGAGAAAATGATGGATTATTTTTCGAACTCACGTTATCCATTAAGATAGTCACCAAGCGTAAACCGTTTAAACAGACCGGGTGTCGGAATACCCATAATACATTAGGATGTAGCAAGTTTTCGTGGTCAGAAAATCAATTGCCTCTTGAGTGATATCGATTACATAGCCTGGGAAAAGAACATTTGTCAATATCGCCTACCCGGCGGGGTGAATAACATGCTGGTGAAATCAACAACGGTGGTCTGTAGCGCGAAATGCACGAGATTGGCGATGTCCATTTCAGTCGCTCGTGCTCGGCGTGGTTCTGCGTGCATTGAGAGCAATATTGATGAAAAACGTGTTTTTCTTGTTTGGGTTGAAGAGAAATAAAAATAAGAAATGTTGCATGGTAAAGTACGGTAAAAGTCATTGACACCTGATTGAGTTACAATAACAATAAAATAGCGCTAAACAAAAATTCAAGACGAATTGCTATTAAAAAGAATAATAATATAAGATAACATAATTTCACAGAATACAGGAGATGCAAAACAAAAGCTAATGACCATCGTTAACCAAGAATTGTGGAATTTAAAACATCGGCTGATATTTTTCAAAACTAAATCAATGAACATCAGGTATTTTTCCCAAAACAACCAAAACAAAACCATGTCATAATAAGACAAACGATATATTCAATGGACGAGGTTTTTTTTGTCAAAGAAGAAAATGAATTGAATGAAGAAGAGTAAGAAAAGAAAAGAACACAACAGAAGAAGTGAACAGGAACAAACATTAATGAAAAAAATGAATAGAAAAAAATAAGAAAGAAACAGTTATGAAAAAGACACGCCAACAATGTAATGAAACGAAATAATGTTATAGATAAACATATTTTCATCATCATTAGCAAACTAGCGAAACAGTTTTTTTGTGAAAGAGATACAATATCGATATACGGAGGAAACAAACATATTTTACAACCAATTTGATGTTTTATCTCCATAATTAACACACTACCAAAGTATATAACAGTATTCATTGTCATCGTTGAGGTGAGTATGGGTCAACAAACACTCAAGTGATCTAATGACCAATTATAATAATCATCAAGTTTTCGAACACCAATATCAATATAATTTACCAAGTAAAATCAACATGTAAGTGTTATATAAGTGTTTGCTTTGTTTCGGCTTTTATTGCTGGCGAGTTTGAAGTACCGGTATCGAATCGCTGAGTAATATTAGACCGGGACGGTCAACAATAACTGGATACCGCTCGTTAGTTATAGATACAGGTCAGGGCGATCGCGTTGCCTAGCAACAAGATTTATTACGTAGTAATGTTTGCTAGAGTTTGTCATAAATTCTGTCTCACTGAAAGCCCATGCTTTGCGATAATTGACGTTCACGAAATGATTTGTATATGATGCTCTACAAAGTGTATGAGAGAGAGAAGGGACGGGGGAGAGAGAGAGAGAGAGAGAGAGAGAGAGAGAGAGAGAGAGAGAGAGAGAGAGAGAGAGAGAGAGAGAGAGAGAGAGAGAGAGAGAGAGAGAGAGAGAACAGGAGAGAGAGACAGACAGAGAGAGACAGACAGTAAGAGAGACAGAGAGAGACACAGACAGAGAGAGACACAGACAGAGAGAGACACAGACAGAGAGAGAGAGAGAGAGAGACTGCGAGAGAGAGAGAGAGAGACTGCGAGAGAGAGAGAGAGAGAGAGAGAGAGAGAGAGAGAGAGATAGAGAGAGAGAGAGAGAGAGAGAGAGAGAGAGAGAGAAAATTGAGGAGGGACAGGGAGACAGCCAGAGACAGAGGAGGTGAATGTGAAGGCGGAGGGGGGGGGGGGGGGGGGGGGGGGGGGGGGGGGGGGGGGGGGATGGGGGTAGCCAGATTAATTGGGGGGAGGGGTGTGAGAGAAAAAGAGTAGTGAGTGGCAGGGATATCATTTCTAAGCAGTAATGATACTTTGCTTTCATCTAACTTTGACAAACATTGTTGTACAACAACATTATATTTTATGCATTTTTCAGGAAAACAAGAGCAAGTGTTATACACATATATGTACGTTTTACCATATAAAGTAAATACCAATCTCAGAACTATTACATTTACCATACTGTGACCAGCAGATACCAGGTCACCTTTTCTTTGTGGTGTATGATATGACATTAGTGATCTTCTCCATAACTCCTCATTATCAGCATTGTCCTAATGTGACACTGTATTCATAATTAAACAGGATGTTCAATAGCGCCATTAAGGGACAAAGAGCTGATATTTGATAGTCCAGTCCTTTCTGTAAGAGAAGACATACGGCTCTTCATTATTCATCGTGCCAGCAAGCACTACCAGCAGAGTGGATTACATTTCATGGCTTATCTTTCTTTGAAATTGATCTCTTCACTGGTCGTTTTAAACATTTCGTCTTTTGTGAAATCTCAGATTTTGGAAGTTGAATTGTAAGTAGGAGTTTGTGAATGCACTCTGCGAAAAGAGCTGTTCAAGCTTACTAATTATTCAAAGATATGCAGGTCGAGAAAAATTAACTCTCTTTCACAAATATAAACATTTAACTGCGCTGTAGACCAACATGAGAATTGGTTCAACGTTGGGTCAATCGATGAATGTAACCCTCCTCCGTCAGTAGTCCTTAGTAAAACACAAACTCTACTAGTGTAAACAGATTCCCCCTTATTTTAATTCTACACTGCACTAATTATGTATTCTATGTATTCTTTGTAGTTTGTTACATCTTGTTCATTTGTGTATGTAGAGTTAAACGGTTAAGTAAGGGAAACAATGAACATCATATGAAGAGCTATTTCTACTACTGCTGCTTGCTGTTGCTCCAACTACTACTACTACTACTACTACTACTACTACTACTACTACTACTACTACTACCACTACTACTACTATTTTACTACTACTGCTTCTACTAATACTATTAATATTGTTTTTTAAAAATGTTTTATTTGTTCCCATAGGTTACAAGGTATATGTACATTGAACAGTGCAATACAAGATAAGGTAAGGAAGTATATAAACTGCTGAAGGATATATATCATATAATATAATCATTGTCAGTTGCTGAATAGTAGGATGAGGGATTGCTGTTTATTTTGGAATTTTTCAATTTCATTTTTTCTTTTTGAAATGAATCTTTCTACCAGAAATATCTCTTTTAATACTTTTTTATAATTACTGAATTTTGGAATTCTATTTTTTTATGTTACATAGATGTATATATTTCTTGGCTGAAATAATGCTTTGATCCATCAATATATGTCTATGTAATGGGACAAACCAAATCAGGTATTTGGTAAAGGTAATATTTTGTGGAAGGTTACTATTAATCCAAAGTTCAAGTTCATTCCAGAATTGTTTGGTTTCACAACATTCCCAGTAAATATGACAGATGTTCTCAGAAAACCCAAAGTAAAAAGTACATAATTCATTGTCAACGACATTCATTCTTAACAATTCTTTTTTAGTATAAACAATTCTTTGCAATTTTTTTTATTCAAAATCAAGCATCTTGCAAGTTATCTCTATAAAAGTTAAAAATGGTTTGCCAATCGAATTCACAATCCTTAAAACTCATTTCCCATTTATTACCAATATCAAGTTTGTCATTTCTAGAAACCAGCTTGTCATAAAATAACCTTGAACCCTTTGCTGGCTTCACTATATTTTGTTGGTAATAGCCTTGTTCCAAAAATCAGGTAAAATGTGTAGTAGATAAATGTAATCTAGAATTGTCCCTCTCATTCCATATCTTGATTGTATTAGCTCAAAAGTCATAAATCCATGTTCGTCACATAAGTCTTTTATGGTCAATAACCCCTTATCAGCCCATTGGTTAATAACATAACATGGATTCCTGTAATTATGATTTAGCCATAAAGGCTCTGCAAGAATGTGATCAATATTGTCTGATTCAAAATTAAAATGTTTACAATAATTATTCCAAGCATTTAA
This sequence comes from Gibbula magus, assembly GCA_936450465.1. NCBI lineage: Eukaryota > Metazoa > Mollusca > Gastropoda > Trochida > Trochidae > Gibbula > Gibbula magus. Next base: position 61,191,224 of record OW388302.1, read on the forward strand.
ATCATCTTTCCAAAAAGGGTTTTTAATGATTTATTTCTTTTCTATGTCTGCTCCATATTTGAAAATATTATTAAATGGTATGTTACAGGGATTATTGTCAAGTGGTTTTATACAGTAAAATCGAAGAGTGGAAAGTTTAGGTGCTTCTATAAATGCCTTAATATCAACCATATCCAACCCTCCTTCAGTCTTTAATCTTTTCATTGTGGTTCTCTTTATCTTACCAGTTTTATCATTCCAAATGAATTTGAAAACATTTGCTCAAGGGAGTTACGACTGCTATTACTGCGGCTACTAATAATAGTACTACTTCTACTACTGATACAAAGTATTTATACTGCTGCTGCTTCTAATACAACAGATGTTACTACTACTACTACTACTACTACTACTACTACTACTACTACTACTACTACTACTACTACTACTACTACTACTACTACTACTACAACTACTACTACTATTACTACTACTACTACTACTACTACTACTACAACTACTACTATTACTACTACTATTACTACTACTACTACCACCACTATTACCACTACTACTACTACCACCACTACTACCACAACTACTACCACTACTGCTGTCGCTGTTACTACTACTACTACTACTACTACTACTACTGCTACTGCTACTATATTACGACTGCTATTACTGCGGCTACTAATAATACTACTACTTCTACTACTGATACAAAGTATTTATACTGCTGCTGCTTCTACTACAACAGATGATACTGTTACTCTTACTACTACTACTACTACTATTATTACTACATCTACTACTACTACTACTACTTCTACTGCTGCTGCTGCTGTTTCAACAACTTCTATTACTGTTAATACTTCTGCTACATTTAAAACTGCGACTATTGCTAATAGTACAAATACTATACTACGTCTACTGCAACTAATACAGCTACTAATAGTGTCGACCACTAATGCTTCTAATGTTGGTGTTATTACTGATTATGTTGCTATTATTGCTACTAAGGATGTTGCTACTGTTACTAATGTTACTATCACTGCCACTGATGCTATTCTGATGTCAATTCCAACAGTCGCAACTGCATTGAATTAATTCTTACATTAAAAAAGGTGCCCTTTTCCTGTATGAACACACAAAGAAATATTCCTTTTAATCTTCGTTCCAAGTTATACGTTTATGTAAGTCGAACATTATTGTCTTTCAATCTCTTTCAACACTCGATGGGTGGCCAAAAAAAACGTAAAACCTAATTCTGTTCCAAATCCATTCAAGACCATAAACTGACCACGAGCCGTGACCACTGGTGGACGGGTCAAGCTAGACAAACAATAACTAAGCTTGCCAGTGCAATTTACCGTTAATCCAGCTAGAGCATGAAGATAAAACGTGTCAACTGATTGATTGATGGACGTGTAATCTACCCATGTCAATTTCACACAATGACTTCTCCCCAGGGCTGGACGTCGTATGACCGTATTTGATTGCTGCAAGCGGCGTATATAGACGAGTGATCGGCGTACGCAGCTCAGTAACCGGCGTAAACGAAATGAGATTATTTGATTTATACACGGATAGTATTAATGTTTGGTTTAAACATTTTTTATTCGTAATGAAAAGGATTAGGAACAAGTTATCCAACTTAGGATACCATCTCCTTTGTATTTACAGTATATAATATTACATTCGCAAAGAAAAAGTACTGAACAAGACAAGATGAAAATTAACATTGAAAGAACTGATACATAAGTATAAATGTATTACACAAATCGTTTGGTTAGTCTGATGTCTGATGTCTGATGTCTGATGATGTATTAAACATTAAGATACATGAATGCAATTTGAGTAAATTTCTTTAAAATGAATTCTGCATATGAAGATATATGAAGCATCGAATACCGCCTGAATACATATATTATATCCAAGCCTCTCTTCATAAAGACAAAATATGTTTTGCTACATGATAAAACACATCTGATGAACAATGTCATTAGGTGTTATCGAAGACTACGAAGATTAAGAATTAAACACACTAGCATAAAATATGTTACACTTATGTCATTACTTACTGCCATCGTAACCTGTTATAATATACAGGTTGTATATACAGTTTTAGGATGTTAAACTCTAACCTGAATGGCGTGTGCCGAGTAATGTGCTGATGTCCAAATCAAGTAAGGTCTTCGATAAGCCTGATTTACTATAATCAATTGCATTAATTCCCTAATCACTGTGTTAAGAACATGATTGCTCCGGGACAATGTACTCCGCTCCCATATCCATTAAGCAACGATATTTAAGCCGATTTTCGGAGGAAAAAACCGACGTATTAATTAGCTGAAATCTCTGGAAAGCCTCGTCGATCGTCTTGCGGTATATATTGACGTCTTGCTCGCAGTAACAGCTTCGTATGTAATGGAATTTGCAATTAACAATCTTAAGTAATTACTTAATTTCTTGTTATTACTTTGTGGACTCTGGAAATGGCTTCTTACCACGAAATGACCTTCCGCTTGGTATCGATGTTCTAGATACGTGTCAATAGTTCCTTCCGGGAATATGTTGAAGTATGTCTTGTTATGTCTTTTTACAGTTATGCTTTGATTTAGCTGGATTGAACTATTGTAAATTGTATATGGAAGAATATTATGTTTGGAGGTATGGAGGCATATACATGACCTACCTTAGATTCCTCATAATTATATTGAATTTCCTTTAGGATGGAGGGATGGAGAAAGGAGGGGTTGGGGGAAGGCATAGGAGATGTGTGTTGGTTCCTTTTAATATTAGTACCTGATTAAAAAGTAAGCTCAAGCAACGAAATGTCCAGGGATCATGCTTAGATTGGATTCTATGTAATTCGTGACATAACATTTGACCATTTCAATTCTTGCCCATCTAAACGAAACGTTTCAAATCAGTAGTGCTGGAAATATACGATTGAGTTGCTTTCTGAGACAATGGAATGCGAAGGATTTCTCCCTTTGGATCGTGTCTAATATAGAAAAATAGGAAGGAATACAATACATATAAGTATTACACTGAATTAATATTGCCGTATACTTATTACACTGCATTATCTTCCACGGGCGAGTAATAAAGGAAAACATACACTCGAATTCCATTTCAAACAAAAACAAAACCCAACTAAAACCAAACAAATTACCGTCTGTCACTAACATTTTAACAGACGTTTGAATTGCAGTGTCAATCACTCACTCATCTCAAACAAGACGTTCATTTTGCCGAAATTAGCGACATCACGAAGGCTAGTTAACCGCTCACGATCAGTCGCTAATGGTAACCTAATGCCTGTACACGTGCCAGTAGTTATATTTTAAGTAATTGGTTGAACATGATCTTAATTGTAAAAGGAAGGTTTATTGATAAAAAGGTCTTTATCGCAAACAGACACAAGGTTTAGTAGACGTCACTGATTGGAACAGTTCACTTGTGTGCAGGTAAGCGTATCACTGTCAAAACTCAAACTGTAGCTTTTAATCCCCGTAGGCGTTTGTCCCTGTAGGCGTTGTAACACCAAACCCATACATGAACTTGTTTCTTCATCATCCATCGGCAATCTTGCCTTCCTTATGTTATCAACTTTTAAATGGCTTTCAAAAAGTTCAGCACCTCACAGGGAACTAAGGGAACCCATCATCTTACTGGAAGCATTGTATGTAAAAGTACCAACATCCTTCTATAGAAGGGTGTGTATACTTTTATATACGTTGTTTACACTAAGAAGAAATTACGACTCAAGTTGCATTGATACTGCTTTTTTACCCAAAATAACAATTGTACCTGTGCTGAAATTAAGCAATAAACATTAGGTTTCAGAGGACGAAAACAAAAATCGTGTTGCCATGTTGGCTTTCCCACATCAAAAGATATTTTATCATGCAAAATATATAAGTAACTGGTTCTTGAAATTCCATCTCTTTTGTCAACAATTATTGACATTTAGTGAACAAAGGTTATAATCATACAATTTAGGAATTGACCTGAGATCATTTTCAGTTCAATTCGTTGATCAAACACTTCTCGATGATTTAGAGGTGTCATAACAGTGATGAAGACCGGATTTCGTCAGTAAGCAACTGGTTTTCAAATTTGTCTTTTCCAAAAAAATCTGATTTTGAAGGTTCAAACTGATGGAAGGCAGTTACTAAAGGTTTATCAGTTCATTTGAAAGAATGGAATCACTCACATTACAACAACCAATATTGACTTTCTTTTTTCGGTAATTGAACACCAACATAGCAGAACATTATGAATGCAGTATCTGTAAAGTAGTGAAACATTATCTGAATGATATTTACTTTGTTAAACTGGTAGATAATGCTTCATATCACACATGCTTGTATGATACATTCTCTACTTTCTTATCAGACCATTTTTACTGGTGAAAAATTTTGGGTGCAACTTTTTAAAATTGTTATTATGTATTTAACAGCAGTATCTTCCAGGTGCAAGAACTAAAGGTATCTTTATATCCCATATCTTTCAAGATGTCTGCTCAACACTGGATAAAGAAGACTACGAATCTAAACATGACACAACTGCAACGAAAGTTGTATCGTTTAATCCATGTCACTTTGGTTTCCGAGATCTATGCAGTGCGTATTACTGATAGTTTTATTCTCTACTGCATTCGCTGACGTTCACTTGTGGTTGTGTCGTTGCTTTGACTAGGTTGGTTTAAACGTATTTTAGTTCATAAACATTAAAATAGGATTAGCGAGCGAGCCAAAAGGGCTTATTTCAACGCCGCTCCGGTACATATGTCAAAAAGCTGGTTACAAAATCAATGAGACAGAAAATGAAAAATAACATCTGTATAACACCAAACATGAATATTGTCATGTTGTTATATGTGCCTAATAATGAAGTGGGTTGCAGCTCAAAATTGAATCATATTAACTACAAAGCACTTTTCAAAGGAACCGGTTGCTTTTACTAATAAACTCAGTTCAATATATTACTGTTATTGGGGTAATTCAAGGAGCTATTACCTTATCATACTGTCGTTATGTCATAAGCTTGGCACGGTTATAGTTACCATCGACATAACCCTCAGGTGTTCCAACATACACAAGCTATATGTTAGCACGAACCAAAAAAGATATAAGCAACTTATGCATAGTGATAATAAGTGCTTGGTCACGTTGTCCTTTGTGTTGATTTTAGTTTGTTGGCATATTATACGTTGAACAGGAAACCAGCCCGGTCTCAGTAAGACATTGTTCACATATAGCACGTGTCCTGCCCATCGTGTTGTCACATTTCCCGGGATGTTCACACACGCTCGCGAACACTAAAACAGAATACCCTTCGCGAACATTCTGAAACTGAACGCAGGGCAGAACATCGAGTGTTTCCGGACCGCTCGTTAACATCCCTCGACACTGTACGTAACTCAACGCAGGGCAGTGAAAATTAACAAAGTAAAAATATAAAATAAAAGCTATTAAATTTCAGAGATTTATTCAACCAATCAAAGATCAAAGACAAACAAACAAACAAACAAATACTACACTCTCACTATCAGATATTCTCTCAACAAACAGGCGACCCGTGACGTCATCACATTTCAGCCAATCAGAACTATGCACAATCAAAATTGTTCAAACTGGTTTTACGCTTTAAACATTTCGCGTCAAACCCAACACAGCATTTACATACACGAATACTCTATTGTTTTGATATATAACAGACTAATAAACAAAGTTCTCGTCTTGCGAACATTTACATGATAAATAAATTTAATTTAACTTCACGTCATCAAAATTCTAAAAGAAATATGACGACTGATAAATAATTTAAATTAATCTAAATACTAGTTAATACTAATATCAACATTCACGGTTTGAAGTAATAAAACCGTCATATTTGATAATGATAAAATCACAAACATATCCACATATTTCATCACACAGTTACTATGGAAACTGCAACATCACACGTGGAAAAAGTTACATTTTTCATCACAGTTTGAAAAACATGTTATAACTGTACAGAAAGGAGACACTTTGCATATACAAAATGTAGTGTAAACCTGGGACGATGCGACAAGGAAGGCCTGTATGGTTGGATGGATTTCTCTTTAGTAAATATTTTCTTTAAGATTTGCGCTAAAATATCAAATCAATGAATTTGTATTTCCTTATAGGTATTGTTTTTTAAACTTGACGAATGCATCTCTAACGGTTACGCTACCTACATGTCCGCATTAACAACACTCCCATAACCAGGCATGGTACGGTGATAGATGCGCCGTCGTCGAATAAGATATTTTCCATTTAAAACAAAACTGCCTTAAGTACAAATCATCTCTATGATGAAACAGCTTAGATTGAAGATCTTTCGGTATTCAGGGACGGTGTTATAAGAAATTATAGCGGACATATAGGAAACACCATCGAAAAACCTTACACAGAGAAAGCATTATGAAAATGGGACGAAAGACAATTGTCATATTCGAACACCATCGTAAAACAGTTAAGAAGGTGTCCGCAATGCAAGGAGTCTGGAATGTGGAGGTTCTGGATACGGTGGGATACTTGTATAAGGCAACACAACATGTACTCCATTGTAGATGTATGTTTCAATTGAGAAATTAAAAAAAAAGCATTCCAAGACATGTTTCAGTGTAAATCGTCTGGTATGACAAGGATTAAGTACATAAGGAGGGACATTTATATAAGGCGCACAACGGAGTAGAAAAGCATATATATATAAAGTCTATAATACAAGGTGGACGGAATAAGGGCATGGCGATAACTGAGTTATCGGGGAAATATCGGTTATAATCGATATTTGGAATATAATTATGGTATAAAGGAATTCACTCTCACTGCAAACCGAACTTAACTCCATTAAAGCAAAACACTTGAAGAAGGTATTTGAAGAGGACACATCTTGCAATAGGTATGTTTGAGGACATTTCAAAGTTGAATTTCTAACTTCTTGATTCATTGTGAAAAAAGACAAGTAAATCTTGGCTAATATACTATTTTGTTGAATTCAGAAATCGTGTGGAATTCAGATTTGACGATAGATATGATGTTTTTTAAGACAATAAGAAGGTTGATTCTGTTAAAACAAAGATTTAAAGTTCTGCTTCAATGGAGTTGAGTTCCTCTTATAACACCTCTATCACAACATTGGATAAATAATCTTAATAATAACACCCAACAACACTCTGTATCATCACAACCATATTGATGTAGACACGCATAACAGTTGGTATCTGGGAAATGTACAGAATATAAGTTGATATGTATGGAAATGTGCATGAACTATGCATGAAATGAACCAGATTCACTATATGGAAATATGCATGGAATGTACCATTTCAAAATGTGCATGGATATGTGCATGAAATATGCATGGAATTAACTCTATATGCATGGAAATGTGCATGGAAATATGCATGGAGACTTGTATGGAATGAACCAGTTTCACTGTACTGAATGCATGAAATGAAAATATTTGAAAATGAAATGAACGTTTCAAACACAAGTTGTCTCATTTTACTTACATAACTTCCAACCAATAGGATTCAGTCATCAAACTTCACACCTGGGTACCAATAGCATTATCACCAGGGCTTACCTAACCGTAAACATTCAACTGTGAAACATTTCTTGTGACATTTGCTGAACAATACTACCGAGACCGATAAGGAGCACATATTGGAAAATACTAACTAAATACATCTCAATTTCCAACCATGTCAAATACCAGATAGATGTACTGTCGTCTCGTTACACATTGTTGTTCAAACATTGCCACAATTGTCTAAAGCACCATTGATTCTTACCGAAAATGGATACGACCGAATTATCGCTTTGATTATGTGACAAAACGTCAAATACCAGGTGACTAATCAACATTGTTAGAATAATTTTACGGTGTGTCTCATCACGCAATGTCTAAACTGTCACCTTCTGTAGTATTTAGTTCTTTGTGTCTGTTCATGATATTCACAGGTTATCGAGTGGTGATTCCAAATATTTGATTCCTCGTCGAACTAGTTGATATCTAAATATTTGACATCAAAGAATTTTGTAGTCCTTTGTTAAGTGGGCAGTAGCCGTAAGCAAAGAATGGTTGACACTATAATTATTAGTATCGATCTGATGGGTCAGTAAATAGTGGTAAACTGGCTATTTATCAATCGATAGACACGTATATTTCCAAAGGAAATAATGAATGTTCGTGAAATATAAGTTTGGAAAAAAAGAACTGAAAATATTTTATGCAAAGATAATTTTCTAATTCAATTTGACAAAATATACCTACACACCAAAACCTAAATGTTTCAATGTTGAATACTTTGATTCTGACATAATATGAATAATTTACTATAAACGCTTTGCACAGAACTAAAATACGAAATCTTTATCTAAATAGTTTGAAATCAGAAAACGATCTATTTATCTCTTAACTGAGCTCATAAAAATCAAATACTCATCAAAGATTTATAACTTGAAAGATAAAAATGTCTAAATATGGAAACTGATATTCTGTGATAAATAATATAACAAGGATGTAAAATGAAACCTATAGGATGTTAAAACAAGATGAAATCATTAATATAGTAACATGTACAACCTTTAAGTCAGTCTATGTTGGTAGCATAATACAAAATCGTAGATAAATTGCAGCGAAAAAACAGATTTCAACTTTTAAATCCTACATTTTGAAGAGATTATTCAAATCATGAATTTTAATATACGAAAATATCCTTAATGGGCTTCCTTCTCAATACACTACAATTAAAAATAATTTGAACTATTTTTCAAACAGTTTTTGTTATTACTTATAAAGAATCGTTTTGAAAAATTTGTTATCAATTTTGCAGTAATTGTAGAAAATTCTCATCGTGATATGCACTGACAACCTAGATGACTAATTGCATGAAACAATTATTGCAAACTGTCAACTGAACCCCAAGAAAAACACTTGCATATAACATCAACATAATTGTAGATTCAATTTGGTTATGGCAAATATTGCTTATGAATACAATTCAGGTAAAATATTATTAAATGACAAACACGCTGAACACAAATGGCTAATAAAATTCTTATTGTTGAACACAAAAGTGGCTTAGTTCACTGTTGTTAAGTAGAAACGACCAGGTATACTTTAATTATGAAACATGTTCATGTCAATCCTTTATCACTCTTCAAATATTGATGCCAGTATTTTGAACCAATTGATCAAAACAAACCAGTTACACCCACTGAAGGTAAAATGGTATTAGCACATAAACTATATATTGAACACATAATGGGCAATCTCTGCTATGGCAAAGGAGTAAAGTATCCCAGAATCATAGATCTGCTTTAATCTCTTAATCTCCTATGACATATCAATATTTGTGGCTATCATAAACGAGACCAATTTGGACTTTGATGTTACAATTATCAGCTGAACGCCTAAAAAAACGAATCAAGCCAATTTCCAGCACGAATATTGAAGTCGCTGTTTCACGACAACCGTAAAGCGGCTTGACAATTTAGTTGAGGATAAAATCTCAGCCGTTGCCATCTACGGTCCCAATTATCAACCTGAGGCACTCTTTGCTGTCAGAAATTAATAAGCCGGTGATTAAGCACCGTGCTTTCAGGTGGAATATAATAATCATATTAACCTTATTGCGATTATTTGTGACGACCCTAAGGGGCCTATTTGACAACATATTGGATTTTGCCGACTTCGTTGGAATCGCCATATGTCAAAATAGCTTGAAATTGCCGATGTTTGAGCTTAGTAATGGCAAAGGGGATGGAAATGATAAACAACCTTCTTTACGATATCTTTAAGATGGAAATTGGCTGACGTTCAAGTGGTATTTTCCGAAACTCATGGTGATTTTGTTTGTCAGTTCACTTCTATGATGTATGAAACAATGAGTTGTGATCCGCTTAACAGCGCTAGCTGATGGATTGGAACACGAATACTACCATGGCAGTTGCAGGGTTAAGAATGCGTTTAAGTGATTTGTCATCGGATGAAATGGATTGGTGTTTTCGTGATCGTCAATAAATAAACTAACTGAGACGCATGCATAGGCTGCACATTCGTACAGGGACGGCGTTCTAACGGAACAATTGTAAACAATAAATAAGACTTTAAATAAGTCTTTGGTAGAAAAATCATACATAAAGCACTTTTTAAATATTCTGGTGGGTGGAATGTCTTCGTGTGGAGTTATCTCCCTTCACCGGAAATCAGGTCATACGTCATCTAGAATCGGGACGGTGACGTCATGACGTGACACTTGAAGAATGTGCATACGTCATCTTGAATCAGGACGGTGACGTCATAAGGTGAAATATCACACGAATGCATAAATAGTAAATAAATATCTCTCGTCTGAGAGGATAAATAATGAGAACTATCTTCACGTGCGAATACAGTTACGATGTTCGCACATCTCTCGAATTGTCGACACAATACTGACAGATTCCTTCAGTACACTGTTCGTCTGCACGAGCTCTGTCCGGAATTGCTCGAAGCTTGCCGGAGTTGTGTCTTTCCGGCGGATATTCTTGTACGCTGCTTCCGCCATTTGCAAGAAGTTCATCTCCATCATTGAACACGTACACTTCTGTTTTTTTAATCTCGGTGAAATCGGGACGGCATTTTCCGAACTTGCTAAATCAGCTGAAATAAAGAATACAAGATTACAGATCTTGGAAAATCTAAAGCACATGATAAGTTTGGCTATTTGCAAAGATCTCAATATCAGTTATAACATTCGAGGACCGATGTTACTTTTGTCGACTTTACATTATACACGTAGTTACTGCACACTGACAAACACAAGGTCTTGACAACAAGTCTAACATAAAAACAGACCTCATTATCCATCATCAAATGGCTTTATTTACCACGTAAATCAGGGACTGGTTTCAACTCTATGCAGCTCTTTATGCAATAAGAAGTTCAAATTGGAACGTTTGATTTTCACTACTAGATACAAAGAGAGGTACGACAAGTTAACATATTGAGGTAAAAACTCACCAAATTTTCGTTTCTTGACAACTTCAATCCTCTCCCTGCCCGAGTCTACATGTCTATGGGACCGGTCCATACAGTCACATCGGTGATGGTCGTGGAAGGGGGAGGGGGAGGGAGGTGCAGGTGTCACCCAGGAGGGGGAGGGAAGTAGGCGCTCGTGGTAAGCCAAGTCCCGGTCAAAGAACGCCCTGGAGTGTTCACTGCCAGGAGACCGTTTGTCCAGGTACGAAAAGTACGTGTGCTTCTCTGAATCGCGGTGTCTTTCCGTATACATATCTTCGTGTGTCTCCGGCTGTCTCCGGTGATAGGACTCTACAAATTGGAATGATTAATTAACGAAAAGCTTCTTGAAAGAAAAGATACATTATTTAATTGACAGCTCGTAAAAAAGTGTTAGTTATAAAAGTTTAGACTGATGAATTATTTTTGACGTACGATAAGTCAGAGTCGTGTTTACTATTCAATTCAATTTGTATATATGTCAAAAACGATTTTAAATGATAATGGTGATACTAAATATATTACTTCACTGTCTCTTCTTTCTTCTTCTCTCATTTAAGAAAACAATTTTCTTTCAGTAAAATATGACACATATATTACAAGTCTAAAACTTACCATTTCTGATCATTCCTGCGAATAATTGCCGCCTGGCTTTCTCCGAGACTGTTTCAGACGACTTCCGGTCGTGATCCGGGTTCTTGTGCGGCGTCTGCGTCACGGTGTCGTCTGCCACTTTCTCGAATCGAACTACTTCCGGTATCCGTTTTGGTGTCGATTCGGTCTTGTTTTTTAGAACCTGGCAAAAAGCAGAAACCATTTTTGTCATAAAAATCGATTTAATTGACTCACATAGGCATAACACTAAATAAGCGAAATGAAACCAATTCCAATAAGATCGATTTCCAAAATATCTCCATTGATCTTATCTGCAGATAGCATGGAAACAAATTACGTCCTGAAAATTAATGACAAGTTGATTCCTTGAGTTCAATATAAATTCAATCTTTACACACATAAACACATCGGGTGCAAGGCTAAAATAAAAAAAAAATGAAATGAAAACGCATCAACGATACTGCAGTGACTAATTGTGATTATGTTTTTACAACTAAACATTTATTCCTCACCAAAGAAGTTCCCACTGGATTCACAGTTTATATCAAATTTCCTAGTTTCTGCCATGAACTTAATTATAAACACAATGGTTATAACGGAACCCATTTAGACACGATTAATATATAACTGTTCCACTGTTAAAGCATATACGTATTTAAGCAAGTATGTTAATCATAACTGAAAATGCATTTGTCACAACAATCTTTTACTTATCTAAACATTACCACGACCCACATACAACAAAACGCAAGTTTATTTCTAATTTCACAGTTGCCCTTAGTACGTGGGAAAAACTGACTTGAGTGACCTTTGTCAGGAGAGAATACACTAACGTACACTACTCACATATCACTTAGTTACTGCACACATCGGTATACATTTGTAACTGCATTGGATAAAAACTAAAACCCAATCTAAAGTTAAGCTCGATCCATATATAGATTCGTGGGAATGGAACCACCGTTAGTCGTGCATATCATTAAACAACGACACAGAAACGCTACTGCCTTTCTCAATCGAAGTCTCCACAGAAACGTAGAGCTGGGAACAATACTATCTTCACGGCTATTGTATTCGCCCACGGCCGGGCCATGGTTAACGTCAGTCGAGTGCGTTGTATTCAAGCATGGCTGGGTTGCATTCCTGTGACAATTGATTATCGTGGGTTGGACGTGACAAATTTTGATGAAGTAAATTAGGATTTGGGTTAACTAAATATTTAGCACTTTTGTCCTGATATTGACCTGTTGGCATGTGAACCGTGCAATTATTTCATGGCAACGATGATTAAATGATTAAGTTTCCTTTTATTTTCTAATCTTTCCAACCTCCGTAGTTACAGGTGAACGTTTAGATACATTATGATTACTGAGTAATTATGGCCAAGAATTATTATAAACAGTTAATACGCAATCGACCATAAGGTCAGGTCCGGTAAATAGAAGCAACAATCGTCTGAAATTTCGTATCTGAGATTTCTGGGATAGATAATTGTTACTGAAGTATTACTGAAACGTTCGAAAATACATAATTCGACCTCGGTTTCTCAAAGGTTAAATCTGAACAAATATCATATTTCGACTTTCGGTCTCTATTGTGTTCATAAGTTGTGGGGTTCCAAATTCATTAGGGGATCTGCGACTTTATCTACTGTAGAGAACTATTCTACAAGCAGTAGGATTTGGGTGCAATGCTATACTGTATCCTATCAAGAACCATCTGAGTTCACTGGTTGTTTTTTTGTTTATCCCTGCATCAACTTTGTTATCAACTTCCAAACGCAAGGCATAACTCTTGCCAGTCTGCATTACTGGCTGAGTTAACCCTTGCGGTATTTCCTTCGCTTTGTTGTGTCAAGATAGTGAATCGCTGCACAAGATAATGCATAGCGGGCCTGGATTTCTAAACACAGATTTCTTAAGAAAATCCTAAATCAGCCAGTAATGGAGACTGGCAAGAGTTATGCCTTGCATTGGGAAGTTGCTTAGTTATGTGAATATCCAAATTACCTCACCATTTATCGTAACTTACTTACTTACGATTTCAATCCTAACATTCCTAGTCGAGTCGATGGTACATGTAGAAACATTTAAGACGTCAAAGCGACTTACATGTACAACTGCTATCATAGCCAGATGGCCTGTGAAGGGTTGTTAATAGTTAGACCCGAGTTGTGTGAAAAACACATCAAGTTATTAGAGGTGTTGATTCCACGTGTCTGACTTAAGCCCTATAATAAGCGTTATTGTGACAGATTACCTTGGAAACTGATCTAAACCGTTTGAAGTCCATCACAGTTAACAGTTATACCCGATTGTGTGAGAAACAGATAAAGTCATTAAAGGTGTTTATTTCAAGTGTTCGATTAGGGGTCACTCAGAAGCGCAGGTTCTTGACAGTTATCCATGGAAACTGACTTAAATCTTTTCACAGTTTGGTCGAGGAGATCAAAACAGACGCCTGGCCACGCGACCATCTGGGTGGTCAGTTCAACAGATGACCAGGGGTCAGACAAGCGCCGGTCCATCTGTTTTGTAGTACATAACTTTTTCTATCGAGGTTGAACAACGAGTGACTATAACATGACGAGCGAGATATTGTAACGGTTCTCTCTGTACAAATGACGTTATATATAATTGTTTGGGGATGCCTTGACTAAGAGGATACGGACGGGTATTGTTATATTATGGAAACGCAATTCGAGGGGACACTCTCGTTTGTACAATCATGCTTTTAATGGTCATCAAGTTTCGGTAAACATCTTATACGATAAATCCCCATAGCTTGATAGTGGTACGAGTTTCAAAACCGAAACGTTGCACTAGAGGGGTTTATACCAACTAGGTTCGAGTCTCCAAACCGAAACGTTGCAGTAGAGGGGTTTATACCAAAATGTGATTTATACCAAAATGTCTGCCTGTCATTGTTTATGGCAAGATGCTTTAACGTTGCCATGACGTTACATGAATGTTACATGATGCCAAACATTCCCAACATGCACATACAGTATACGTACAGCCACCCGTGGTGTAGCAATGGTCCAAGCATAACGCTGTTTAACATTGTGTTTAATAGGAGCTAACATTATAAGCTGCAAGATGTAGGGGGACACTTGTTATTCAAAGGAGTACATTTTGTTTTATCTGTTACAGAACCTCTGATCGCATGTCATATCGGTTATCGTTTATTTTCGAAATATCGTTCCATTACATACTGTCAAAACGTTTGAGAGCCCAAAACGGACACCTTGCTTGATGTCTCAATATCATTTTTTATTTATTTTATTTTATTTTATTTATTTATTTTGTAATGTATATATGATTGTATACGTTGAGTAACTGTTATCAACTATTAAATTATTTTTGCCCATGACCAATACAATATTTCAAAATGTCTGTAGTACATGATTCCGTGATCAATATCCTACCGTACCAATACCATAAAATCCTTAACGATAAAATGCATTAACAAATTAATAAACTAAATTACCTCCGGATCTTGCATATCCTGTGTGAATCTGCTCGTGTCGGTGTTCGGAGTCCTATACTCAAACACCTGTCTGTAGGTAAAGTCAGGCGACACCGGCGTACTCCTGGATTTAGCTTCTGAAACCATCCAGTCCGCTTCTTCATCAAACACGTCTCCATCCTTGGAATAGCACTCTTCGTTTTCCTTACATGATGATGTGGAAGCACTTCTTTCTTTTGGAACTACCAAGACCCGAACATGTCCAAATCTGTTAACAATGGACTCCACTGGAATGTACATCCCTCTTTGGACCGAATCCCCTTTTTCCATATCACCGCACCTATCGTCTGCTTCCGCAACTGTCGTCTGATGTCGATGTCGTCTGTTACTTCATTTGCTTGACAGTTGACACGTCTGCAAGAGGAAAAGTCTTACCGTCAAATATACATGAGAAACAACTTCGCTTAATCATTGATGCCTGCAAATCACCAGGGAAACCACGTGCAAAGTGATGTCACCAAATCCGACCAATAGGAGGCAAGCTTACTCCGGACGTCCCACGTGCAGTTCGCGCAAAGCTTGCAGAGCAACACGCGGGTTTGCAATGCACGGGCTTCACGAAATCTACTTTAATCGATAAACGGTTGACTTAATAAATAATTCGTGTCGTGTCAACGAAATAAAAGCTTCGGCATTCCTATACGGGGTATGGAGAGAGAAAACAATCGGCGTGTATAGCATGAGCCGGTATGACAATCAATACGCGATCAAGAATCGTTTAGCAATGGAAAGGCAACGCGGGACATGGGAAGTTTCATCCCATGGGATGTCAAGGTCCACATCCTCCAAATCCCAACGGAAGAATTCGTGTGGAGGCCAAAAGGGATGAGACCGATTAACACCTTAATTACATTTTGATCGTAGTCGATTTCAGTGATGGTTATTGCAGGTTTACAGGTAGCGGACAATGGCAATACTGACATCGACAGTCAACTAGGAAACTGACATCTCCTACGAACATGTATATTTCATACAGGTTAATCGGTCCAACAGAATATGGGCTTAATTATACAATACGTGCTTTACATTTGTTCTCGCTCCTTCATTCACCTTTATTATAATTTTCAATTTTAACACATTTTATATTTTGCTGCTTATTCGGCTAAGTACTAAATATATAATATGAACTTTGTGTTTATGTTTCGTCCGTTCATTCGTTATTTAGTTCTTTAGTTATTTAGTCCTTTGATTTTTTTTATTAAAAATATATATTGGTTTTAAATTTTGAAAGGAAAATGCAATTTTGTGCACAACAATCCCCTTAATTACTTTTGCGTTAACATTTCACTGATAGTGAATTCGAACTATTTACGATACATGCTTTAATTTAGTAACCCTTATCTCCGCTACGAGTATCATATTTTACAATGGAGTGTCACATAATGTTTCTGAAAATGTTGGGACATTTCTGGTTACCTAACGTAAAACATAATTCCTCAATAAATCATGTGACGTACATGGCCAGAAATACATAGCACGAAGTTTCCCTGAAATACACAAGGAAGTTGTGTTAGGTGCCCGAGTGTTACTCGACCCGTCTAGCTCGCGCTGGCCACGCGCTGCACGCACCTTGCAATTGACGACCTTTGAGCCTCGTTTTGAATATTACCCCGATAAGCGACCCGTTTAGTCGTATTAAAGGGGCAAAGGGACAACGGTTTAGGGGTTTTTGCGTGCGGGGGCAATATTCATATGATTGGTTACTTTTCATATTTCAAGGGTTTTGGGGTTTCGGGATTTCCCCAAGGGTTTCGTAATGACAATGTTCATCTTGATCCGTTGGCCCTACCCTAATATGACCAGAAAGGTTCTACGCTTTGTCATATACAGTTATCGGTTAATTAAATGAATCCCTCATTAATGTATATAGCTGTGTAACTTGTCTACAAGTTTATTATCATCATGCTTCATATATACATGTATATACTTTTATATGTTATTAACATCACAATTGCTTTATCATAAATTGTGATTTTCTGTAACATGGTTGACTTTTCTCTCTGTTTTTCGTTATGTCGGTGTTTCACGTGATTTATTGAAAGCCAGTACACTCTTCTCACATGAAAACGAAAATATTGAAAATGCTTTGATAATAACAAGGTATGTTGAAAATGGGATGGGTTTATTCAAAGGTATTACAGACACGGAAGTATTTTGGTTTACACATATTACAAGCAGTTAAACTGGTTCAAATGTAAAAGTTTAAATGAAATATAGAAGAAGGATACATATTTAATATAAGACTTAGGGATAAAGAATTCTATATTTCATAAATAATATGACATTCGAAAGCGCTCCAATGATACAAAGTCATGTTTGACCGAAACAATATGGACCTAACATAGACATTTTATGGCGCATCAGTGTAGGCCCCACAGCCTCTCCGACGAAAAGACTTGACAGAGTTACCTCCCTTCCCCCATTGCTGGCTAAACATGCTGACGGCCTTCATCTGTATTGATCTTAAAAAGTCGTGTTTTGAAGTTATAATTGACGGGAACCTAAATTGTTGGCAAAATGACAACAAAATCAATAATTAAGCTACTTAGATGACATAAACACAGTTCTTCGAGTTATTTAATTCCGTCTTTAAATTTCACTAATTGACAAGCAGGAGAAATGTTCTGTTGTTTTATGTAGAGAATCAATATTTGTCTAAAATCATTATTTAAAGTTCAGCGGACTATTTTCTGAAGACATTCTCGATTCGTTGTCATGATTTACTCGATGAAAATATATTTCTTATAAATTCCTACAATCCATTTAAAGTTTACGTAGGATAAGCTGTTAGTACAGTCAGTGCTGTCGATTTGTTCCTGAATCTGAGGGTGTGGCACCCGCAAGAGACTCGTCCCGGAAAGAGTACAATAGTTTGTGCTATTACAAATATGAAGATATGCCAAGTGCTCACCATTTAAACACAATGTGTTTTTAATGATTTTAAGTTGAAATACGAAAATCGATTATCATTAGAGAAACGTAATTCACCCCTAGCCTCATAAGCATTACGCTAATTACCAACAAATTACTAATTACCTATCTGCTTCTGACCACGGAGATGTATTATTATTCATTGACGCTACAGAAACGAAGAGGTGATACCTGAGCGTTCACTTGATTACAGGTGTAACAGGTGCGATGAATTACCTGAGCGGGATCCTGACCCAAAACAGGGGGTGAGATGGGTAATTCATGTATTTAATAAAGACTCAATGATGAATAAGTTGATTTCATTATATGATATGTACCTGTGGCTAATTAACTTTGGTGCTAATTAGTAATGAACATAATTACAGGTGTGTTGAATTACCTGAGCGAAACACCGAGGTGGTCGTGCATATAATAGAGACGTGGGAAGATGGATTTGGGTGACATAATTAATATCGAGGCTAATAACTTGTGAAAATTGGTCTAATTACATGAGAACATTGGTGCTAATTACGAGAGATCATTTGCAGGTTTTGCACCTGGTGAACATCAAAGGCCCGCCTGCAGGTGAGATCCTAGGTTCTTTAACACGTTACGCGCCGTCGACCCCGTGCTATGTAAGGACAATGTACCGTTACATGTAATATATCCTTCCCTCCGAACTGGTAGTGTATATCAGAACAGCACAGAGAGGGCTTTTTGAACAGCACTAGGAAGACTTTTCCCCCCATACGTGATCAGAATTATAATGACAATTGAGATGACTGCTTGGAATATAGGTTTATCTATTTGTTCATGTGCTTATGCATGGCAAAGCTTGTTATAATCGTTAACATTATAAGGACAAATAAGATACTCTATGATATACTAAAATTATCACTGAAAATATCAGTCTGAACATAGAACTGTATATTTCAAGGTAAAACATAAAAAAAATAATCATTCATTTCAGAATCATGTAAGCATGGGTAGTTGAAAGCAAGTAAATACATCGTGAGATTACAACCCACCAAAAATCATGAAATACTTACGATTCTAAGTTAATAGATTTCCTCCCATCATTAAACAATAATCCGCGTGGAGAACGTCGCTTGTCTTTAAATCCCAGAAGCGCAAGTGGTCAGCGAGGAAAATGTAAATTTCACGTCTTTAAATCCCAAGGTGCACGTGCTGATCGAGAAAAACGTGCAAGTGAATCCACCAAAACACGGTGTAGTGGCAGGCCCAAACACGAGCTAGTACGGAAAGTAGTAAAGATTTCACCGGCCGAGACACACGCACCGGATAGTTTGATTGACAGGTCGAAATTGGTGTCCCACAACACCGTTAGAGGGCGGGCAACTTAGTCGGGTGGAAATACCGGGGGGTAAATAATAGTAACGGTAGGTCTTGTATCCGGGTCACGTGACTAGCGTATGTAAAACATTAAGTCACGTGACTTCGAAATTCCCACGCTGGCGTCTGCTCGAATAAGTCACGTGACTTAACGGATCACGTGACACACATACCGCTATCTTGACGATAGCGACTGCAGTCGGGGTATCGAGGGTGTTTGTTTACATTGGATAAAAGAACACAGGTTTTGCGCGATGTATACATGGGTATTTATTTGCTTATACCACGGAGATTAATGACATATCAAATTAAACTTGGATTTTGCACATTTTTTTCAGATTCCTTTGTATGTAATTTTGAACTCATCCACCCCGAAATCTAATGTTCACGAGGAATGAAAGCAATGTACATGAAGTTCTGCCATGTCAATAGCAAGAAATGTCTATAGTGCAAGCATGAGCAGTCCCACTGGCATGAATCGTTATTGAAGAGACTTAAAGCGAAGAAATATATTTTTATTATTATTTTAGAATGAGTTTATTGCTTAAAACTAACCATATTATTATGTCATTATATGAATGAATTATGTTAACATGATACACCGTCGGTGAAACATGTGTAAACTAATGTGATATGTCCGCATGCCTCGGATATTTGTTGAGTTAAACAACTCGTGTTGATATATTGATATCAGAAGACAAGAGGGTGAGATTTTATTCATCATTCAAAATCATCCTTCAACAACTAATAGCAAAACAAAAAACAAAACTGAAACACGAAACTGCAATTATTTTAGTCAGTGGTGATGTAAGTGAGGTCATACCATTGTGACGTCATCAACATTATGGCACCATAGCATTATTACGTCATCAACTTTGTAACGTCATTGCAAGCAGTGTTCTAAGTGATGTCAAAACCTTGTGATATCATTAACTGTTGATGTAATATCATTTGGTTGTAGCGACATATACAATGTAGATATCACTTGTAGATTTCGCTTGATCTCAAACAAGCAATAGGTGCTGTGGGAGCCAGTTTTGAATAATGAATGATATGATTTCTGGGTACCATCTCTCCTCAAATATGAATTAATTGTCATTTTATCACGCAAGTTTGACGAATAATTCCATTCCCATTTTCCTACTAGTTTCTGTAACTTTGTTGATACATTTTAAGAATGCCCGTGTTCATAAAGTCCCAATCTGCGGTTGTGGACGAAATAATACGAAGGTTTTAATTAACAGCGTGATACTTTACTTATATCACGGCGATCAGCCTGCAACACACGTACAGCTATACATTGAGTTGAAACCTGCGAGCACTGAAAGCATTGTATTTGATTGCAACATTACAGCTACACGTAACGCTTCTCTACGGCAATTTTCCGGGCCCCAAATTCGAACCCCAGGCCATTGGATTTTCAAAAGCGAACACGCTGACCATTGTACCACCTGAAAACAAAATCAGCTATATAACCCAAACCACAGACACGGGTTAATATTTAAAATAATTTCTTCTTGAATTAGGATCAAATTCTAAGATATACCATTGTTTATTATTTCCTGAAAACCAAATTACTACCTACAACACATTACGTCCACACATTCAGAAACCCATTATATTTTTGTGGAAAGGAACTTCGAGGGGACATTCCTGTTTATACATATATGTTCTTAATACGTGCTTATTATGACTTTATATTTGAAAATTGGATAAAGTAAAGAGCACATTCATATAAAAAATAAAAACAATCAGAAGTGAAGCCTTTCATCGGTGCTACGAGTATGGAAAGCATTCCTACGGCATGAGAAGACCTTGTTGATTAGTTTAATAACACATTATTTGCTATTGTGAATATTATATTATACACCTTCCTTAAAATAAAAGATGCAATGCTTTCTTAAATATAATTAATGGCGATCTCCACGTTATGCTGAAGCAATAACTAATATGAAAGTCCATTGAAAACGTGGAAAACTGTGATTCGAGTCAATAACATTCATGAAAACCACGCCCAATGTAGACTGCTATTTTCTGTTGATTCACTTGCGCACCTTAACCACGTACATCGGTAGCATCATCACCACTTTAACGCGAATGCGTGCCTGTATTGTTGCTCGTGGTTGTATGAAAATCTTTCTAAACTGTTTTTCTGATCAAGCACTGATCGAAAGCTGAACAATTATTGTTTCTTTCGTGACATGAACTTCTGAAATTCAGATATATAATGCAAAAATGGTGCAACTTCATAATGTTATAATATTGCTAAACTGTTCATAACAGTTTTTACAATATCTGATAATATATCAAGTGGGCGTTTCTTTTGGCCGGGGGTGTAGCATATGCCTTATTATTTCTACCAATTAGAATTAGCGTTTTTATTATTTCACGTAATTAAAAAATCAAGATGGCGGACAGTCGGCAATAGAATTCGCACAATGCTGTATACAAGTCACGTGACGTTCCTGCAACAACTAATCTCTCTGACTACAATAATCCAACCCAACTCAAAGGCGGCTACTGCTATGTTTACATCTCTTTAATTTTCTAAATGGAAACGTTCCGCAATGTTTAAATATTGGCGGATTAATCGGTTAACGACTTTGAATGACCATTGCGTATGTTCCACCTGAGCGCTTGGCCGGTCTAATGGGTTGGTCATTATTTCGTGACCGACAGAGAAAGTGACTTGTATTAACCCATTATTTGTAACTAATGTTAAACTCGGACCCCGAGGGTGTTGATGTTGGTCAGACAACTACCAACAGCTCTCTTGTAGTCTTGAATACAGTCCCTCGAATTCAGCCATGCGTGAGACGCCGCAAAGTAGAGGAGGTCTTTGATTGATGATAAAAATGTGATTTTTCCACCTGCATGACGTTGATTGCTTTGTGTATCTTGAAGTTGTGACAGGACATGGTTTCTACAAATACAAATAACTTTATACTGAAATGAGGGTGTGTACGCCAAATATTCAGTAAAAGATAAAGATTTGTAACTTTCAATTCGTGTTGATATATTTGAAATCAGAAGACACTTGGGTGAGATTCTCTATTTATTATCCAAAATCATTTTATGTTTATGTCTGTTCAAGTACATTTGGGGTGCTGAAGGTGTTTTTCAAAATGTTTTTTTGCCAGATTATTTGGCGTTTAACTTCAAATCTCATAAAATGTAGAAATTTATATTAATTAGTAAAAGATGTTGTCAACATAAATAATCTATTTGGACTTAAGCATCTTGACGCATGCTTACTGTAGGACGTAATTAAACAAGCCAAAAACGACCTTTTTGACTCTCCTTTCTCGTCTAGGTAAGGAGATTTAGAAACGACTAAACTTAAAACGTGTGTTTCTCAGAAATATGAACAGATAATGATTTGAAATTTCAAATTTACTTTAGCGAGCTTCTGAAGACATGATGTATCTCTGTTTCAATCGTGTGTATCGCTCGCGCGTGGAGGTGATTATCATGTATATTGTATGGTGACGTTTCTTTTGCGGTTGTGTGTACATGGTGATGTAAAGTATTGTGATGTCAAGTGGAACGCGGTGACAGGACATAAATATAGAATACTAAACGATGTCCCGTTTGATAACATGTTTATGAAATGAGTGAATGGTTTGGTATTTTAACGAGCGAAAGCGAGTTAAATACCGATGCCATTCACGAGTTTCATAAACATGTTATCAAACGGGACATCGTTTAGTATTTTATTTATTACTCAATGATGTAAATAGCGCTGAATTGCAAGAAAGTCGTTTTTAGTGACGTTTACTTGCAAATAGGTGGTCCGCTATTGCAGTCCAGCGGCTTACATTGTGACGTCAACCAAAAACGACTATGACGTCACGCGCCGATTATGACGTTACGGCAGCACGCGGTGGTATCACACATTTGTGTAACCAACTCATTGTTATCTAATGAGTGACTCACCACGTCGGAGTAGGCCTAATAAATTTAGATCATTGATATCTAAAACAAACTAAGAGAATATGGCCAAACAATATTAGTTTGTCGAATACACCCATATTATTCTGAAAATATCAGCAGTTGATTTTTAAATAACTTAATACTCTATATTTCTTTAAAAAAGCTTCAAATGATTTGGAAAGTAAAGGTGTTTCTCTTAGCAAAGCAATTGTTTGTCATAACCTTTGGCAATGATTACATGTTTATAGCAAATGTGATATTCAACTAGTTTAATGGGCCTTAGTTGTCCTTGGTATACCTTAATCAATCTTCATCCTTCTTTGTAGAAAGAAGCTAGATTGAGATATGATGTGTCGGTGAAAAATTTGTTTGACCTACAAGAGAGTATACGCTTTGTATTGAATGTAAAGATTGTTGGACCTCGATTTTTGTCGAGGCGAAATGGTCTTGTGGTAAGCTGTTGGTACAGTCAATGCTGGCGATAGTTGCCTTACTCTGAGGGCGTGGGTTCGAATCCCGCATGGGACTCGGCCCGAAAAAGTACAAGCATTTGAAGGTAGTGTTATCCCAAATATAACCATGTCTATATGGCAAGTATTTCTAATACTACCAGAGAGGTTAAGATGAAAAAAGATTTGCTTTTGCATTTTACTTGACTTGCATTGTAGCTGCCCATACATTAATTTAAATGCAATTCTCTTTATGTTCAATGGGACGAAACCATTACGGAGCTGAGTACAACGTTTCATCTTGCTAATTTGAAATAACTAAGTGAGTTATATTTTTTTTATAACAACTTTTTCCAATTGTTTAATTCAAGAGCGTATTTAAGCTGAAATAATATGTAAACACGTAGCAATATTTGTAGACATTAAAACATTTCCTAAACATTGTCATTTTTAGTTTTGGAGAAAATTACAAAAAGATATCTTAAAGGGGCAGTAGCACGTTTTTTGGCTCAAATAAGTTGATGAAATGTTTTTGAAAAATAATGTCACTAATAGTAAAACACCCTCTTCTCTTCAGAAAATGAAGTTATAAAATTATTATTTATGGTTCCGTAAAGCCATGTGAATCGTTTTTGTCATTCAGAATAATATAATGTGTTCACATTAAAATGGCCGCCATGCAACTTTTGCTTTATACGCAACACCATTATTACCACTACGGGTAATTGGTTTGTGTAATAAGATATTTTACCCTCTAAAGTAAATATAAATGACATAACCTATCATTATAAATGGGAAATTTGAAAAAATAAAATTTTCAAAAAACGTGCTACTGCCCCTTTAAAATGGGATAGCATAAAATTCGATTCAATTGATATATGAAAAGTAAAGCGTAAGTCTTAATCATCACAAAGGCGAGGCTCGGATCAAAATCAATAAGTTCATTATCCCCCGCATCAGTTAATCAACGTGAAATCATCATGCTATGTACATCACGCAATATGAACACTAGCATTGCCTAATTCACTGTTTAACTGTTAACATTGTTGTGAAAGTCGACCAGGTATGGGCGATCCTTCTACATCGGAACAGTGGAGTGATGCAACTTGATCAACTAGAGAACAGCGTTGTGAAAATTGATACGTTTATTAATTATCTACACCACGATCTAAGCCCCCACCACAAGTCGATTACACGATATTTACTTTTCATTTCCACATCAAAGTGCGCGTAATCTTTGTTTAAACTGTGAAATGTACACAAATCAACACGCAATTTGATACGTTTGATACTGAAGCCCTCACTACAGGTCGGTGGTGTGATATAATCATATTTACACGCCTGGAACAATGAACGTGATCAGTGTAGAGCAGTACCGCTAAATGCGTGCATGTGATAACAGCCTGTATGTCCTAATTATTGTGGCTACAACAGACAATAGGCAGACAGCCGGACTGTGTATTATATCTCATCACTTATATAGGTTACCTCCCAAAACTTTTCAAGTTTGTTTGATTTTTCGTTGCAACAAAGCTGTTCACCAGGCAGAACACGCCAATGATGTTCCTTGAGTGCTGTCGGGTGTGTTTGACAATTAATATTGAATTCAGTGCTGAAATTATGTTTATATGAGCTTGTGATTTGTGAATTTATATCCATGGAAACGTTTGCTAAAGTCAATGAATGTGCAAACAGAATCCACAATTTTTAAGTTAGTCTCATCGGATAAGTCATTGTTACCACAGTTATTGGCTTTAATACTTCTCGATAACGTAACACCACTTATAACGTTTGGAATATGTGACCCCAACAACACAATAAATGTACCTTTAAGCGACAAAGAGTTACTAAATTGATGTCAAGACGTCAGCGCTTGTGACAGATATGAAAATTGTGATTATTATATGAAATATATATATGAGAATAAACAGTTATACAACCTCCTGTGATATACCTTATATTACTCGTAGCCTAATGTAGAAGTATTGGCACATTAATCGGACTAGTCCATTCTTACTTGAGGTAATGACCATGTGCAGTGGACTCTGAACTGTGTTGTTTTGGCATGTAGAAGTTTTGGGAGGTTACCTTTATATAAGACGATATTATGGATTACAACTTTATTCTTTTTCAGGTTGATGTATTTATCAACACATCTTTTTTAATTTTTTATAAAGAACAACTAATTGTATATACGCCAGCCCTCCTGAGTTATGATGACACGAAACAAAAACATTGTTAAACGTGGAATCAATAAACGCCAAAATAGATAAACAAGCAAAAAGCTACACATAATAAATGAATATTTTGATGCATGAAAAACATGGTAAAGTTTGGCATATATTTCAAAAGTCTGTCACACTACTGAAAAGAATAACGCGACCACTCACTCATTGAATGTGATGAACGTTCAAACTTCACGAATCGTTCTAATTGTATGCGGGTTATAACATTGTAAGTTATTGGCCCGCATAATCTTTTCGGGTGGCATCTCTACATTTTCAAAATAAAACTATATTTCAAATTACGAGACTCACATAAATCGCATCGCATCGCATCGAATCGCACAGCATCGCATCGCATCGCATAGTATCGTATCGTATCGTATCGTATCGTATCGCATCGCATCGCATCGCATCGCATCGCATCGTATCGTATCGTATCGCACAGCATCGCATCGCATCGCATCGTATCGTGCCGTGTCGTGTCGTATCGTATCTTATCATCTAAACGCCATATATGCAAAGGCTTTTCCTGGCTTTTCCTAGAGTAACGGTCACCTTAAGCGATCGAGCTCTGTCAAAGGGGGTTAATTATAAAATACGCGAAGAAAGCCATGATTATTATCAAGAGATTTAGAAGTGGCTGAATGAGAATAGGATAACATTTTCAAGTGAAAATACACGACATGTCATTTCTCATACAATCCGAAACGACGTGTATTTCACATTAAAGAAGTTGTTATCCAGAAAATGTTCTTATTATTCATATTTTGAGAATCATTGTAGTTATGTGAATGTAATGAAACTCTAATCAGTTAGTAAAACTTAATGATGAAAGTTTGCACTTCGTTATCAGCGGAGATGTGCAAATGATCACACGCCGTAATTAGTACAACTAGAAAGGGGCAGGTGCTGAAACTTAACCCTTCGTAATTAGGCTGGATGTAGAGACCTACATGTATGTGACGAACCTGTTAACTTGTTAATTAGGTGTATGTCCTTACGTAACTATCTGTTGAACAGCACAGTACGTGGGGGTGGGGGTTAGTTAGAGTTCATAGGTGAAAATACAGACAGTATAATTAGTACTAACTAATTAGATATCGTATCTCAAGTAACGCATTGGGGAGGTGGGATGGTCGATTTCAAAAGGTAGAGTATGGCTTGTATAATTAGTGCTAATTAGACATCTGATCTGATGTAACTCTCCACAGATCAAGGAGAGAGGTTGAAAATGAGAACCTGACCATGTTCACGTTTAGGCCTTCCCATTGTGTCATTGATTAGAGATAGAACTAATGTAATTCTGTTTAGTTTATTTGAAAGCTAACTGACAATAGAGTTGTTTAATAATGATTGATTTTTTTACGGAACATGTTTAGCAACGTTTTCTCAACTCCCAGCGCCGATGAATGGTTTCAGTTCACTTTCAATCAGCCAATGCACCAATCAATCCATCATTCTATCAATCCATGATTTCATCCATCCATCCATGATTCCATCAATCCATCACCAATCACCCATCACCCATCGTTCCAACCATCCATCACCCATCCAACCAGCATCCTTCATCCATCCATCATCCATCATAAATATGAATATTTTGAGTTTGTATGTTCAATTCCCCGCGTTTTATCACTAGAACTTAATATTACAGAGTTTATGTATCAATGTATGAAGTTAATTTGGCATTCCGTCAGACTTGGGCATTTGCATTTTCCAATCTACTTATCAGAAATATCTCATATAAAGATGTTACGACGACTTTATATCCGAGCGAGGTCATGCAGTTATCTCAACTATCAGATACCCGTTCAGTATTGGGAGGAATATCGCCATTATCATAAGCTTTTACGGTTGTTATAAAATCCCATTGCAAACATCGCCAATAGTCGTTCATTAATCGCCCCCACTAGTGAAGAGTTCCATCTAATAAAGGGAGATCATTGGATGGCTTTGTCAACATCAATTTCAGTTTGATTGACAAGTGTCAAACAATGGGACGACGCATGCACGATGTTGTGGTAGATGTCAATACCACCACGATTACAGTGACACGAGGATCGTGACTGACAGACGATGAAATTAACATCGCACAAGATGCGCGTGATGCACGTGAAATTGATACCGAGAAGAATTCCATCGGCTTGCTGGAATGTTGTAAATGTTATGCAGTTATGAACACTTTTGTCTGTGAAAATCGAGAAAAATGGATCGATTAAGTTATTCTTTGACTTTAATGATTTGGTGTTTTAATCAAATTAATTTTAGTTTGCGTGAATTCAGCAATGCTGTGAAGTTTAGATTTATAACCCATTATCCAAGATCAATTAAAATGCAAAGTTTAGGGTATAACACCTGTTTTTTTTACAAAGCATCTCATAGTAATCAACGGAAGATTCCTCAGCGCCAGAATGAGCGTGCCGAAATAGAACGTATAAATCAACCCGTATTCCATGTACACATTGCGCCTTTGATTATTGCAAACGCGGAACACTGTTGTCAGTTGACAATTTCATAGCGGCTGAGTCGGCAATATGACATTTATCGAGTATTTGGACGGAGATTACGTCCGTTATCTCCCCTTTCTGTCGCTGGATTAGAGATTAAAGGATTACCTCGTTTGCAATGTTGTTTGTAGCCCTCGAAAAATTGCCATGTTGTTGACATTGAGTTGTCAATAGCTGATAAGGCATGTTCAATTCTCGTACATTTCCCGTGAAGGAAGTCGATGGTCGTAAAGAGATACTGGGTTAGCTCAGGTGCTGGCTTTGAACAGGTAATCTTCAGGTATACACGATCAAAAACCAGGTGTTTGATTGTATTATTGGATTTTTGTCATACCTGTAAACATAGGTGTTAATTTGAATTTTTGATCGTTATCTTCTGGAATGCGACTGGTTATTATTGAGGGGAAGGAGCTGGAGAACAACCCAGAGGTGTAAATATACCTCTATACCACCCGGCTGTGCGCGGTTACCTAGACTAAGTATTGGCGACCAGCCTGTAATGCTACAATACCAGCAGTCAGTGGTATACCTCTATGAATATTATATGTATTTATATTTACCAATTCTGATGTATGTTTTAATACAGCCAACATATTTGTTTTTAAAATTTTACAACGTAGACAAGTTTTGGTATATAGTTAAAGCGTATGTGAAATCTCTGTCTCTCATAATCCTGTTTTGAATTATTCTGTACATGTTGTATAATGTATTAAATGTAAACATGTAAATGTCTTTTATCTGTGTACAGGTGAGACGTTAATTACCTATTGTCTGTCTGTCTGTCCAATGATCAAAGTGCCTTCAAGTACATGGACGCTACATATACATTGTCTCCATTATAAATACTTTAATAACTTCATGCATCTACTTCAACCACGAGTGACGTACTATTCATATGTATATTTTGAAAAGAAAGCATGAGAATGTTCGAGATATATCAACAAACTAAACGAAATTTTATATGCGAGTGTAAGACTCGAATCAGGAACTCACAGATTACAGTTCACACATAATGAATGGCGATCCAGGGACCTTCACATCATCCAATACAAATACATGTAGTCAGTTGAACAAGAGAAACAGTTAAAAACAAGAAATGGGGAAATATATATTTTATTTTTATTTAAAAAGCAACATTAATATATCATCACAGAAGAGCTTTTGCATTATTATCAACAAATAAATATCGAGGATAATTTCAAGAAAGTCAAGAAAAATCCTTGAGTTGAGTTAATTGTTTAACGTACCCTCATAGATAGGCTGTCCTAAAGGTCCGCTAATCTTCACAACAATTCTAACTATACTAATAATTCGCTTATCCAGTGTCTTTCGAAGAGACTTTCACCCATTATGTTATCCCTCTCAGGGCTTCCAATACCTTTCACCCACTATGTTATCCCTCTCAGGGATTTCAATACCTTTCACCCACTATGTTATCCCTCTCAGGGATTCCAATACCTTTCACCCACTATGTTATCCCTCTCAGGGATTCCAATACCTTTCACCCACTATGTTATCCCTCTCAGGGATTCCAATACCTTTCACCCACTATGTTATCCCTCTCAGGGATTCCAATACCTTTCACCCACTATGTTATCCCTCTCAGGGATTCCAATACCTTTCACTCACTTTGTTATCCCTCTCAGGGATTCCAATACCCGAACATCAAAACAGTGTATTCCTAGAAACATATTTTTTGACCAGAAAATGTTATCTATAAAGTTTGACAATATCACAGACCATTTTAATTCTAGTATAATTTGTGAACCTTGTATTTCTAGTATGATATGTTGAAATTCCCACTGAGATTTTCAATCACAATTTCCACAAACACTCTTGATACGCTTGATCATGTCCAGTGTTTGTTGAAGAAATGCATTGGTGAGGTCCAGCTCTGTTTTAAACTGTCTAAAATCCTCGGGTGAAGAAGCTTTTCTTCTTATATTGCTATAGGCGCCAGAAGCAAGTCTCAACAAGCCTTGTTTGAGCTCTGAACATGAACACTTTCTTTTGCTTGTTGTCGGAGGTATGCGGGAGGTACCTGAATGAAAGAATGAATAAATGAATTAATGAATGAATTAACGTCACAAAGGATTTATAATTTCTGGTTCAACGTTTCAAAATATAAATTGATGAATCAATAACGAATAACGATCGACGAATGAATATATAATGTATTGATTTAGAAAAATGAACTACTTCATGAACCATGTATGTAAATGCATGAATGAATGACTGAATACAGTCTTAAAGAAGTAATGACAGTACGTCTGGCAAGGATGTCTAGACATGAATAAAGTATTATATACCACAAAACAATTAATTGTATTTTAGACTTAAATTGTAAATGACACATATACGAATAATAAATAAGTGTAGAAATAATGGATCAGACTGGATGAAAAATGTACTAGAAAGAAAATAATGTTGTAAATCTCATATAACCAAGTTCATGTAATCCATATTTCTCAATAAACCTCAGGCAGATTCTCCCAAATACACATACCTGATTGAAAAGAATATTCCCTGTTGTGTTGTGTGCTTTTGCTTGATGATGGAGTGTAGCAAGGAGAGCCCCTGTCTGCCTTAGTTTTATGTATGGTTGAGTGATCGTTTCCAGATTCCCCGTATCCATGAAGTCTTTCAACATCCCTTGACCGTAGTGGATCTTCATATACCGTATAAGGTCTGTCTGTTTGATACATACGACTAGACTCTTCTTCGCTGTCTTCACAATCCTGAATTGAAGAGATTCTCCTTTGATCTACTGAGGGTGTACACCAAGGGTAGCTATTCACTTTCTTCTTATTTGTGCTTGATTGACATCGATTGTGCATTGGTTTCTCAAACTGTGAGCTTGAAGTTCTACTTTCGTTCACGTTTGCACGATAGTGGTCTGACATTCTGTCATCATCACAACGAAAAGAGGTCCTCCTAATTGTACAGTCACATATTTTGCCAATTTTGTTCGATTCCGACAGTGTTGTACAGCAGGGGGGACTTCTTTGTCCAATACTATTAGTGTAGAATGAACAATTTTCTTGTCTTGTTTTGAAACTATCACGTGTCTTTACAGCATCGAGTTCCTCGTAAAGGTTTCGTCTTGGAATTGATCGTTGATATATTTGGTCTCTGCTGCACTCCGGGTTCGAATCCAAGTACCGTCTGCTTGATTTCAAACAAGAATGGGATCGAGGTTGATAGGGAGAGTATTCTGGTGGGTTATATTTTCTCTCCGTGAAGCAACGCCTTGGGGAGTATGGGGAGTTTTTCTTGGGTGTACTCTCACATGCAAAGCTTTGACACTGAAAGTAGAATATATATGTTTAATGGTTTGTAACTGTGGCGTATAGTTTAGGAGCTTAATACACAGATAATGTGTGACCGGTTAAGGCGTGTTAATAAAGAAATGTTTAATAAAACTGTTCAAAAAGTTGACAGAGTTTATTCTCAATTGATATATAAGAGAATATTTAAACGAAACATATATGCATTTATGCCATTATCTTAAGCTTTTAAGCTTCTGTATCTTACCATTCGATTCCTTTGGAAATCAGGCACCATGCTTAGTTTTCGTGGTGTGGAAATGACGTCATCAGCTTTGAAAGGACTCCTTAGGACTTTACCGAACAATCTGTCCTGTTTCTCTGAGCTTCTCCGAAAACTGCAGTTTTGAGTTGAAGACGGACTGATGGAGAAATATCCGCCATCAGAAAGGAGATCGCAATCCTCGTCAGCCTCGTCGATGTCGGCGTCGTAGTGTCGACGTTTTATTGGCGTTGATGGTAGTATATGTCGATATCCATACATTTCCTTCTTGTCGTAATTAGGCACAATCCAACGGTCTTCATATTCGCTCATGCTGTATGCGTCCATCTCATTTAATATTATCTGAAAATAATACGATAACTATAGTTGGTTTTATCATGAACTGTCAGATTTAAAATTTCAACCTGTTTTGAAAAAGCTTCACTAATCAAGGATGTTTTGAAAAAGATCGAACTGAACAGTGACATATTCTATGACCAACAAAATACCAAGTAAATGACAAACTGTCTTTGGGATCAACACGAACGATCTCTCACCATAAGATATGCAGCTCTTTATAAGTTTCAAGATGACCACAACCGTTACTAAATAAAAGAGCACTTCCTCCAAGCCAACCATATTGACATAGGCACAACTGCCAATGGACATAACTATAGATTAGAACTACATGGGTTGATATCAGAATACATAAAATCTATTCCATGAACCCTAATCCTGTATGAATTAATAACGAAAATGAAAATGTAAAATACCTGTATGCAGTTACTTCAAATCCAGCCCACCTCTACTGACCAGCAACTCAACTGCAGAACGTTCAACAACATCACCTACCCGATATATCAAATGACTCTTCGGTAGGCGTAATCAACTGTTATCTAACTGATACTTCACCATGGTGACTGACTATTGTCGACCACTGTATTGTAACAGCTACACCACGTATGTGCTAAAATGTCGTGAAAAACAAGAAAGTCTGGTATTGGATTCATTAAGAACATGTGAATTGTTGTTGGACAAGAGACGAAACCGTTAGACTGGGTATCACAATGCATGAAAGAACCCGCCTCCATTAGGCAGTGTGAAAACGAGGCTCAAAGAGGTGTGAATGGCTGTGAGTATATGCACAGAGGTGACTGTTGAGTAACCTTATTCAATGAAGTTGCAGACAACATTGTAACGATAAATAATTGAGAAACATACTGTCATATTTTATGTGAAAAAGCGATTTTCTTTTATCTTTATAGATCAAAAGGTTGTTAGTTCATAGCAAAAAGATACGAACTGATTGAAAAACATTTAGAAATATCGCTAACGAGAATACATTATTCAAAATCAAATTCAAATCATGACCAATGCCGCTCCAAAAATATATGAAATTATTCCAAGGATATATGGAATGATTCCATGAATGTACAAAATAATTCAAGGATATATGAAAATGTTCAAAGAATATTGAAAATATTCAAAGAATATAAGAAATTGTTCAAAGAACATAAGAAATTGTTCAAAGAATAAAAGAAATTGTTCAAAGAATAAAAGAAATTGTTCAAAGAATATAAGAAATTGTTCAAAGAATATATAAAATTGTTCAAAGAATATATGAACTTGCTCAAAAAATATATGAAGTTATCCAAAGAATATAGGTTTTGGCAGAAAAATAACTCCAACTTATTGCAAACAAACATGCTTCAAATGAATATAAAATGTCATACAAAATATCGACGAATTAATTCTAATTCAGTAACTCAAGGCAAAATTACGAAAGATATGACATTGTTAAAACAATTTATAACGTAAGACAGGACTTGACACTCACCTGAAAGGTAACCCTACCTGTTGATCATTAATTAAAAATAAATAACGTCACTGACACATTAACTGTTATATTTACACACGTCACGTGGTGTTCTCGTCACTGATTGGCTGAATGTCACGCAGCTACGACAATACGTAAGTTAATTACGGATCGTAGGGTACACGTAACGGTTAACACCCACCTCAGCTTGTTTAACCAGTTAATTAGCACCTTTTCATAAAGATAGTGTCCAGTTAATAATGTCCATTGTAAACAGACTTCGGGCCAGCCGTTTGTGATTCTCCACAATTACCATATTGTGTATGTGTTGTTCTAACGGTTTTAAGCATCCCGAAACACTCCGTGACAGTAATGATCTGTTAGGGCGATGTTTTCCTAAAGGATTGGATTAACAAACCGAACGTGAATTGGGTTAATCGGTCAGATACACGGATTATATTAATGATGTAATTAGCTAAGTCTAGTAACAATAACGCTTTACGGATGATTTGCGTATTTGACTTCTGAGGCGATTCTAAAAACAAATAAAATTTTAGGGGAGGGGGATTAAGTCATTTCGTTTCACAGGTCAAACTTCAAAGTAAACTTTTAAAAATAATTTATTGTATTTTTTTTGTGTCTGCAGTGTCTTATATTAACGATTGCAACATGTATTCACAAATTTCCGTAATTTAGAATTACTCCTGCATAAAAGAAAGACTCATACCCAGAACGGAAGACAACATCCTTCTCAATACCCACAAACTAGCTTTCTTCATCAAAACAATACACAAATTATCTTGCGTCTTTTCAGCAAAATGTTTCAAAGATAAAAAAAATTGATATGAGCTGTTTGTACGGCGAAGTGTAAGATTATCTGACGAAATGACCTGTCAGTCAGCTGGCATGCCAATCATAACACCTCTCAAAGAAGGTTTCTGACAAATCTGGCCTTGGTCATGTTTGACATTCAGATTGCATTGTTTGCCAAAACAAACACAGGTAAACGTTTTATTCAAGGTCAGTTGTGCCCTCTGTTCTTGCGGCCCCTTGCTGAGATAACATGCTCATAATTTGCATTTATAGAAATCTGAGCACATTCCTGCAGCCCATTCCCATACTCCGAGCACGCAAATAGTCACCCCTTACATGGGCCAATTGTGTACGACACGACTTCAACAAAGCGCTTTAACAATAGCGTATGTAATTATCCAATCTTGTAGAGCGACCCCTGCTCCCATTGAGTTGTTTCCTTATGTAGGAATCCCTTCTCGCCGTTAATGACTTCGGTATTGTTTCCGATTATCGATAGAGTATGTAGATGTGCTCGATCAGGGCTCAAGTTCGAGGCCACCGTGGCCTGGTAGAGTATCAATATCGAGAAGATCGTCGCCTTTTTAATGATTAACTATGTTCAATCAGGGCTAGAGGTATTGTTCATTGCGCTCTGTTGGCGGATCTTCAACAGGTGTCTCTTACAACGGGGAAAGTATAATACATTGGAACTGGCGTGCAGCAAGGGTGCTCGCTTTGTCCTATTCTTTTAATCGAGTGTAGTGTCTTGATGTAAGAACATCTATTTATAATGTCATGCCGTTTGTGGCAGGTTAATTATGCCGTATTATACTTGTGAAATCTCATCTCCGAAGAATGTTGAATGTTGACATGGTAAATGCCTATGCTTATACACATCATGTGACGCTCTATGCAATATCCTTATGTACAAGCACACTATGAATGAAAACCTGGCGAGAAATACTCATACAACCAAGAATATTGACAAGGAATAATTATTTTGAATACATATGTTGATAATGTTGATTATTATAAAGAATCTATCGTTGTTTTATGTATAACGATATGAATTAACAATACATAAAATAATAACATTTCCTGCTTGATCTTTTAATTACGTCTTATGTAATTATGACATGGATGCTCTCATGTAATAAAATCGATGTTTTCAGATCAATCCCATTTGGGTTCCAAATCATCACAATAGACATAATAATATATGAAACGCGAAAAGACTCAAACATACACTGACTTTAACCATTACATTCTAACGGCAAAGAAACATTAGTTAAACACTTTTTTGTACATATATATGTAACAATACCGAAATGAAACATAACATTGTTTTTTTGCAATTGTCGTCATAGCGCTATGCATATTTTGTAATCAAATATTAAAAATATGTCAACTGGCATACCAATTGTAACACAAATGTGTGTTTGTTATTGTATGTATGTTGATGATGATTACGGGGATTTAACGAGCGGTTTTCAGCGGAGCTGTTCTCCCACTCGGTGTATGTATGTACTGGTAAGGTATTAATATAAGCAAAAATTTTGCTTGTTTACCGAACCAGATTCGTTATTGAATAAACATATGTTTAAACCAATTGTAACAAAAATCACTGCCTAACGATTTCGTTTAATCAATTTATTTATGATAAATTCGTTCAGAGTTATGAGAACATGCTTATTTTCCTTGACATTCAGTTAAACAACTTTAAGCCATTACACATACAATGGTTATGACAGTTTGAGGTGCCCAATGCGGTTTGGCAGACACATGTGTCGCCTACAAAGACACCTTTGTTGTTCAAATATATTTTCATTCGATATATGATATTGGATTGTGGTAAAAGGCATTAAAGCTATACCATTTGTATAAAGAATCACCAGTCTTCGCGGGGTCCTGACAACTATCAAAATATGATCTACAGACCTAAAGC
Source organism: Gibbula magus (assembly GCA_936450465.1). NCBI lineage: Eukaryota > Metazoa > Mollusca > Gastropoda > Trochida > Trochidae > Gibbula > Gibbula magus. Next base: position 61,227,859 of record OW388302.1, read on the forward strand.
GGAGTAATGGTTATGAAACATAAATTCAATACTTATCCAAACATGATCAGAAACTCCAAACAGCGTTATACCTCAAGGGAGCTCTTGTAGATATTACTTTTCATTGAAACATAACATGCCTTTTCACCAATACCCCATTATGTCCCACCCATTATAACTCGCATACTAACTGCTAGAAAAATTGTCATTGCGGGGTTCTAAACACACTGAACACATGGTGGTTGAATATTTATCCAAATAGGATCTAGAGCGCTCATAGTTATGAAACATGTATACCTTATCTGTACAAGATCAGGCCCCATATAACCTTCTAGCTTGAGATGTTAGACGCTAGTAAATATTACTTTTCAACAAAGCATTAGCCTTGTTTTATTAAAAGCTTACTAAACATGCATGTTCCTAACGTGGTTTGACACTAATCTAGGTATGTATACCTTGAGGATAGAGACAGAGGCACTGTGTGTTGTTGAGGCTGTATAAGTCATGATCTGTGTATTATTCGCTTATGGAGAAGGTATAATATGAATGTCTTCGGGGCATTGTAGTTAAATTAACTGCTCACTTTGGATAAACATGAGCCGAGTCAACATACATGGAATAGGACACTGCTCGGATTATTCTGTCATACTTACAGCTGATCCTCATCAAATACTGTCCATACGCTGAGAGTTTAGGGTTTTAAGATTGTTGATAAAACTTGAGACTAAAGAAGTTAGGGTAAGACATAAGTAAGACCTGTTTGAGTTTAAGATTAAACTACCCCCAAATAATAATACTTTTATTTCATCTTATTCTATTATTTTTCATTTATTACATCATTACTCATTTCTGATTTATATCCACCCCTTATTCCAAATTCAAATTTTTTACTTTACTTTATCCGTTGGCTATAATCTCAAAATGTTTACCTATTAGAAATTATACTTAAACTAAATATTTATTTTGGGGCTGTCCTTAATTTTATTCCAAATTTTACAAACCCCATATTTCTATAATTAAAATTAAGGCACCAGCGTCGGCGAAATCACTAAACGAGTGGAAGCAGACGTTAAACCCAATTCAACAACAACAGTTAGGATAAGACATAAGTAATACCTGTTTAAGATTATTGGTGTGGATGAGCCTAAGACGAAACGTTAGGGACGTGGAACGTCCTCTGTGATGTGGTTATATCCTTACATTTTTAACAAGTTAAACATCGAACGATATTAATTTCATTGTTTCCATCTCGTTTTGAGGTAAAGTAAATGGTATCCATTCTTTTGACAAGTTTACTCACACTTTTAAACTGTTCAATCTCAACCTAACAACCGAAAACGATAACACTTATGATTAATGCAATGAGACGTCTTGCTATTGTAAATAAACGCACTTTTAGTTTAGTTAAGTGCAACTTCAAAACATCGACACTTTCATCTTATTCTTCCTGTCAAATGCCTTAGTTTTAGACTACAAATGCAAGATTAGCCTAATTCAGCAAGTTTAACTTCCTTACACGCATGCTATGTGCTGTGATAACCTGTCATGTAAACTGAGGTACAAAAGAAAGTTTACATCTCAGTTGGTTTTATCATATGTTTGATTTTCAATTACAAATATGTTATGTTTTCGATGTCGTACTCTAAAACTGTGGTTTTAATTGTTTTGGGAAATTAATATTGATAAAACACAACTGTTCATCGACATATAAGATATATGCTAAGTGAAAATCAATAAATGTGCCTCATTCTGCACTCATTTACAACATTATAAACATGGTAGGGGTCATGTTGGTGTAAAAATGATTTTATACCCCTTGGTCCTTCCAGTGACTCTAACTCTAAGTATGATTGTTTGCCGAATCAGTCAACATTGAACATTAAATAATATCCCGGTTCTATCATATCAATTTGTTATGTTATTTGTACTGTATGAGTGAAACAATAGGGTTTAAAAGTTTGTTTTGTACCTCAGTTTAGGTTTAAGTTCCGACTTTGTAACAGGGAAGTCATAACAAAGAACAGGTCTATTAATGTACATGCATTTACTTTGAGTAAAATTAATACATATTGCTTAACAAATCCAAATGTATTCAGAAGATTGTGCAGTTTTGCCACAAAGCAAGAGTAGATAATTTTGGACAATGAAAACAATAAAACAAGTATAAATTAAATGCAAAACGAAGTGAAAATAGAAATTTAACGCCATGCTTTATAACCTGATAAAAAAAATGCACCAAGAAGATGGTCACGTCTTATAAGTACTTAGACTTCACCATTGCGTAAACACTATCAATAGAGCGCCATGCCACAGACTATCTTTCTCACGCTCAACTGAAAAGGCGATTCCACAAATGCGTACATCACTCCCCACTGTATGAAGGTAAAGTGAAAAGAGAAATTAAAGAGGGCTCGATATTTCCACATTGTCACTTACAATGTTAACATATTCTCAAAGCATATTCGAAATCGGTGATATAATAGATAAAGAAACGGTTCCCATATCTTCCTTCATACAAGAATAACACATATTAAAGAGGGCGCAATGTTCATTGTCAGTTGAGTGCATACACACTCCAGAAGCATATTCATAAACGTCGGGAGAATAATTGATAAAGAATCGGTTTTCAAACTCCGCCCCGCTCTCCCAGTTTCATTGCATTTGGGGCCATTTCGGGTGAATGAAAATCCTTTATCATTCTTTTCTTCAGTCGCTGTGCAATTCACCGCCTGAGAGAACGCCCTAACGCCTTGCAATTGTAAAGAGAAAGAGCGTCACCGAGAGATAGAAATACAAAAGGACAGAAGTGATCACCTTGTTGAACGCCTGTAGGTTGTTTGCTCTATTCTTTCAAATGGCCGCAACACGCATTCTATCTGTCCCTTACCAGCATTTAAGTGCAAAACAACATTACCTCTTACTCGTGTTGTATGTATTACAAGGTAATGCATTCTTTAAAAGTAATTATTTAAATATTTACTTTGGGTAGGTTATTTGTATTAATTACTAGACATCATCTACTTTTATTGTTATAAAACTATCTGTTGTGCTGACAAAATATGCGTGTAATTTAATGTCGTATAATGTATTCATTCAAAGTTCTTTTAGGTTGATTTCACTTCGTTTGTACATATCCTCCTTAAACTACAATTAAATTTAAAAATAATTTTCTCGGCGTTTCGTTGATAGGAGCGGGTATGTTAGATTCAGACTCATACATAGACTTTTTATTACGTAGATGATGGCCTGTAAGGTGAAAAGTAACGTTATATAATGTTTTGGGGTTGTCATTCAAACGTAAAAAAATTGAACTTTTGACATCAAACATTTTTGTATTCATATGCATAGTTTATCTGATCGCTATCTTTGAAATTTGGCATAATAAAGGCCACGCAATTATTGATAATAATTATATAAATTGATGGAGCATATAGGGACATATATATGTATTCATGAATTTTGTTATGAGTCTAATGATATATATTTAACTGCAGTTACATTATTTCATGACAATAGACAGAAAAGTCCGTCTCACTAATTTTAATGAAAATTGATCCTTCAATTTATATTATTCTATTCGGAATTTAAAAAGGAAAAGAAATACATGCCATTTAGATTGTGAAGATTGCGAGTGTCAGTGATAACGTATGGTGCCTGACTCTGAGGGTGTGGGTTCGTATCCCGCAAGGGAATCTACCCGAAAAAGTACAAGAACTTATATCATTGTAGATAGTGTGATACAAGATTTAATTAGTAAAACGGCATTTGAAACTTTCTCAAATTCCTTTAGAGCGTAACGAGAACCCATTTACAGTTATGTTAATTAGTCGACTTATTCGTTTGAATATCCTTCAATCATGTGCTACGCTGGTTATTTATGCTTTGAGCATTATGTCATGCGGATACGGCGCTATATAAATACTCATTTATTTATCTAGGTATTTATTCATTTGTTTATTTGTGTATATATAATTTGATCCCGATGCTTTATCATTGAAACATATTGCCGTGTTAGTCGATGACCATTTCCTGGTTGCACGTTCTCTTTAAGTGGATGGGCAACAATCAACGTAGAACGGCATTCATGTCAAGTCGTTGGTAGTTTCTTGTCAATGGCCTCGCGGATATGACAGACAGACAGACAGCAGGGCGGACATTTTACACGCACTCAACGAACAACCATACTGTACATGCATGCACGTGTAACTAAATACATAGAGCACTGTAGTGGAGGAAAAATATTAGGTCTTAAACATTGTGTAATTTAATTTCCATAGACAGATAAAGATACCTTGAACTATCAGTTCACTAACAGTTGCAGATAGTACTAGCATATCTTGGCATCTAAACACATAAAGAGGATAAACATATTTTTTAGTCCTACGCTCAGATTCTGAAAAAAAGATATTTATTCGAAAAATATCACACTTTTATTGAAAAGTAGACTACGAGAAATGGGATTTTTTGAAAACAGAGGCTCCTTTTCAATATTCTTTTCAATATTTGTTTTCAGAGTGTAATTGAGTGTTCGACTACATAGTATAGTGTCCATAAGTAATTAAAATCGGTGTCGGCATGCCCGCAAATCGATTAAAGCTCATTTGCATACATTGAACACTTCAATGTAGTGGATGGTCATCGTTGAAGCTGTCTCGTCCTGATAAGCGAAGCTGCTGAAGGTACATACCCGACTGACACTCTAGCAGGACGTCGAAACCAAGTGGCCAATCAAATCATATTACAGAGGTCAAAGGAGTCACCTCATCATTAACGACATGAAATTCATATCAACAACATCTCCTCAGCTTTCGAGCCTTTCCTTATGCAAGAAAAACTTGGTAGCAGAGCCGAATGGCTGAATGGGCTCCACCTAAGGTATTAAAAGTCGTAGGACTATTTACTTTGCGACTTCATAGCGGATTATGGCATGTCGTAAATAAAGGTCATGACCCGAGGTTCCTCAGAGTTATCGTTCCTGAGAGGCGTGACATAAGCTTCATAAGAGTGCTTGATGATGTTTGCCTGACCACTGCTGTTCTTAACTAGCCCTGTTTGGAGAAAGTGTCATGGCTTTGGTTGTTTATGTCACTTGAAGGAGGTCCGGTGTTTACATGTTCAGTCGTGATATTTTAATGAGACAAATTATGGCAGATTTATCAAAATGTGGAGAGCCTTGTTCACGCGAAGAGACTGAACGACTTGACTCATGTAATCTATTGGCAAATATAAGCTTTAATCGGTTTAAATTTATTTTCTTGAAATTTAAAGTTTTCTGAATGATGAATGGAGAAAATATTTGTAAAAAAATAGATACATTCCGATAATATAAGAGCATAAATGTCCTTTCTTGTCGGATAACATTTCCATCCAATCGAATGAAGTTGATAGCTTTCATCACAGGGGTTCGAGTCGCTGTTTTGACAATATTTCCTAAAATTCAAAATCTAGAGTTTTGCATTTACATATTGTTTATATATGATATTTTGAGCTTATATTCCAAAACGGTTAAGATATAAAGATTTGAGATAAATATCCCCGCTATTGATATAAAGACACGTGTCGGGGAAACTTATCTCAAATCTTTATTTCTTAACCGATTTCGCTCAAATTTGGATATATATATGAATGCAAAACTGATTTTTTGACTTTTGGAAATATTGTCAAAACAGCGATTGTCGTTATTAGATTTGATTTACTTCGAGACGACACCAGAGCAAACGAGACTCCTCGACAACATGTGAACTAATACATTGTATCACACTGACCCAGGTTATCTCATTTGGGAGAAGGGAATACATACAGTAAGTTAGTACTGTTTATTGCAAACACTCATATCACTGTCATCTAATATGGTATTGATATTGAATATAATAGTGTATATTATAACCACATGCAAAAGAAACGTCCCAATACTTTTAGTGTAAAAATCCTAATATTGCCGTCGCAGAAAGCAGATTTTGAATGTATTTGACAGAAACGTGTTTTGTATAAGTTCATACATCAGAGTATGATATCTTTACTTCTTCGTCTGTTCAAACACATGGAGTACTGAAATCGTTTTTTCAACATGGTTTGGAATGTTTGGTATCTAAGTTAAAAAGTTATAAAATGTAGAAATTTAATTAACAAAATATGTTGTCGACATAGATAATTGACGCATCATTTCTGTAGGAACAATATTATAATATATAATATAATATATATAATAATATATAATAGTTTGTCCAGTAAAGGAGATTCGAAATCGACGAATTTTTAAAACGTGCTTATCTAGTAAATATGAACAGATAATGTTTTGAATGTTTTTTGAAGACCGGATGCACCCCTATTTCAGTCGTAAGTATCACTCGTGGATATAATTATCTTTTATTTAGTATGCTGATGTTTGTTTATGGCAGTTAACATGATGAACACACTACTCCCAATATGTGATATATATTCAGGAAATCTGACTGCTGAAAAGGAAGATTACAAACTGAAATACAATGATGTATACTTAGATAAAAAAAATCAATCAAAATTTTAATTTTGATAATTTGGACTCGAATTATTTTATAGGAGGAGCTCTATTTTCTTAAAAACGATATCTACATCATTTTATTTTACTTTACAAAATTTTAACCACCCACACACTCTTCTCACGTTTACGTACGATTTCAACACTGCATCGTGCTTTATCGCTTGTATCATTCATACATTCGAAACCCTTATATCAACAGAACTTGTGATCACTCCTGCCCTGGGACCAGACGTTGTTGACTTTAAATATTATAGGTTCAACCAGTCAACTTGAACAATTAGATATTAACTTGTCGCTGGTACATTACGTCCAATTTGGGAAGCGACTCAGTCTACGATACATTTCCTTGATCTGAGAATGAGAGGAGGTACGTAATATTTGACTTCGGGGAAGATCAAACGCTTTATCAAAATCCTATGACCGTGATACACTTCAAGTCTTAATCTTTATATCAGATTCGGAGGAGAATCATTTGATTCTTCTTCGTCGCCTTTCTTCATAATGGGTATGTACATGTTGACAGTCAAAATAGTAAATATCCATGGAAATGTTTTAATACACAAAATGGAAAATTTAGATTTACATTAAGTAATTTCATTTCTTTTTATATGCGGTTCCAATATTACAGTGTGCTATATCTTCATATCAGTTCAATATACTCTTGACTCCTCTGATATCTACAGAAAACTAAGTACTGCGATCATAAGTACTGCACAATACAGATTTTATCATCAATCAGCCAATTTTAGAAATTAGATATTAAAACTTGTCCACACAATGTTATTTGATAACAGGTCAAAACTAGTAAATAAATAATACACTGTCTTTCTCTGCATTTACAATTGGAGGGTAATTCTAGACTTTGGAGAGATCAAAGATTTTGTTAAAACCTTCGATATTGATATACTTCAAGGCACAATCTTTACATCAGGGACATTTGACGTTTTACTTTTGTATGTGTGTCGTTGACTATTTCTCTAAAGGTGTTCCACTACTGACAAGATACCCGAAATTGGCTTTATTTTTTCACTAAAATGCTTAAAACGGCATGCTTTTATTTATAGCTAGTTGAACGTATGAGATTGAAAATGGTTATTGTTTACCAATAAACGAATTTAAATGCAGTTAGTTCCTTTTATACATGTGATGTTTCTTTTGAACAGATGTTTTCCCCTTAGTCATTACTCGCAGTAGCCTGTATCGCTGGTTAATTCAACCTTGCTGCACCTCTTTACCTTTTCTGTACTAGCACAGCAGTGTGCACATTGAATACAGTCCATTAGCTAATATATACACAATATATATGCTCGCTCGAGCCAGTGGTTCCTGAGAAGAAGTTGAAAAAGCGAAACGTTTACAGACGAATAGTAGACGAACGAACGACGGATAACACGCTGTGTCATTGGATCTTTGGATACAAAATCAGACTTTGTTTAGAGGTTGGTCTACGAACTTATGTTCACTTTGAACAAAATACAATTTAAAAAAAAATATACCCTTTTAGTTTTTAGTAAATGCAATTTCGCCTCATATCTATACTGATAGGACAATTCACTTTTTCAAGTCGGAGTCAAATCGCCATTCTACATTCCAATCTTCGATGTTGTTTTAAACCTACGTTGTCTACATAAGAGTGAATAAGTAATTTCGATAATTTAAATGATAAAACTTCACTCTGAAGCTACTAAGAGTTGTCTGATTTCTAACAGTGAACTTAATCAATTTCACCAAGTCATTTCTCTATTAAGATTTCGGCAATAGAACCGAAATTTACATACATAAGAATCAAATGATTAAATCTTACACAATGGGTATCGTTAAAATCCATTTTTAATGACAGAGGCTCAAAAGTTATTTTCAATCTCTTAAATCTTACTAAGATAAATGTCTTCATAACATTGTAGACTAAAATCATACTAATTTAGCAATGTGCAATGATAATAGAAAGTACAAACATTAATAGTTGCGTTTCCCGACTCACAATTTCGATATCAGTGAGATTAAGGTGCATTGTCTCCATTTAGTTGAAGTTTCAATATCACATTGTGCTTAATTCATCGCTAACTTAAATTCAGTTTCAGTTTTTATTTAAGAAATAAAGTTCGCTGTACGTGTATGTGTTTTGTAATGAAGTATAGTTATGCCCTTAACTATTTTAGTTAAAGTACGTTAGTGCTGTTGTATAAATCAAGGTGCTGCACCAGTCTTACTTGATGTACAAATGAAGAATCTCACAAACTCTGTCTTTGTCCTTATAGTTGATACAAACGTGTAATTACTGGCCCTATGTTTGAGTAAATACACGTACTTCGGAGAAAATGTGATAAAAATGTGTGTGAGACAGTGAGGTGAGAACACGCCTGTGTTGATTAGCTTGTCCTCCTGGAATAGCCTCGGGACCAGCATCAACACAGATATATATATATTTTCTCCTATCTCGTGTAGATAAGGATATTCTAAAACAACCATTTCCTAAAACGCATGTTAATATATGAATACATGTACAAATTCAAAGTTAGTTTAGTTGGCCTCTGAAGACAATGTGTTTTTCTTCATCAGTCGTTTTTAGCACTTGTGGATTGAACTAGATGTTGACGTTCTTTTGCGAATACGTATATGTTTCAAATTGGTTAATCAGTTTGAGAACGACACGATAAGATAATTCTGAGGAATACTGCGGTGTTACAATAAATCAAGGACACTTAGTGTGCAGCCAATCCTTCTTGATAAACATCTGTGATTTCTCAGACAACAAACCACTTTATAACAGGAACTGGAGCGCTATCACAGTGCAGATTTCCAAAACACTTGAAGGATGCATACATCATTCGTTCTCCTCGTAGCTCTGTGTCTCTACGCAATAAATGGGTTGATTCTGCCCATAACTAAAACCGACGGTAGTTTGGATGTTTCTAGTCTGTTGAGTCACATCGCTCTGTTGGAACAGTCACTTGAGAACAAGGCGTCAGTGGCAGACATGGTTACATTAGAAACAAGATTAGTCAAATCTACAGGTAAGATGTTCATTTAAATACATTTCACAATTTTAAATTGATCTCATCACTCCTGTGCTGAATTTGCAAGGAATGCATCAAAATCTGAAGATCTTTTTATGATTATTAATGATGATATGTATTTATATATGTCCTAACACTGATCTATTTAAGTCAACTCCATTTCGGGCGTTTAATACCCTTTTGAAGCGTAATTTGATAATGTTATGCATTGCACATCACAACACATTTAAGACCCTTTTAAATGTTGCAGTTCAATATTTTACATAGTTCGAATAATTGTTTTTCTTGATTTGGAAACATGCTTTGTGACCGACGTACTTATGCTACTGACACTTTCCTTATCATTCATTATCATTCATATTTTTATTTTTAGCTCATCAGGCCTGAAAGGCCCGATGAGCTATGGCATGGCGTCCGGCGTCCGTCCGTCCATCCATAAACTTTCGGATTTTTGGTCTTCTTCTCCAAAACCAATGACTCCAGAGAGCTGAAATTTTATGTGCAGACTCCTTTGCTAATGAGGATGCTAAATTGTAGATTCCATGACCCCATGACCCCAAATGGGGTCACAGGGGTCAAAACCTTCTCCAGTTTCAAAAGGTCTAAAACGCTGAAAATTTATGTGCAGAATCCTTGGCTAATGGGGATTCTTAATTGTAGATTTCGTGACCCTGTGACCTATCTAAGAATCTATCTTTTGCTTGTAAACAATTACATGAGATAACTTAAATATTCAACCTTAGATAGTAAATCAATTAAACACCGATGAGCTACAGAGCCCATGGCTCTATTTTTATTTTCTTAAAATTGAAGAATTTTGTTGTTGTAACTTGAAGTAACTTTGACTTTGATGCATCATTGGAATGATTCTTATGAAGCATGATAGATGACAGCAACCACATTAACTACTTAATCCTCCAAAAAACTGGTAATAATTGTTTACTTGACCAACATTGAGAAACGAATTGTATCGAATATGTTCATAGCAAAAACTCTTGTTGATAAAAAACTCATGACATAATAACACCTGTGTTTTACAACCAAAAGATGTAGCTTTGACGACTTTTAACCAGTCGATGTTTTAACCAGATGAACTGAAGTCTGCTCAACTGAAGATTGCTGTCCTTGAAACCAAGTTAGACCAGTGTTCCTGTAACACTCCCAGCTCCAACACCTCGGCATCTGCATCGGAACTGTCAAGTCTACACCTTGATGTGGGACATCTCAAACAGGACGTGTTTCATCTTCAGTCTCTGCACAACAGAACTTCTGGAACTTCAACAAACGGTCTGTTTAATTTTGTTATCAATGTAGGACGTTTCAGTTCATAATATCTTCACTAACCAAAAGCCTGAATTTGTAGTAGCTAAGTAAAGTAAGTATTGGCTGTTTTAAACTTTCTGTTTGTTATATTACTACATTTACACTGTCAAATGGTTTTGGATGGAAACACGAATGTGCCATGTTCAGGCTTTCATTAATTCTACAAAATATTTTGTAAATGATTTGAAATAATGTATTGAAAATATTGTCAAACATTTTCCTCATTTGTTTTAGTTGTTATGTATAAACTTCAGTTCAAAAGATAGACACCAGTTACAAGCAGGAAGTCGTTTAAGTTAATTAAAGTTATAATTATGCTGCTTATGTTCCAGTTGGATCCACGTTCACCAGATGGGGAAGAACGTCTTGTCCAGCTGACAGTAGTGTAGTCTATAAAGGTAAGTTAGCATAGAATAAACATCTTTTGCTTATTTGTTTTTAGCAATTAACACAACCTGAGTGGTCAACTCATGGATATTTTTCACTGTTTGGTCATTTGGATCGTTGATAATTTAACAAAAAGACAGTCAGAAGTTTCCTCACTTTAGATCAAACTTAATCAACTGAATTCCCGTCGACAATTCTTTTCATGGTTGTATATGAACCAGCCTCTGTGAGGAGATTAATGTAAGCTCTTGGTTACTATAACAGGGTACACGGGTGGAACATGGTGGGACGACAAAGGAGGTTCTTCGTCAATAGTCTGTCTACCTGAAGATCCGATTTATGCAGCACACACCACAGTCCACCATGCAGATTCAAGCCACATCTATGGTGGTGAATATGAAACACCATACTCTGGAAATCCCTTACAACATCTCCACCAAGACGACATACCTTGTGTTGTCTGTGAGAGCTCCAGGAGCAAGAGTGTGATGATTCCAGGAAGGAACCAATGTTATCCAGGATGGACTCTGGAGTACTGGGGTTATCTGTTTGCTGGTGGTCCCAGTGAATCTTCATCTGAATATATCTGTGTTGATTCAGATGCAGAAGCTATTCCGGGCGGTAAAGCGAATGAGAATGGACGTACAGTTTTTATTGTCGAATCTCAGTGTGGCTCTCTGCCGTGCCCTCCGTACAAAGATGACTGGGAAGTGTCATGTGTTGTCTGTTCAAAATAAAGTAGGAACCTCCAAGGGAATATATTTTTTTTATCTCTGTATGACATCATTAAAATCATTTATATAATCACTGCATATGTTGTCGTTTATTGTAAAATTTACAAATGGCACTCTGTCTGAAAATTAAGTGGTTGTACAATATGTATAAACATTCCTGTGCTGTTTGTAATTAAGACAGAATATCCAAAGGAATGAATGTGTATACATGTGTAATTAAGTATGTGAGAAAGGTGTCGTACAAATATAAGTTTGTTATTTACTTCACTTTCTATTTCATGGTTACCAGTGAGCACAGTTACACAATTGACAAGGAAGTCATTATCAGTAATAAAACGACCTTGCAAAATTAGAAATAGGTACTTTTTCAATTCTAATGGAATGTAGAATATAGTACATATTTTTAAATCAATATGTCAAAGTCAATCACATTTACGAGTGTCTAAAAGATGTTTGGATTTTATCAAGCACCAAACACGTGTGGTCAATGTGTTAACAAATATATATAAAAGTTAGACCAGTGTTCCTGTAACACTCCCAGCTCCAACATAACTTTTGTTATAATTTTGTTATCAATGTAGGACGTTTCAGTTCAAACTATTTTCGCCAACAAAAGGCCTGAATTTGTTATAGCTAAGTAAAGTAAGTATTGCCTTTTTTAAATGTGCTCTTTGTTGATTTATTACACTTAAACTGTCGAAAATATTTTGGGAATGATTTGAAATCATGATTTGAAAATATTGTCAAACATTTTCCTAATTTATTTTTTTAATTTTTTATTTACAAACTTCAGTTCAAAACATAGATACCAGTTGCAAGCAGGAATTAATAAAACGATTAAGTAAAAATTATTCGTACACTATAAATGCAAATAGCGATACATGTTCCACGTGGCTCCATGTTCACCAGATGGGGGAGAACATCCTGTCCAGCTGACAGTAGTGTAGTCTATAAAGGTAAGTTCACATTGGATAAACACCATTTTCTTATTTGTTTTAGGTTTGAAAGTGAAATTGAGTTAATTATGTAAACAAAAGCATATCTTAAACAAACGAAAAGGCATATGACAGACTAGTTCTGTACACAATCGAAGTTTTTTAAACAATAGCCATTTCTGGTCAACCGATGATTCACACTAAAAAATTCATTTTATAATATGACGAGCAGTGAATTTATCAGTGAAATAAACTGTCTATCAAGCTACAGTGAAAATAACTTATATTTTCACTGCGACCAGTGACTGATATAATTTGACGACATGTGGTGACGGGCTGTTCCTAGCGGCCATTCGGTGAGAAAACGACCCTTTTCGGACGTTATTACAAGGATAACATCATATAATAAATGGAATATCCGTCAATTCTTGAAAAATACAATGTTTATCTCATCTCGTGAGCTCGAGGTAAAAAAGTTATGTATTTTCACTCATGGCTGCACCACACGTGAAAATATAACCTTTCTACCTCACTCGATGAGATAAACATGGCATTAGTCAAGAAAGACAGATATTCTCTATGTATAGTCAATAGGTGACTATAATATATATATATATATACTTATTAATGTGGATACAGGTATTTATGTTCTGTATACTGACACCATAGTCATTCCCCCAGGAGGTGACATGGGTACACGAAAACTGCTTTTTGCCTTATCTTTCAATATCCATATATTGGCATGTATACATGTTTCATTGTTGAACATGTCTCTTTTGTTATCATAAACCATTGACAATTAAGCAGAAATGCATTCAGCAGTGCTCCAAACTAAGATCAAACTTCAGTGTTCTTATGAATGAATGGAAATGTACCCAAGAAATGAAAAAAAAAGAAAAGAAAAAAAGATCAAACTTTCTCAACGATGATCGCTTTGACAAGTTATTAATTTGTTTTATCATACTTGCATATAAACAAAATAATGACACCATAGGCATTCCCTGGGTAACTCAGATTAAACTTTGTAAGCGATAAACGCTTTGACAGGTTATACAAATTTGTATCATGCTTTCACATAAACTTATGGTTTCTAGTAGTAGACTGCTGTAATTGTACTACTTAATGTGTTTACTAATAGGGTACACTGGTGGAACATGGTGGGATGACAAGGGAGGTTCTTCGTCAATAGTCTGTCTACCTGAAGATCCGATATATGCAGCACACACCCCGGGTCACGCTGGTGAATCAAGCCACATTTATGGTAGTGAATATCAGACATCATATGCTGGGAATCCTTTCCAACATCTCCACGAGGATGACATGCCTTGTGTTGTCTGTGAGAGCTCCAGGAGCAAGAGTGTGATGATTCCAGGAAGGAACCAGTGTTACCCAGGATGGACTCTGGAGTACTGGGGCTATCTGATGGGCGGTCTTCCTTCAGACGCTTCGGCTGAATATATCTGTGTTGATTCAGATGCAGAATCTATCCCGGGAGGTTAAGTGAATGAAAATGGACAGTGTTTTTATGTTGTCGAATCTAAGTGAGGCTCTCTACCATGTCCACAATACGAAGATAACTGGGAACTGTCATGTGTTGTCTGTTCAAAATAAAGAAGTAATATCCTAGGCAAAACTTGTTTACCTTTTTGTAACACCTTGTCAAAGAAAAAACAATATGAAACAATTCTTTAGAATCCTGACATTCAATGAAATATTCACAAGAGAAAAAAACGGAAAAGAGATACATGAATTAACAAAACACAACTAATTTTAAGGAGAGATTGGACGATGAAACGAACTATTTTAGAATTCCCTATTTGTTTTAAAAAAAGCCCGATTTTAATGTATTTTGTCCAAAAATGTAGGAAAATTTAGGCATGACCGAATGATTTAAAGAGTTATCGGTATCAATAGTAACATCCTGTCAGCAAATAATGCTATTTTTGACCGATTTTACCTACTTAAATAAATGTGCGCTTTCAACGATTATAAATAAAACGGAAATAAAATAAAATTAAGCAGTTTTTTTATCATCGTTTTTCGCATATTCAACAGGATTTTTCAGTGACACATATATTTTAGAATTTGCTAAAACTGTAATAAGGTGTGCGCAGTTGAATAAACAAACGAATTCAGAAATAATAATAGGGGGACACCGAACGTTTTTCATCACTCAAACGTCATTTTAAAAATTACCTTAAAAAAATGTAAACGTAAACGTAACCTGAATGCACGGCAGTTTTGATGATTTCAAGTGTAACTTTGACGGCCTACCGTGTAATCATTATTAAATATACTATCAATCCAAGAGCGCTTGTTAAGAGCAGTTAATTATACAAGGCGATTCATATTCATCACTTACTGGAGATATGCACGTAATTGAAATAACACACATGGCAAAATATTTACCGCGAATATAGGTGACGGTAACGACATGCGGCATGTCGAAAAATTACCGTCATAAAGACGTTGTGGTAAATTTAAGTGCTTTCCATTAGTTTATTGATAAATCTATGCTGAAAAAGATTTAAAGCATATATTTTGAGACTTATCCACAACAATAAATTTTTGTCGCAAAATGTTACCGTAAGTGCGCTCGATTTCTTCGTCCCACCTCTCCTTAAGAACTTGACCAAAATGACAATAAAGCTCAAGAAAGGAAAAAAACCAGATTAATTTAAATTGGTAAATTCGAAAAAGGAAAGATAAATGAACTAAAAACTGAAGGGATTATGTTGAATGACGTCATACCTGTACGAACATATCCTCAAACGGATACCTCGACTGGATATCCTCCCTGGGTGAAAAACACGTCAGCGTTTTTAAAATATTATTCTCGGCTCCGCCTCGAGTAATATTAAAAAAAAATTCGGACAAACATGTGTATTGGATCACAGATGAGACCATAATGACCTTCCACTCGCATCGCATTGGCACGTCACAACATCATTGCTTGCTGATTGGATAATGCAAACATCTTCACAGCAGCCAACTCGGAAAACTTCGTAATTCTATCAAAATACAAATGCAGCAATAAGCAATATACGCTCTTTCCACATGCAGTAATAAGTAATAGACTGCGCTTTCCATTTCAGGAATGAAAAGCCTTGATGATAAATTCAAGGATGGGTGTATCTCATAACCCATTCATAAAGATTAAGTAATCCAGATGAAAATTCAAAGAAAAATGGTTAACAAGCATTGACCATTTAACAATTAAATGGTGAGAGGGTTTGAGCTACAATACCGGGCAGAAGAAACGCCTACGAGTTGTCTTAAGATAAAAAAAAATTTCTAAGAAATAATTTATGATGGAATTTTCGCTTTACTGTAACATTTATGAATGTTCTTTTTACTTTAAATTGCAAAGAAATCGTGATTCGGGTCAGTGATTTTCAAGAAAATTGATTTTAAGGAAAAGAACGTGCTGAACATGAAAAGCACTTTGCACGTGCATTATTTTGGTTTAAGAAGACAGTGTGCTTTCATATTCGGTCATTCTGATTGCAAATCTAACAAGAATAATGCCAAGATTAACGGAGGTAGAGAGAGAAAGAGCTATTGGGATGATACAGCAAGGTGCGACTCAAGATGAAGTTGCGAGAGCCTTCCGTTGTCACAAATCTACGATAACGAGACTAGTGAGACGACTTCGTGACACAGGGGGGACAGCAGACAGGCCAAGAAGTGGACGTCCACCCGTACCTACGGCCAACGAAGACCGCTACGTCCGGTTGATCCATCTTCGAAATCGGTTTCTCACAGTGATTGAATCTGCAGCGACATCACTCCATCACGCTGTCAGCAGACGCACATTATCACGACGCCTCAAACGATATGGTCTTCGGACGTACAGACCATTCCGCGGCGTAACCTTGACCCTGCGCCACCGATGTAACCGACTGGCGTGGTCACGCACTGTGATGAGATGGCAGAATAGGAACTGGGCTCGTGTGTTGTTCACAGACGAAAGCAAGTTCACATTATTCAAATCTGACAGGAGGATACGTGTTGTGCGTCGTTTAGGGGAACGTGTGATGCCCGAAACTGTCCAAGAGGTGAGAGCATTTGGAGGTGGTGGAGTGATGGTTTGGGGAGGTATCTGCGGAGGCAGGAAGACAGATCTAGTTATTGTAAATGGTAACTTGAATGCCCAGGGATACATTCAACAAATTTTACAGCCCATTGTCATTCCATTCTTCCAACAGAATCCCAGGACGCTGTTGCAACAGGATAATGCACCGATCCACACTGCCCGTCAGACGACCAACTTCTTGCAAGGGCAAAATGTTAATCCCATACCATGGCCAGCACTGTCACCTGACCTTAATCCCATTGAGCACCTCTGGGATCACTTGGATAGGAAAATTCGAAAACGACCAGCGCCCCCTATGAACAGAAATGAACTTATTCAAGCCCTCCAAGAAGAATGGAGTCGCATCCCTCCTGTTAGCATCAGACGTCTCACCATGTCAATGCGTCGACGAGTGCGTGCATGTATTGCTGCCCGTGGTGGTCACACCAAATATTGAACAGTCATATTGCTGTAAAATTGTTTAACATGTCATTTCTTGGATTAAACACTGATCGAAAACTGGACAGTCTACCGTGTCTAATTTAAGTTATCACCATTGCACTGAAACGACATCTCAACTCTTGGAAGTCAGGAATATTGCAGATAAATGATTTAACTTCATTATGCTATAATAGGGTTATCATGTTGCCTAAAGTATTTACGGAATCTTACAAAATATCTGGTAGGCGTTTCTTCTGCCCGGTAGTGTATGTTTCTATGTTTACGGTCCGGGGGGAACATTTTAATACATCGAGTGATATCACTCAATTCCTCGTCCAACACGAAACGGCCAGTGACTATACTATCTTTGGATACACCTCCCATCCCCATGTGTGGGTTCGAGTTGCTTCCTCGTGATCCATATTTAACTAACCTGACCCCAAGGGACTTCCAGCATCACCCTCCACATATACCTGGAAAGCTCTATATGGAAAAGGAAGATCTGAAAGCTGCTATAAACAATCATTATCACAAGAAGACTGTGTGGAATAAAGCAACTGAAATACCGAGATGAGCAGTCTGATTAAAATTCGATCTTGTTCCGAGGCACTAAGATATATGAAGAGCTCACCTAATTACGATTTATTTAAAATAAGTGAAAGAAATAATGCATGTTGTCAATGTGGCCAATGTGGCCAATGTGGCCACAACTGTGAAAATGTATTTCATTACTTCCTTGAATGTCCTTTGTATATTACTCAAAGACAATATATGTTTATTTCATTAGATAATATTGTCAGAAACAGAGCTTTAATTAATATTAGTCTTCTTTTACATGGCAATGCAGGTCTCTCTGTTTGTGAAAATCAGAATGTTTTCAAATTTGTACATATCTACATTTCTCAAACTAAACGTTTTATCTGTCTTCTTTTGTACATATCCTGACTGCCTGTACGTCTCTTGTTGCATATTGTTGTGAAAAGAATCATGTACGTATCTGGAGAGGGCTTTTCTAAGTTGGATAACTTGTGCCCAATCCATTTCTTGAATGAATGAAATATATCAATCAACAATCCCTTGATTGTGTAAGCAGTTCCCCCCTTGTATTGCTCAAGGTTGGCTTTAGCATCTATTTTGTCAGCCAATGAAATTTTAGATTTGATGATCGCTCATAGATCTTCTCATCCGGGAACTCCCTTTTTCTGGATTTATATATCATTAAGTGTTAATTGTTACAATATGAATCATATTACTAGCATTAGATGAGAATCATACTATGTACTACCAGATTGCTCCACATCAACAATAATTGTCAACAACTTATTCGAATGAAATGAACACAGTTTTGAAAACTCTTTGAATCCTGGTTTATTTCGAACAGACAGCACATGACAGCTCGGCGTCCTGGATGTATGGTGGACAAGACAGAGAACCACATTGAGACTCAACCAGGGCGAGCGTCCTGCTTTCATGTTCATTAGCTTGTCCTCCTGGGATAGCCTCGGGATGAGCATCAACACAGATGTATTCAGATGGAGCTTCAACCATAAACCCGCCCATGAGATAACCCCAGTACTCCAGGGTCCACCCTGGATAGCAGGCATTCCTTCCTGGAATCATGATACTGTTGCTTCTGGAGTTGTCACACACCACACAAGGCATGTTCTCATCGTCCAGATGATGAAGCGGGTTTATACTGTCCACTGTTTCATATTCGGTTCCATAGATGCCCGTCGTTCCATCCTTGTCCTTTGGGACGTATGATGGATAGATTGGATGTTCTGGTAGACAGAGTATTGTTGCAGAGCCTCCCACCTCGCTGTACACTGTTCCACCAGTGTAACCTTTAAAAGAAAACGGGCATGGTTCATAGTATTGTATGTATTTCTAAAATCTACAACAAAATAGTGATTACAAGTTTTTTTTACTGTCTGTCATATTGCCTTCATGTCCACAACAAGTGCCCAGTAGTACTGCTGGGTGAAGGAAGGAACAAGGCACACGGTGATACCACATCTTGCCCTGTGTGAGGCATGGAATACACTTTTAAAACTCTCAAATAATCCAGCTCTATGTATGCCACCCATACAGCGGGCCAGACTATAATTGATGAGGAACTTCACTGATAGCGTTCAACAGAGAACTACGTTCCACCACATATATCATTAACATAAGCTAAACTCGAAGTGTTATCTAGATATACAGAGTTGGATATATAATAAGGTTTAAACTATACTCTAATAGTGAAAGATTACAATTATTCAAATCAAAGAACAACTTTCTGAGAAATGAAAATTACGTTTTTACACTTAGAATAAAACCAAAACAATCCAATAAAACCAAATTGACTATGGATGATGGAAGGTTACCTCTATAGACTACATTACTGTCATTTGGACACGACAATCTTTCACATCTGGTGAACGTGGATTCACCTGGAAAATGGATAGCTATTTAATAAGTACATAATTCTAAATCAATGTTTACTTACCTTTATAGACTACACTACTGTTAGCTGGACAAGACGTTCTTCCCCATCTGGTGAACGTGGATCCACCTGGAACATAATTTAATCTTTCTTTAAAACATACATTGTACAGTATACGGAGGGAAAGTTTACGTTGACTCTTAATATTGTTTTCCAATACAAACATATTTACCTACAAAAATTCAAAACAAATAGTAGTCAATATTCTTTTAGAATGTAAAGTTTCTCATCTCAAAAGACTAATAAAGAAACTAATGACAGAACATCATTCACCTTTCATTTTTATGTGGAGACTCTATTGTGTTTTACCTTGAAGAAGAATAACGCAAAGGTGCGAAAATACAAATGTTCACCTGAAGTTGCAGAAGATGTGTTGTGCAGAGACTGAAGCTGAACAACTTCCTGTTTGAGATGTCCCACGTCAGTCTGGAGAGTTCTGACTTCAGAGGAAGATGCTGAGTTCTGGGAACCAGGTGACCTACAGGAACACTGGTTCAGTTGGTTCTTCAGAACAGCAACTTCTAGTTGTGTCGACTTTAGTTCATCTGAAGAAAACACATACAAACGCACCAGGAAACAAACGTTTCAGTTTTTGGCGAATTAAATCCTCATAAACAAAACCTCAGAAGTTCTGAGATATCACCAACTTTTATCTTTTACTCTATACATTAGATGCATGTCAACATACAAACACACTAACTAACTAACTTGTGCATTTGTCTTCCTCAGTTATTGTCTATATCACACTATTTAATAACTTAATTAGCTTGTTGGCGAGTAAGAATAGTAATTATTTTTAAAAGTGTTAAATGCTGAACGGGTTCATTAGAAAATCGTGACAAGTATAAATGCAATAGGAAAGATGCATCATTCAACAGTATTGACATATTGGAATACATAATCACTTTCTTTAAAGATGTGTTAAACAGCAATATCAGGAATTACGATGTCAAGTTTGAAGTAGTACTAGGTGTAGCTGATAGCTATAGGTGCTAGGTACGAACGTCCTCAGGATAGAATGATCTGTCTTGAACGCATTCAGAAATCGTCAGTATTTTCCTAGGCGCACTACAAGTAATGTTATGCGTTAATATTAAATGTGTCACCTCAACGGTTCTTGTTATTGAAGATATAACCATACTGTGTTGCAGAATCAGCAGTATATAACAAAACTATAAGAGATCTAAATTTGATATCAGTTCGAACGCGTAGAATGAGGTTTTATATACATGATGGGTGCAGGAAATCTCACAGACAACATTGTTATCGGTAATGCTGACAACTTTCAAATTCGTTCTTAACCGCCTTTTTGGGAAAAGAAAATAAATAAATAAAAGCCTTATTATGACTGAATACACATTAATAATAATAATAATAAATAATATACATTTTAACGCCTAATATCCAGTGCAAGCACTGCTCAATGGCGGTACAATTATTACCCTGAAGGAATTGTACTTTCGGTGCCGCTAGTAAGCGCTCCGCGCGACCGTATAGGTCCGTACCTCCTGTGTTCAGGTACCCATTTCAACAGCTGGGTGGACTGAGTGCAATGTGGATGAAGTGCCTTGCCAAGGGGTACAACACAGTATACGACCCAGGTCACAAATGTTTTGTGTCTCCACCGGGATTCGAACCCGGGCCGTTGGCGTGAGAGGCAAGCATGCTAACCACTACACCACTGTGCTCCACATTGCTGCTAAAACTCGCATTTACAAGACTACACAGCAGTTATCAGCCGCCGTGTCAGAATATTTATATACCTATCAAATCCAATTGTGAGTAAACATTATGAGTGAGACAAAAATTCACCGCGCACCTGTCAGCCTCGTCTCCAGTGACTCCAGGGAGTGTTCCAACAGCACGATGTGACTTAACAGACTAGAAACATCCAAACTGCCATCGGGTTTAGTCATTGGCATAATCAACCCATTTATCTTATAGAGACACAGAGCAGTGACGAGAGCAAACGTTACCTGCATAGTTAAACCGTTTCTGGAACCGGCATTGTGACACTGACCCAGTTGCTGACTTTAATCTAACTGTTGTGCGAGGACTAACAGGTGTTTATCAAGACGGTTATACATGAAATGTCATTGGTGAATTACAGGATTTACTCATTTAAAAGAAATAGTTTATATTTTATTCTCCAACTTATTATCCCAGCTTTTGATACGAATTCATGTACAGCTCTAGAAAATTGGCATACTGACCTGGTACCGGCTTTTTTAAACCCCGAGTGAAACCCAAGAGGGTTTATGTCGTCTGTCCGTCCGTCCGTCCGTCCGTTACGAAAAGGTACTTGTGTTCTGAAATCAACTCCTCCCAAAGTTGTTTTTTTTATCAATCTTTCTGAAACTTTACACATGCTTTGGATATTTATCGGTGATACGCATGTGCCTTTTTGGGACCAATCGTATTAATTTTCTGAGTTATGGCCCTTGACTTAGAGGGATCAGCTTTCGGATTTCAGACTGACAGTAACTTTTAATTCGTCAGCATTTTAAAATGTTTTGTTTCCAATATCACACACTGAGGTTATAACCTTTGACTTTGTGACCTTGACCTTGATGTAGGATCCATTTCGTGAGAAACTTAACCATAATATCCGATTGATATGTGATAGGCCTTCGATATTTGACAGGATTATCTATGTTTAATAGGTCATTAAATTAACCTTACATTTAAACTGCTTATTTGGAGGATAAGGAACCCGGGGGTTCTTGTGCTCTCGGAGCACTCTTTTTTCACGAGTTTTTGGGAAGAATACGACATGGAAAGTGTATATTATAATCGGTTCTTCTTACAGAAAGCTCGATACTCAATTTCCTATATGTTGTCAGATGTCTTAATCTATTTAGAAAGGTCCAACACGATAGAAACCATTTTTATATATAAGTATGAATTAAGCACCACCCTATTTTGAATATAAGATCTTGTGCAGTGGGAACGTCACGGTATATTAGCAAAATAGAACACTCCAGAACATGTGTCAACCAAACTATGAATGGGTACATCGTAAGGATGAGCATGTGCTTTAACTAAGAGCGCCCAGTACCACAATTGATTACCCAGAGAGCAGGGACTGTAAAAGTATCGAGGGAGATCAAAAGCACCTTTGAGCATCTTTGAGTAGTTTGATATTTGCTCTGTTCATATGTCAATTGTATGTGTGTATGGTTAAGATAGACCTTCTTAGCTGACTCAATGTCTGATATCATAATCTGTTTTATGTATTGAGAGAAAGTCAAAGTGAAAGTTTTTTTGGACATTAGGTGATCAATTGTCAAAAAATAAATAATAAATAATAGGATATTTAAATTAGTGTTTTTACTTTTGAGTTCATTTGATGAAATAATCACTTGTCCTTGTTTACAAGTAATAACAGTAAAAGGTGATTACCTTGTTACTGAATTTGAAACAACTGGTGAAATATTACTTAATTAATACATAATGTAAAAGTGAATACATATCCTGATATCTACGCTCATAGTACCTGCATATGCAGTTTATTCTCGTGAGACAGTATTGCATCCAGAAACTGTCGACACAACACGGGCTGGTGTCTCAAGAAATTCACTTCAATATGTCAGATTTAGAAATTAAAAGAAATTAAAATAGTATCTGACAGCTAACAAAGGACGTTTTAATTTTTGACAATGAGCTTGAGAATAATCTGATATCCTTCCCTATAAGTGAATAGAAATAGATACAAACATTTTCCTCCCAGGAGATCGAAGGCTTTTTAAAACTCTAAAATGAACGAAAGAACATTTATATTTACATTGAGTGATTCGAATTCGGATCCCAAAGGAATTCGGGTGTATTTTATTTCCTTGTATTTGCGATTTCAATATTATATTGTGCTTTATCACTTGGATCATATGCAGAGCGTATTCCAACCCCTTATATCAATAGAAATCGTGAAACGTTTTGCCCCAAATCAAAGTAGTTTACTGAGGACATTATCTGTTCAAACAGTCAACTTAAGAAATTAGATGTTAAACTCTCCCTGGTACATAACATTTGGTTTGTTAACACATAAACAATAATTAAACAATATATTTCCCTCCCTTGGAATGAAATGGTTAGGTAAAATTGACATAAGAAGATCAAAGGCCTTGTTAAAATCTTATGATATTGATATTCTACAAGTTAAAATTTCTTATCAAGGACATTTAAGCCTTGTTGACATGACATTGGGAGAAGACAGCTTGTTGAACATTTCAGAGTTAGTGGGTATATAATTAATCCCGAAGCTTTTGTTAAATTCATCATGACCATGTATGACTTGTCTTTGCAAGACTTGTTTATATCAGACAGATAGATTCACTTCGTAAAATGCTCTTGAGGCCAACAGTATAAATCATTTACACAAACTTTCATGGATGTTTTAATGTTCCTTTCGTCGTCTTAACATGGTGACTTGTATGACTTGATTGTACAATGATTTGTTTATATCTGACCCCAGCAAACAGATTTTCATAAGTCCAAAAATCAGCTCAACATAATCTTGACGTTGTTTAAAAAAACTTCACTCTCCAAAGTATGTCAGATTCAAGTTGTTGAAGTTTAGCCGGGACCATCTTTCCAATTGGACTAATGTAATCTAAATATAATAATGAGGAAGAGTGGGGGAGGGGGCTACCAACATGACCCCTGTCATGTTTGAAATGTTGTAAATGTGTACAGAATGAGGCACATTTATTGATTTTCACACAGAATATGTCTCATATGTTGATGGTCAGTTGTTCTTGACTGATGAATAAAGGCCAACACTATTCATTTTTAGAGTACGACGTCGACAACTCAAGATATTTGTAATTGGAAATCATACATATGATAAATCCAACTAAGGTGTATACTTTCTTGTGCCAGGCAGTTAGTTTATGGCTAATTTCAAGAATAAAATATGATAACATACTTCTGGACCTTGCAGAAGGTAACTCCCGTTTGAATAAAGGGGAAGTGTCATTTATGATTAGGTTTAACTCATTGGCTATACGTTAATTATATCTAAAAATATTTCATGCAAAATATAGCCTCCTGTTTTCTGCAATAGAATGCAGACGTTTTAGCAAAGGAAAGTAGATATTGAAAGTATATTTCTTCAGATATATAAAAAAACTCTAAAAACACAACTAGAATCATAGATATATGCGCCCAAATATTGATGGTGATAAACACATACAGCTGCATACCAGAAAGTTTGTTCACCATCGTGTGTATTTCAGTGCAATTGTCATGTTATTTGTGTCTTAAAAATAGACCGATCACTTTGCATTTTTACATTGTATGAAAACAGTTGAGCGTTCGATAACATAATCTGATTTGATGCCTCATAGTAAACATTTACAGTTTTGGCAACTCTTTGAAGTGACCAGGGGTAAGTCTTTTCAAAACTACAGTTTTTATTTTCATCTTTGAAAAATTCAGTAGGTGATCAACTGTGTAAATTTTAAAAATTTGACGTGTATGCGTCTAAGATGATTCTCTTACAAATTGGTATAGGATTGGTTGTCATTGTATGTGACGTAAATAGAGAATACTAAACGACGTTCCGTTTAATTACATATTTATGAAACATCTTACGAGTTTCATAAAAATGTTATTAAAGGAAAACGAGTTTAGTATTTTATTGATTACTCACTGATTTAAATGCCACTTAATTCCACAAACTCGTCGGCGCTGACATTGTGACGTCATATTTTTGCCATTAATCGGCAGCACACGATGTTATTACACTAAGTGTAATAACACGGTAGATTTATTAAACTGCGATATATTCAACGGGTGAGTAATAACTTCATTACTTTATAATTAATTTCAATGTAGATGACATTTGCACTAAGATATATGTGTAGTTGAACAAACTTACGGTTTACAGCTGTATATGTGCATCGCATCTTTAATGTATTTTGAGGTGCAAATGCATAAAGTAAACAAAGAAAATTTCAAACTGGTCTTACACACCGAAATGAAATAGCTCAGAGCAACGACATTAAACAATATCTAAAGCTTTCAAGATTTCGTGTGACTGTTCCAACTAAACAGGCTAACAAACTGCCGTCTCTTTTAGCTATGGGTGGAATCAACTGATTTTTTGTGCAGAGGCACAGGGCTACGAGGAAAACGAATGATATATGCATCCTTAAAAGGGGCAGTAGCACTTTTTTGTCAATTCTATATTTTCAAATTTCCCATTTATGATGATAGTTTATGTCATTTATATTAACTTAAGAGGGTCAAACATCTTATTACACAAACCATTTATCCGTAGTGGTAATAATGGTGTTGCATATAAAGCAAAAATTGCATGGCGGCCATTTTAATGTGCATTTCAAAAACGATTCCTATGGGTTTACCAAACCACATACACTCATTTTTTAACATGATTTTCTGAAGAGAGAAGGGTGTTATAATATTGGTGACATTATTTTTTAAATACTTTCAACAACTTATTTGTCGTGAAAAACGAGCTACTGCCCCTTTAAGGGTTTCGGAAATCTGCACTGTGATGGTTCTCCAGATCCTGTTATTAAGTGGTTCGTTGTCTGAGAAATCATAGACGTTTATCGAGAAGGAGTTTCTGTACATACAGGGTTCTTGATATTATTACATTTCTCAGTAATATCTAGTGTCATCGTGAATAGAGGACCTTATATGGATAACAACCTCTTTATACATGGTCTGCGACGTTTCGACCCGAGTCTTGTGTCATTATCAATCAAAGGGAAAGACACAATAATGTGTGTTGAAATGTTGCGTATCATGTATAAAGAAGATGTTGTCGATTTATCAGGTCTTAAAGACGAAATTCCAGAAGACCTATTGTTTTGAATCTGATTTTCCTTTGAATTTATTGTTACTGGTCATGTATTGTTACCATTTGTACACGATTTTGTGTGTCGGATTCTGAAACAAGTATTTGACCGATTTTCATGAAATATTCAGAAACTATGGTCATGGAACTGAACAGGTTTTATATTTCAATCCCTAAAAGGGAGATGACCCAAAATATTAAAAATCTTCAAAATTGGTTATCTCGAAAACCATAAGAGCTAATTAACCAAAATGTAGGTCACAGCTGATGTTGTTATATTTTGTAGTTATAAAGCAATTTGACCTTGAACTCGGTCTTTATTAAAAATGGCGTTTCTTTCCGCATCATGTTCGGAAGGAGGAAACTCTAAAATGTCTTCCCCCTTACTTGATTAACAATTCTACTTAAGGTCATTATCATAATTTTGTTTATTGTTGATGGATGACCAACAGATAAAGACATGATTGACAGTATTATTTTCATTGAAATACAATAAATCAACTTTGCAGTAATTGAGGAATTCCTGGTTTATTTTGAACAGACAACACATGACAGTTCCCAGTTATCTTTGTATGGAGGACAAGGTAGAGAGCCACAATGTGATTCAACAATATAAAGAACCTGTCCATTGTCATCATTCTTACTGCCTGGAATAGCTTCTGCATCTGAATCAACACAGATATAGTCGGCTGAAGCGTATCCACTATAACCACCAAGCAGATAGCCCCAGTACTCTAGAGTCCATCCGGGATAACATTGGTTCCTTCCTGGAATCATAACATTCTTGCTCTTGGAAGTCTCACAGACAACACAAGGCATGTCATCTTGGAAGACATTTTGGAAGGGATTTCCAGCGTATGATGTCTCATACTCAGTACCGTAGATGTTGCTTGATTTGTCATGATGAATTGTGGTGTGTGCTGCATAGACCGGATCTTCAGGTAAACACACTATTGATGACGACCCTCCTTGATCGTTAAACCATGTTCCACCAGTGTAACCTATTAGTAAACACAATTGAAACATTACCGTCAAATGCTGAATGCAATTTTAGATTATCATGCCTTTTCGACTTCTTCTCTAGAACCACTCACTCTAGAGAAATGAAATTTCATGTACAGACTCCTTGGCCAATGGGGATTGTGATTTGTAGAATTGGTTATCATGTGACCTCAAATATGGGTCATTGGGGTCGTGATGTAAAAACCGATATTCATGTTCTTCTCCAGTACAAAACGTTTTAGAAAGCTGAAATGTAAGAAGTTTTAGATTTTGCCTGTCTTAAATTGTAGTCAAAGTGACGTTATGGTCCCTCAGTGTCTACAACTTGGGGGAGGTAACAGTTTCACAAGCCTTTGAAGTTAGTAAAAATCGATACTGTAAGGAAATCCTCCCCAGAGAGCTTGTAAAGATTTTGGTTATATGGATATAGTCACATGAGCCCGTGGAAAATTCAAATATTGAAAAATACTTGATAAATATTTTCAAATTATAGTTTTAGTGAACAGTTTGTTTCACACACATATATAGTAATTCCCTTTCAATGAGGTGTTAAGGTATTACTTTCATTTCAACTTTCAGTAAGAGGATATTGTATCATTACACAGACTGCAATGAAGTTAGCCAAGTTACTTTTCTTTCAAAAAATATTTCTATGAGGTCAACGAGACCACGCCAAGTCTGTGGATAGTCGTTGATCAACTAAGAAGATGTCAAAATAATTGAAAATATGGATATTAAAAGATATGTTAAACGCCATTGTTCTTGTACCCATGTCATTAGTGGAAGAGACTGTGATGTCAATGTAAGAAAGTCTCTTGGGCTAGGGAAGAGCTTAAAAGAATTCGTTGTCGTGGAGAGGGGCATCCCAAGCCCCAAGAATCGGGTCCCCCCAATCTACAAAATGAGAATATTTGCCACTGATTCAGCCACAGAAAATTCTGATACTTTGTCAGTTTCCCGAAGTCTCTGAAGAAAAATAATGGAGAAATCCTATTTTGCAGACAGGTGGCTTCGTTACACATCTTGAAGTGGCACAGTGGTACAGGGACCGGAGTACCGTGATTTGACAGCCACCCAAGCCGTCACTCAGTGCTACTGTGACATGGGTGGCAGACAAAGAGCTCGCTCCTCTTTTATCAAGATCATCCGAGCGGAGATCCAGCAAGTCCAGGAGAATTAACATCCAGCAGTTTCACAACATCAATATCCGCTTCCCACTGCCGCACCATCTTTCAGTTAGAGGGGTGTGTACCTTATCTAAATAAAATCTTAAGGGGAAAATAGTCTGTGATAATTACTGTTTATCTATTGACTGTCTACTTCAAATTATCGACCAGGAATTGGCATATATGTAAATGCGTACAAATCATTTCCCTGTTTAACAAAAGATAACCTTTTTCAAATGTCTCTCATCTCTTGGAAGATATTCTATTTGAAGCATTGATTCAACTTGAAAGACAAAAAAACCCCAAAAACAAATAAGTACATAATGTTAACTAAAAGTTAACTAACCTTTATAGACTACACTACTATCAGCTGGACAAGACGTTCCTCCCCATCTGATGAACGTGGATCCACCTGAAAAATCTATAGCTTGTTTCATTTGTTAGTATACGCATAATACTCATTTTAAGTCATTGAAACGAATTCCTGCTTTGAACTGGTGTCTATGGTTTGAACTGAAGTTTATAAATTGAAAAAAAAATCAAAAGAGGTAAATATTTATCGATGCACCTTTTGTTGAAGGTCCAGAAGTTCTGTTGTGCAGAGACTGAAGATGAAACACGTCCTGTTTGAGATGTCCCACATCAAGGTGTAGACTTGACAGTTCCGATGCAGATGCCGAGGTGTTGGAGCTGGGAGTGTTACAGGAACACTGGTCTAACTTGGTTTCCAGAACAGCAATCTTCAGTTGAGCAGACTTCAGTTCATCTAGGTTAAAACATTAGATGGGAAAGCTACATCTGACTGTGTGAAAATAAATATTGTGTTAGCGTGTCTTGCGTACGATGAACTAAAATTGTTTCAACTTGATACAACCCAAAAGTAAAAAAAAAAAAAAAAAAACCTGTCATTACAGGAACAGCTTATTCATTGAATATTTTCTATACAAATCATTTTTCAATGTCAATACTTGCTGATAGCATCAAATTTGGAAAATGGAAAAATGAAAAGTAACACCAAATGTACTTGCTTTCATCTATCATATTTTACAAGATGATGCAGGAAAGAAACGCAATTTTATTCTGTGTGACGTAGTCTTAAATTCCCCAATTAAAGGCGCTGTAGCACGTTTTTTCGCTCAAATAAGTTGATGAAATGTATTTGAAAAATAATTTCACCAATAGTAAAACATCCTTTTCTCCTCGGAAAATAAAGTTTTAAACGAGTGTACATGTTTTGGTTAAGCCATGGGAATCGTTTTTGTAATACAAAATAATAAATTGTGTTCACAATAAAATGGCCGCCATGCAATTTTTGCTTTATACGCAACATAGTTTTTACCACTACAGATAATTTGTTTGTGTAATAAGATGTTTTACCCTCTAAAGTTAATTAAAATGACATAAACTATCATTATAAATGGGAAATTTGAAAAAATAAATTTTGCAAAAAACGTGCTACAGCGCCTTTAAGACCGATTTTAAACAATTCAAAATGTGAATGATAAAAAATGTATCATATTGTTCATTCTTTGAATGAAAGTGGCAATAAAATGTAAATGCGTCACTCACAAAGTATAATTCCAAATCCAGATTAAACTATTTGAATTGGAACACTTAAAAGGGTATTTAACTTTTATTTGAAATACTAAAGTTTAAAGTTAACAAAGTAAATTTCAAAATCGTCTTAAACGCCTGAATGAAGTTGAATGGAATCAATCAGTACAAGGACATAACATATAGTGAGACCCTGTTTATCCGCACGAAAATCGCCTGGATAGCAAGGCGTGCGGTTAAGCGAATCATTATTTTCATAGAAATGCAAAGAGAACATTTGAAATATTGCCAGGTTTCCCGATATACGGGGCGCGGGTAAACGAGGTCTGAGGAAGTTTCAAGTTTTATTAATTTCCTTGTTGAAATTTCATATCAGAAATGATGAGATCCATCTTGAATTTTAAATTAATTTCAATGCATATATCACCTGTACATTTGACTAATCTAGCTTCTGAATTCGTCACTTCTGCCGTCAGATCTTCTTTAAACTGTGTAACTTCTGCCACAGAAGCTTTATTATCTAGTGAATCATAAACATAGACAATAGTAGTGATAAGAAGAGAAGTTTATTCGTACCTTCCAATCTTGTAACAACAGCCGCAGATGCTTTGTTCTCCAGTGATTGTTCCAACAGAGCGATGTGACTCAACAAACTGGAAACATCTAAACTGCCGTCGGTTTTAGTCATGGGCAGAATCAACCCATTTATTGTGTAGAGACACAGAGCTGCGAGGAGGGCAAGTCGTGTATGCATCCTTCAAGTGATTCGTATATCTACATTGCGATAGCTTTCCAGAAGCTGTGGTAAAGTGGTTTGTTGTCTGAGAAATCACAGATGTTAATCACGAAGGATTGGCTGCAATTGCATTGTCCTAATAGTTACTGAAATAAATGTAGTTTAAGTCTGAGAAATCACCGATGTTTATCATGAAGGAGTGGCTGTACATGCAGTGTCCTTGACATATTACATATTACAGCATTTCTCAGAATCATCTTATCGCACCGTGCCAAAACTGATTTAACGTATCTTAAAGATGTTTGTTCCATATGTGTATTATATAAGGTGTATATATTATAATCAGTTCAGCCTACACAAAGTTCATGATACCCGATTCCCATATGTTGCCACATCTATTTAACATGGTCAATCTCTTCAGATGCAACATATATAGAGATTATTACCCGAGGAAGTCTGTCATATGACTTTTACGAAACGAGTGTGAATTTTTGTATTGCCCGAGCGAGAGCGAGGGTTATACATAAATTTGCATGAGTTTTGTAAAAGTCATATGGCACATTCTCGAGTGTAATAATATCTTTATTACCCATTCTATTCCATTTCATTCGTGTAAAAAAAGTCAGGAAACGGCTCACTTCCATTGCGACGGCAAGCTACAGGGACGTCACAAACAATCGTTTTATGACGTCACAGTAGACAAAAAAGGTAAGTCGCGGTGAAACAATGGTTGCTAGGCAAACTTGATATGTGCACATGTGCCAGTATCAAAAATATTAACTCGGTTATTTTCAACCATATGGGTAATAAAATAACCTATGTATTAGTTAAGCAACACATTATTTTGAAAATGACATGTATATTATACTGGTAAATTTTTTAAATATCACCATCCACAATTGTGTCTTTCCTGACACAATGTTTGATAGCATAAGCCTATTTATGTACCGGTATACGGTATTATTAGGGACAGTTTCAGTGATGATGTAACTGAAGTTTTACCTTACATGAGTATACCTTTCCTGCTCAGCTTGCGCTATTAAGGTTAGGTTTAACAGATCTAAAATAATGATTTTTTACTTACTTATCATTGCCCAACGCTTCCCCCTGAAGCGTACCTTATCATAGATTACACAGAATAAAAAGGGACGCTACCTGATATAGGTGGCGCTCGAGCCACGTGACATCGGTAACGTCATCATTCCCTATTTTGTTGAGCGAGCATACTGTCACATGTGTGTTCTACCTTTGTTTGTTATATTTCCTCATCATGCAGCTGAACTAATTCTTGCTAATTACTCGGCTGTTTGTCGGAGTTTGGTTGGCTATTGGGACCTGTTTGTCTAGTCATTCTGTATGGTCGGGCATGGGTTGCATGTGCTAGGTGGGCTAGTTGTGACAGGTGTCAATTGCTTGTCTGTCAACCAGGCGTTTACACAAATATGCTACTAATAAATGATTAAAAAACACTCAAATTAAAAGATATTAATAAAGGTAATATTTTGATGAATTCATATTTCGCAACTTAATAAAGACAATTGACATTTGTTGAAAAATAAAAACAATGAGAACTGAAGCCATTCATCGGCGCTGCGAGTGGGGAAAAGTTTGCTACGTCATAACAGCAAATTGTTTATTAGTTTTATGACACGCTATGTGTTACTCTGTGAACTTTCTATCAATGTATATCTTTTTTTATTAAAATGTTGTAAAATAAGGTAAAATATAGCGTGTTTTCATTTCATGTAATGCACAAAATCCAATATGGCGGATTTTGCCGACAGAACGCTCTCTTTAACTAAGTGCGCCCAGTAACACAAGTGAGTACTCAGAGAACTGAGACTGAACAAGTATCGAGCATCTTTGAGTAGCTGGATATTTGCTCTGTACAAATGTCAATTGTATGTGTGTATGGTTTAGATAGACCTTCTTAGCTGACTCAATGTCTGATATCGTAATCTGTTTTATGTATTGAGAGAAAGACAAAGTGACAGGGTTTATTTTGACATTAGGTGATTAATTGTCAAATAATAAATAATAGGATATTTAAATAAGTGTTTTTACTGTTGAGTTCATTTGATGAAATAATCACTTGTCCTTGTTTACAAGTAATAACAGTAAAACGTGATTACCTTGTTACTGACTTTGAAACAACTGGTGAAATACTGCTTTATTAATGCATACTGTATAAGTGAATACATATCCTGATATCTACGCTCATAGTACCTGCATATGCAGTTTATTCTCGTGAGACAGTATTGCATCCATAAACTGTCGACACAACACGGGCTGGTGTCTCAAGAAATTCACTTCAATATGTCACAACAAGTCAGATTTAGAAATTAAAAGAAATTAAAATAGTATCTGACAGCTAACAAAAGCCGTTTTAATTGTTGACAATGAGCTTGAGAAATATCAATAATCTGCTATCCTTCCCTATATGTGAATAGAAATAGATAAAAACATTTTCCTCCCAGGTGATCGAACTCTTTTAAAACTCTAAAATGAACGAATTTTCATTTTTTATATTTACATTGAGTGATTCGAATTCCGATCCCAATGGGATTCAGATGTATATTATTTCCTTGTATTTGGGATTTCAATATTATAGTGTGCTTTATCACTTGCATCATATGCAGAACGTATCCCAACCCTTATATCAATAGAAATCGCGAAAAGTTTTGCCCCAAATCAAAGTAGTTTACTTAGTACATTATCTGTTCAAACAGTCTACTTAAGAAATTAGATGTTAAAGGGGCAGTAGCACGTTTTTTCGCTGAAATAAGTCGAATGAATTGTATGAAATGTATTTGAAAAATAATCTTAACAACAGTAAAACACCCTTCTCTCTTCGGAAAATCAAGTTAAAAATGAATGTACATGGTTCTGTAAAGCCTTGGGAATCGTTTTTGTCATTCGAAATATTAAAATGCAATTTTCGCTTTATACGCAACACCGTTTTTGAATCTACGGAAAACTTGTTTGTGTAATAAGATGTTTTACCCTCTAAAGTAAATAGAAATGACATATACTCTCATTATAAATGGGAAATTTGAAAAAATAAAATTTGAAAAAAAAACGTGCTACTGCTCCTTTAAACTATCCCTGGTACATAACATATGGCTTGTTAACACATAAACAATAACTAAACAATAAATTTCCCTCCTTGGAATGAAATGGTTAGGTAAAATTGACATAAGAAGATTAAAGGCTTTGTTAAAATCTTATGATATTGATATTCTGCAACTTAAATTTTCTTATCAGGGACATTTTAGCCTTGTTTACATCACATTGAGAGAAGACAGCTCGTTGAACATTTGAGAGTCAGTGGGTATATAATGAGTTTCCGAAGCTTTTGTTAAATTCATCATGACCATGTATGACTTGTCTTTGCAAGGCTTGTTTATATCAGACAGATAGATTCACTTCGTAAAATACTCTTGAGGCCAACAGTATAAATCATTTACACAAACTTCCATGGATGTTTTAATGTTCCTTACGTCGTCTTAACATGGTGACTTGTATGACTTGATTGTACAATGATTTGTTTATATCTGACCCCAGCAAACATAGTTTCATAAGTCCAAAAATCAGCTCAACATAATCGTGACGTTGTTTGAAAAACTTCACTCTCCAAAGTATGTCAGATTCAAGTTGTTGAAGTTTAGCCGGGACCATCTTTCCAATTGGACTATTGTGATCTAAATATAAAAAATGATGAAGAGTGGGGGAGGGGGGTACCAACATGACCCCTGTCATGTTTAAAATGTTGTAAATGTGTACAGAATGAGGCACATTTATTGATTTTCACACAGAATATGTCTCATATGTTGATGGTCAGTTGTTCTTGACTCATGAATAAAGGCCAACACTATTCATTTTTAGAGTACGACGTCGACAACTCAAGGTATTTG
Source organism: Gibbula magus (assembly GCA_936450465.1). Classification (NCBI taxonomy): domain Eukaryota; kingdom Metazoa; phylum Mollusca; class Gastropoda; order Trochida; family Trochidae; genus Gibbula; species Gibbula magus. Next base: position 61,262,953 of record OW388302.1, read on the forward strand.
TAATTGAAAATCATACATATGATAAAACCAACTAAGGTGTAAACTTTCTTTTGCCAGGCAGGTTATGATTAAACTCAAGAATAAGATATGTAATCATCCTTTCTTGTCCCTGCATTTGGTAACTCCCGTTTGAATAAAGGGGAAGTGTCATTTATGATTAGGTTTAACTCATTGGCTATATGTCAATTATATCTAAACATATTTCATGCAAAATATGTTTTCTGCAATAGAATGCAGACGTTTTAGCAAAGGAAAGTAGATATTGAAAGTATATTTCTTCAGATATATACAAACTTTAAAACACAACTGAAAATCCTAGATATATGCGCCCAACTATCGAGGGTGATAAACACATACAGCTGCATACCAGAAAGTTTGTTCACCTAGGTGTGTATTTCAGTGCAATTGTCATGTTATTTGTGTCTTATAAATAGACCGATCACTGCATTGTATGAAAACAGTTGAGCGTTCCATAACATAATCTGATTTGATGCCTCATAGTAAACAGTTACAGTTTTGGCAACTCTTTGAAGTGACCAGGGGTAAGTCTTCCAAAACTACAGTTTTTATTTTCATCTTTGATAGATTCAGTAAGTGATCAACTGTGTAAACATACATTATATATTTCCTCTTACACTCATTAAATGTATTTGTGATGAAATTGTTCACATTTAGTCGATATTTTTATTCGAAAATTTTACGTGACGATCACTGTTTGCGTCTAAGATGATTCTCTTACGGATTGGTATAGGATCGGTTGTCATTGTATGCGACGTAAATAGAGAATACGAAACAACGTTCGGTTTAATAACATATTTATGAAACGAGTGAAAGCGAGTTAAATACAAATACCATCTCACGAGTTTCATAAATATATTATTAAAAGGAAACGAGTTTAGTATTTTATTTATTACTCATTGATTTAAATGTCACTTAATTCCGCAAACTCGTCGATAAATGGGACACAATCCATTGCGACAGCGGCGCTGACATTGTGACGTCATATTTTTGCCATTATGACGTCACATCAATCGGCAGCATGCGATGTTATTACACTAAGACGGTAGATTTGCTGTACGTACAGTGTTCTTGATGTTATTATATTTCTCAGCAATATCTAGTCTCATCATGAACAGAGGACATTTTATGGATAACAACCTCTTTATACATGGTATGCGACGTTTCGACCCGAGTCTTGTGTCATTGTCAATCAAAGTATGCGACATTTCGACCCGAGTCTTGTGTCATTGTCAATCAAAAGGAAAGACACAATAATCTGTGTTGAAAAGTCGTGTATCATGTATAAAGAAGATGTTGTGGATTAATCAGGTCTTAAGGACGAAATTCCGGAAGACCTATTGTTTTTATTCTGATTTTCCTTTGAATTTATTGTTATTGGTCATGTATTGTTACCATTTGTACACGTTTTTGTGTGTTGGATTCTGAAACAAGTATTTGACCGATTTTCATGAAATGTTCAGAAACTATGGTCAATGAACTAAATTCGTTCTGAACGGGTTTTATATTTCAATCCCCAAAGAGGGAGATGACCCAAAATATAATAACCATAAGAGCTAATTTACCAAAAAGTAGGCCACAGCTGATGTTGATATATGTTGTAGTTATAAAGCAATTTGACCTTGAACTCGGTCTTTATTAAAAATGGCGTTTCTTTCCGCATCATGTTCGGAAGGAGGAAACTCTAAAATGTCTTCCCCCTTACTTGATTAACAATTCTACTTAAGGTTATTATCATAATTTTTGTTATTGTTGATGGATAACATACAGATAAAGACATGATTGACAGTATTATTTTCATTGAAATACAATAAAACAACTTTGCAGTAATTACGGAATTCCTTGTTTATTTTGAACAGACAACACAAGACAGTTCCCAGTTATCTTTGTATGGAGGACAAGGTAGAGAGCCACAACGTGATTCGACAATATAAAGAACCTGTCCCTCATCATTATCCTTACTGCCTGGGACAGCTTCTGCATTTGAATCAACACAGATATAATCAGCTGAAGCGAATGTAGGAGCTCCACCCATGAGATAGCCCCAGTATTCCAGAGTCCATCCTGGATAACATTTGTTCTTCCCTGGAATCATAACATGCTTGCTCTTGGAACTCTCACAGACAACACAGGGCATGTCATCTTGGAAGAGATTTTGGAAGGGATTTCCAGCATTTGATGTCTCATACTCAGTACCGTAGATGTTGCTTGATTTGTCATGATGAATTGTGGTGTGTGCTGCATAGACCGGATCTTCAGGTAAACACACTATTGATGACGAGCCTCCTTGTTCGTTAAACCATGTTCCACCAGTGTAACCTATTAGTAAACACAATATAAACATTACCGTCAAATGCTGAATGCAATTTTAGATGATCATGCCTTTTCGACTTCATCTCTAGAACCACTCACTCTAGAGAAATGAAATTTCATGTACAAACTCCTTGGCCGATGGGGAATGTGATTTGTAGAATTGGTTATCATGTGACCTCAAATATGGGTCATTGGAGTCGTGAGGTAAAAACCGATACTCATGTTCTTCTCCAGTACAAAAAGTTTTAGAAAGCTGAAATGTAAGACCTTTTAGACATTGCCTGTCTTAAATTGTAGACTAACTGACCTTATGGTCGCTCAGTGTCTACAACTTGGGGGAGGTAACAGTTTCACAGTAGGCCTTTGAAGTTAGTAAAATTCGATACTGTAAAGGAAATTCTCTCCACAGAGCTTGTAAAGATTTTGGTTATATGGATATAGTCACATAAGCCCGTGGAAAATTCAAATAATGAAACATACTTGGAGATAAATATTTTCAAATTATAGTTTTAGTGAACAGTTTGTTTCACACACATAGATAGTAATTCCCTTTCAATGAGGTGTTAAGGTATTACTTTCATTTCAACTTTCAGTAAGAGGATATTGTATCATTACACAGACTGCAATGAAGTTAGCCAAGTTACTTTTCTTCAAAAAAATATTTCTATGAGGTCAACGAGACCACGCCAAGTCTGTGGATAGTCATTGATCAACTAAGAAGATGTCAAAATAATTGAAAATATGGATATTAAAAGATATTTTAAACGCCATTGTTCTTGTACCCATGTCATTAGTGGAAGAGACTGTGATGTCAATGTAAGACAGTCTCTAGGGCTAGGGAAGAGCTTAAAAGAATTCGTTGTCGTGGAGAGGGGCATCCCAAGCCCCAAGAATCGGGTCCCCGCAATCTACAAAATGAGAATATTTGCCACTGATTCAGCCACAGAAAATTCTGGTACTTTGTCAGTTTCCTGAAGTCTCTGAAGAAAGATAATGGAGAAATCCTATCTTGCAGACAGGTGGCTTCGTTACACATCTTGAAGTGGCACAGTGGTACAGGGACCGGAGTACCGCGATTTGACAGCCACAGAAGCCGTCACTCAGTGCTACTGTGACATTGGTGGCAGACAAAGAGCTCGCTCTTCTTTTATCAAGATCATCCGAGCGGAGATCCAGCAAAACCAGGATAATTAACATCCAGCAGTTTCACAACATCAAGATCAGCTTCCCACTGTCGCAGCGTCTTTCAGTTAGAGGGATGTGTACCTTATCTAAATAAAATCTTAAGGAGAAAAAATAGTCTCTGATAATTACTGTTTATCTATTGACTATCTAAACTTCAAATTATCGACCAGGAATAGGCATAAATCATTTCCCTGTTTAACAAAAGATAACCTTTTTCAAATGCCTCTTCATCTCTTGGAAGATATTCTATTTGAAGCATTGATTCAACTTGAAAGCAAAAAAACCCACCAAAAAACAAATAAGTAAATGATGTTAACTAAAAGTTAACTTACCTTTATAAACTACACTACTATCAGCTGGACAAGACGTTCTTCCCCATCTGGTGAACGTGGATCCACCTGAAAAATGTATAGCTACTTTCATTTGTTAGTATACGCATAATAATCATTTTAAGTGGCTTAAACGAATTCCAGCTTTGAAATAGTGTCTATGTTTTGAACTGAAGTTTGTAAATTGAAAACAAATATCAAATGAGGTAAATATTTATCGATGCACCTTTTGTTGAAGGTACAGAAGTTCTGTTGTGCAGAGACTTAAGATGAAACACGTCCTGTTTGAGATGTCCCACATCAAGGTGTAGACTTGACAGTTCAGATGCAGATGCTGAGGTGTTGGAGCTGGGGTTGTTACAGGAACACTGGTCAAACTTGGTTTCCAGAACAGCAATCTTCAGTTGAGCAGACTTCAGTTCATCTAGGTTAAAACATAAGATGGGAAAGTTACATCTGACTGTGTGAAAATAAATAGTGTGTTAGTGTGTCTTGCGTAAGGTGAACTAAAATTGTTTCAACTTGATACATCCCAAAAGTAAAAAAAATCTAAAACAACAACCTGTCATTTCAGGAACAGCTTATTCATTGAATATTTTCTATACAAATCATTTTACAATGTCAATACTTGCTGATAGCATCAACTTTGGAAAATAGAAAAATGAAAAGTAACACCAAATGTACATGCTTTCATCTATCATATTTTACAAGATGATGCAGGTAAGAAACGCATTTTTATTCTGTGTGACGTAGTCTTAATTTCCCCCATTAAGATCTAGTTTAAACAAAATGGATCATATTGTTCACTCGTTGAATGAAAGTGGCAATAAAATTTTAATGTGTCACTCACAAAGTATAATTCCAAATCCAGATTAAACTAATTGAATTACAACACTTAAAGCGGTATTTAACTTTTATTTGAAATACTAAAGTTTAAAGTTAACAAAGTAAATTTCAAAATCGTCTTAAATGCCTAAATGAAGTTGAATGGAATCAATCAGTACAAGGACATAACATATAACATAACATAACATATAGTGAGACCCTGTTTATCCGCACGAAAATCGTCTGGATAGCGAAGTGTGCGGTTAAGCGAATCATTATTTTCATAGAAATGCAAAGAGAACATTTGAAATATTGCCGGGTTTCCCATTATACGGGGTGCGGGTAAACGAGGTCTGAGGAAGTTTCAAGTTTTAATAATTTTCTTGTTGAAATTTCATATCAGAAATGATGAAATCCATCTTGAATTTTAAATTAATTTTAATGCATATATCACCTGTACATTTGACTAATCTTGCTTCTGATTTCGTCACTTCTGCCGTCATGTCTTCTTTCAACTGTGTAACTTCTGCCACAGAAGCTTTATTATCTAGTGAATCATAAACATAGACAATAGTAGTGATAAGAAGAGAAGTTTATTCGTACCTTCCAATCTTGTAACAACAGCCGCAGATGCTTTGTTCTCCAGTGATTGTTCCAACAGAGCGATGTGACTCAACAAACTAGAAACATCTAAACTGCCGTCGGTTTTAGTCATGGGCATAATCAACCCATTTATTGTGTAGAGACACAGAGCTGCAAGGATGGCAAGTCGTGTATGCATCCTTCAAGTTATTCGTATATCTGCATTGTGATAGCTTTTCCGAAGCTGTGGTAAAGTGGTTTGTTGTCTGAGAAATCACAGATGTTAATCACGAAGGATTGGCTGCAATTGCAGTGTCTTACGAGTAGTTACTGAAATAAATGTAGTTTAAGTCTGAGAAATCACCGATGTTTATCATGAGCGATTGGCTGTACACGCAGTGTCCTTGACATATTACAACATTACAGCATTTCTCAGAATCATCTTATCGCACCGTTCAAAAACTGATTAAACGTATCTTAAAGATGTTTGTTCAAAATGTATATCATATAAGGTGTATATATTATAATCAGTTCAGATTACACAAAGATCATGATACCCGATTCCCATATGTTGCCACATCTATTTAACATGGTCAATCTCTTCAGATGCAACATATATGGAGATTATTACCCGAGGAAGTCTGTCATATGACTTTTACGAAACGAGTGTGAATGTGTGTATTGCCCGAGCGAGAGCGAGGGTTATACATAAATTTGCACAAGATTCGTAAAAGTCATATGTCACACTTTCGAGTGGAATAATGTCTCTGTTATTTTCAACCATATGGGTAATAAAATTACTTATGTATTAGTTAAGCAAAACATTATTTTGAAAATGACTTGTATATTATACTGGTATATCTTTGAAATATCTATTAGTATTAGTATTTATCATACAATGTATGGTGTTCTCGGCAGGATAAAGGCTACGGATATTTTCGGTATCCGTTGGGGTCACATACGGATAAAGATGCAAATTACAGAGGTCAAGTGACGGAACTTCTTTTGTTAATGACGTCACACGCATTAACATTTCGAACGCCTGTAAAAAACGTAAATTGTCGTAACAGTTGTAACAGCGAAACAGCTTCATTTAAATATACATGCTTTTTTTCTTATACATTAATTTGAGAAATGACAAAACAAACAGTGTGCAATGCATGGTGCGGCAAACTTTGTTTGTTTGGCAGTGCCAAAAGTTTGGCAAAACATGGTCATCGCGAGTTGAAATCTACCGAGCAAACTATTTATAGATACTCACAGGTAACAAAGGCAGTTTGAGTCACATTCATTTATCGAACGTCAATCTTCACTGTTCCATAATGTGACTTTTGAAAAGGGGATTTTAGAATTCGCTGCCTAACATTCACGGTTTAGCCCTCCGTGTGATGTGTGAGCCGCCATTTGCAACCGGGAGGAAGGGAAGCAAGATGGACTCCCCTACACTCATGACTCCACGAAAGGACGCGAGGTCGAATTCGCTGTCCTCACCTTTAATATTTTTTTATTTGAAAACGTATTAAAAACATTGAATATTATGATCATGCCAAAAATAAAAATTATTTTCACTGAAAGCATAATTTAGGAGGCGTTATTTTGTGTCATTTTTCTGTGGGAATAGCAAGCAGTTCATTTGCATATATCAATACGCGTAGTTACAGTAAAGTTCATCTTTGAAATTAATGTTGTCATGCTGTTTTGCGCAAAATGAATGAAGAATGACATTGTATGATAAAGAAGTTATCATGCTCGTGTGTTTTGGGATGGTAAATATCCTGCATTAGGAATAAACACAATGTATTTAGCTCGCCAAGGCTCGCAAAATACAATGTTTATTCCTAATGCAGGATATTGACCATCCCAAAACACACTCTCATGATAACCTCTATATATTAGTCATTCTGTTCGATTTTATTTGCGTAACAATAGTCAGGAAATGGCTCACTTCCATTGCGACGGCAAGCTACAGTGACGTCACAAACAATCGTTTTATGACGTCACAGTAGACGAAAAAAACCGTCGCGGTGAAACAATGGTTGCTACGCAAAAGTGATATGTGCACATGTGCCAGTATCAAAAATATTAACTCGGTTATTTTCAACCATATGGGTTATAAAATGACCTATGTATTAGTTAAGCAACACATTATTTTGAAAATGACATGTATATTATACTGGTAAATTTTTGAAATATCACCATCCACAATTGTGTCTTTCCTGACACAATGTTTGATAGCATAAGCCTATTTATGTACCGATATAAGTATTATTAGGGACAGTTTCAGTGATGATGTAACTGAAGTTTACCTTACATGAGTATACCTTTCCTGCTAAGCTTGCGCTATTAAGGTTAGGTTTAACAGATCTAAAATAATGATTTTTTACTTACTTATCATTGCCCAACGCTTCCCCCTGAAGCGTACCTTATCATAGATCACACAGAATAAAAAGGGACGCTACCTGATATAGGTGGCGCTCGAGCCACGTGACATCGGTAACGTCATCATTCCCTATTTTGTTGAGCGAGCATACTGTCACATGTGTGTTCTACCTTTGTTTGTTATATTTCCTCATCATGCAGCTGAACTAATTCTTGCTAATTACTCGGCTGTTTGTCGGAGTTTGGTTGGCTATTGGGACCTGTTTGTCTAGTCATTCTGTATGGTCGGGCATGGGTTGCATGTGCTAGGCGGGCTAGTCGTGACTGGTGTCAACTGCTTGTCTGCCAACCAGGCGTTTACACAAATATGCTACTAATAAATGATTAAAACACACTCAAATTAAAATATATTAATAAAGGTAATATGTTGATGAATTCATATTTCACAACTTAATAAAGACAAGCGTACATTTGTTGAAAAATAAAAACAATGAGAACTGAAGCCATTCATCGGCGCTGTGAGTGGGGAAAAGTTTGCTACGTCATAACAGCAAATTGTTTATTAGTTTTATGACACGCTATGTGTTACTCTGTGAACTTTCTATCAATGTATATCTTTTTTTATAAAAATGTTGTAAAATTAGGTAAAATATAGCGTGTTTTCATTTCATGTAATGCACAAAATCCAATATGGCGGATTCTGCCGACAGAACGGCCCCTTTAACTAAGTGCGCCCAGGAACACAAGTGAATACTCAGAGAACTGAGACTGAACAAGTATCGAGCATCTTTGAGCATCTTTGAGTAGCTGGATATTTGCTCTGTAAAAATGTCAATTGTATGTGTGTATGGTTTAGATAGACCTTCTTAGCTGACTCAATGTCTGATATCATGATCTGTTTTATGTATTGAAAGAAAGTCAAAGTGAAAGTTTAATTGGACATAAGGATCAATTGTCAAAAAATAAATAATAAATAATAGGATATGTAAACTAGTTTTTTTACTTTTGAGTTCATTTGATGAAATAATCACTTGTCCATGTTTACAAGTAATAACAGTAAAACGTGATTACCTTGTTACTGAATTTGAAACCACTGGTGAAATACTGATTAATTAATACATAATGTATAAGTGAATACATAACCTGATATCTACGCTCATAGTACCTGCATATGCAGTTTATTCTCGTGAGACAGTATTGCATCAAGAAACTGTCGACACAACACGGGCTGGTGTCTCAAGAAATTCACTTCAATATGTCACAACAAGTCAGATTTAGAAATTAAAAGAATTAAAATAGTATCTGACAGCTAACAAAAGCCGTTTTAATTTTTGACAATGAGCTTGAGAAATATCAATAATCTGCTATCCTTCTATATATGAATAGAAATAGATACAAACATTTCCTCCCAGGAGATCGAAGGCTTTTTAAAACTCTAAAATGAACGAAAGAACATTTATATTTACATTGAGTGATTCGAATTCTGATCCAAATGAGATTTAGGTGTATCTTATTTCCTTGTATTTGGGATTTCAATATTATATTGTGCTTTATCACTTGCATCATATGCAGAGCGTATTCCAACCCCTTATATCAATAGAAATCGTGAAACGTTTTGCCCCAAATCAAAGTAGTTTACTTAAGACATTACCTGTTCAAACAGTCAACTTAAGAAATTAGATGTTAAACTCTCCCTGGTACATAACATTTGGCTTGTTAACACATAAACAATAATTAAACAATATATTTCCCTCCCTTGGAATGAAATGGTTAAGTAAAATTGACATAAGAAGATCAAAGGCTTTGTTAAAATCTTATGATATTGATATTCTTAAAGTTAAGTTTTCTTATCAGGGGCATTTAAGTCTTGTTGACATCACATTGAGAGAAGACAGCACGTTGAACATTTGAGAGTCAGTGGGTATATACTGAGTTCATGAAGCTTTTGTTAAATTCATCATGACCATGTATGACTTGTCTTTGCAAGGCTTGTTTATATCAGACAGATAGATTCACTTCGTAGAATGGTCATGAGGCCAACAGTATAAATCATTTACACACACTTCCAGGTATGTTTAATGTACCTTACGTCGTCTTAACATGGACACTTGTATGACTTGATTGTACACTGATTTGTTTATATCTGACCTCAGCAAACTGAGTTTCATAAGTCCAAAAATCAGCTCAACATAATCTTGACGTTGTTTAAAAAACTTCACTCTCCAAAGTATGTCAGATTCAAGTTGTTGAAGTTTAGCCGGGACCATCTTTCCAATTGGACTAATGTAATCTAAATATAATAATGATGAAGAGTGGGGGAGGGGGCTACCAACATGACCCCTGTCATGTTTGAAATGTTGTAAATGTGTACAGAATGAGGCACATTTATTGATTTTCACACAGAATATGTCTCATATGTTGATGGTCAGTTGTTCTTGACTGATGAATAAAGGCCGACACTATTCATTTTTAGAGTACGACGTCGACAACTCAAGATATTTGTAATTTGAAATCATACATATGATAAAACAAACTAAGGTGTATACTTTCTTTTGCCAGGCAGTTTATGACTAATTTCAAGAATAAAATATGAAAGCACACTTCTGGACCTTGCAGAAGGTAACTCCCGTTTGAATAAAGGGGAAGTGTCATTTATGATTAGGTTTAACTCATTGGCTATACGTTAATTATATCTAAACATATTTCATGCAAAATATGTCCTCCCGTTTTCTGCAATAGAATGCAGACGTTTTAGCAAAGGAAAGTAGATATTGAAAGTATATTTCTTCAGATATATAAACAATTTAAAAAACACAACTGAAAATCCTAGATATATGCGCCCAACTATCGAGGGTGATAAACACATACAGCTGCATACCAGAAAGTTTGTTCACCTTCGTGTGTATTTCAGTGCAAGTGTCATGTTATTTGTGTCTTATAAATAGACCGATCACTGCATGTTTGCATTGTATGAAAACAGTTGAGCGTTCCATAACATAATCTGATTCGATGCCTCATAGTAAGCAGTTACAGTTTCGGAAACTCTTTGAAGTGACCAGGTGTAAAATTACATGTTTTATCTTCTTCTCTGGATCAACTGTGTAGACATACATCATTATATTACACTTATTAAATATATTTGTGATGAAATTGTTCTCATTTAGTCGATATTTTTAATTGAAAATTTGAATTTTCCAAATTTGACCCCTTCTGTGTTTTTCGTTATACAAAATATAAAAAAAACTGATGTGACGATCACAGGATACTCTGAGATGATTCTCGTACACATTGGCATAGCATGGACCGTTGTCATTGTATTTGACGTAACTTCATTTGCTTTATAATGAATGTCAATGTACATGACATTTGCACTAAGATACATATGTAGGTGAACAAACTTACGGTTTACAGCTGTATATGTGCATCGCATCTTTAATGTATTTTGAAGTGCAAATGCATGAAGTAAACTAAGAAAATTTCAAGCTGGTCTTTCATGCGGAAATTAAATAGCTCAGAGCAACCGCCTCAACATTATCTAAAGCTTTCATGATTTCGTGTGACTGTTCCAACTAAACAGGCTAACAAACTGCCGTCTGTTTTAGCTATGGGTAGAATCAACCGATTTTGTGTGTAGAGGCACAGGGCTACGAGGAAAACGAATGATATATGCATCCTTCAAAGGGGCAGTAGCACGTTTTTTGTCAATTTAGTTTTTTCAAATTTCCCATTTATGATGATAGTTTATATCATTTATATTAACTTAAGAGGGTAAAACATCTTATTACACAAACCATTTATCCGTAGTGGTAATAATGGTGTTGCGTATAAAGCAAAAATTGCATGGCGGCCATTTTAATGTGAACACATTTAATTATTTTGCATTTCAAAAACGATTCCTATGGGTTTACCAAACCACATACACTCATTTTTTAACTTGATTTTCTGAAGAGAGAAGGGTGTCGTACTATTTGTGACATTATTTTTCAAATACATTTCATCAACTTATTTGTCGTGAAAAACGAGCTACTGCCCCTTTAAGGGTTTCGTAAATCTGCACTGTGATGGTACTCCAGATCCTGTTATTAAGTGGTCTGTTGTCTGAGAAATCATAGACGTTTATCAAGAAGGATTTTCTGTACATACAGGGTTCTTGATATTATTACATTTCTCAGAAATATCTAGTGTCATCGTGAATAGAGGACCTTATATGGATAACAACCTCTTCATACATGGTAAGCGACATTTCGACCCGAGTCTTGTGTCATTATCAATCAAAGGGAAAGACACAATAATGTGTGTTGAAATGTTGCGTATCATGTACAAAGAAGATGTTGTCGATTAATCAGGTATTTAAGATGAAATTCCGGAAGACCTATTGTTTTGATTCTGATTTTCCTTTGAATTTATTGTTAATGGTCATGTATTGTTACCATTTGTACACGTTTTTGTGTGTTGGATTCTGAAACAAGTATTTGACTGATTTTCATGAAATGTTCAGACACTATGGTCATGGAACAAAATTCGTTCTGAACGGGTTTTATATTTCAATCCCCAAAAAGGGAGATGACCCAAAATATAAAAAAATCTTCAAAATTGGTTATCTCGAAAACCATAAGAGCTAATTTACCAAAAAGTAGGCCACAGCTGATGTTGATATATGTTGTAGTTATAAGGCAATTTGACCTCGAACTCGGTCTTTATTAAAAATGGCGTTTCTTTCTGTATCATGTTCGAAAGGAGGAAACTCTGAAATGTCTTCCCCCTTACTTGATTAACAATTCTACTTCAGGTCATTATCATACTTTTTTTTTTATTGTTGATGGAAAACCGACAGATAAAGACATGATTGACAGTATTATTTTCATTGAAATAAAATAAAACAACTTTGCAGTAATTACGGTATTCCTGCTTTATTTTGAACAGACAACACATGACAGTTCCCAGTTATCTTTGTATGGAGGACAGGGTAGAGAGCCACAATGTGATTCGACAATATAGAGAATCTGCCCGTCGTCATTATTTTTACTGCCTGGGACAGCTTCTGCATGTGAATCAACACAGATATACTCAGATGAAGCATATGCATGAGCACCACCGAGCAGATAACCCCAGTACTCCAGAGTCCATCCTGGATAACATTGATTCCTTCCTGGAATCATCACACTGCTACTCCTGGAGCTCTCACAGACAACACAAGGCATGTCATCATCGTAAAGATGTTGGAAAGGATTTCCAGCATATCCTGATTGATATTCAGTGCCGTAGATGTGAGCTGTATCGCCATGATGAACTGTGGTGTGTGCTGCATAGATAGGATCTTCAGGTAAACACACTGTTGAGCCTCCTTTGTCGTCATACCGTGTTCCACCAGTGTACCCTATTAGTAAACACAAGAGAGTACTTCTCTGGTACTAAAGGCTCATGAAAGTTAAACTGTTGTTTACAGATTTCTTACTGACCTATAAGCAGAGTGCTGATAAGTTTGGCTTGAAAGTGTTCTTCCGTCAGGGTAATAAGTAGAGAATAACGAACTCGGTACGAATGATTACATGAAATATAAACAAAATGATGTTCACTGTGACTGAACATCATTTTGACCAAATCATATTTCCCAAATCACTCGTACCGAGTTCGTTATTCAATATCACCAATTGTATTTAGTTAATATAAACATTTACAAACGACAAACGTTTCGTTTTTTGAGACAGTAGTGAGGGATATTGATCAACTGATTTGTATTTACGCTCGTGTTGCACCAAACTTGATCCAACACTTCACAAAATAGTTCTTTTACACAACAACGAGAAACTTATATTATTAGTTTGTTCGGATTATCCATAACATAGTTTGATATATATTGCACATTAATGTTACAGATACATTTATAATAAACCTCAAATTATTTCTTGAACACATCTTTAAGCCTTACTGCAGTACCCTAGTATGAATGACTGATGTATGCGAGTGACTGATACCATAGAGTTGAAACGATATATGAAAAAACAAACTGTCTATGTTTTAAACGTCAACAGGTAAAGGTAGAAATACCCAAAAAAGAAAATCTACAACGAATGGATAGAATCAGACAAAGAGGGTCAACCAATCTTAAGTTTGACAAACATTTCATCTCAGGAATGTTGGTTCAGTTATCGTCCTGTCGACCATAGATCGTGTACCAAGAACAATAACTCTAATCAGACGTTTATTGACTGTGAAGTCAATGGAGATGATGTAAACACTTGCAACGACACTTTGGACCCATGAATTGTGTAGCCAGCAAATATGGAAAGTAATGGATGCTGAATGTAGATACTGCGTGTAAAGGGACGCCCTGGTGAAGGATTCCTTCTGTAGATTCCTCGCCACAAGGTCTGTGGACAGCCCGCATATGCGCGTGGTCTGAACCAGTTTAGCGTAGACAGAACCCAGTCAAATAGCTGACCAATCACATCATAGTTTTTAAACGGCCACCATGTAGGTAATTGTTTTCAAATTATTGTTTTAATTTTTGTTCACAAATGTTTAGTGATTCCTTTCCCTTGAAGTGTCATGGATACGGTGTGTAAATAAGACAATAAATATTGAGAGCTCTTTGGTAAGGGCATTTGTAACTATTCATCAGGTATTGAGGGAATCTTAGCTTACTATTCATCCAAATGTTCATCTACGAGGTCAACTAGAACACGTCAATCATTCCCCTTTATTAACCAAATCCTGAATCAAGACAAATTTTGCATTTGCCTATTCCCCTCTATTCTATTGTTACAATCAACTTAAATGCTAAAATCAAAAGTACATTATTCTAATTCAATACTAATGTTACCTTTATAGACTACAGTACTGTCAGCTGGACAAGACGTTCTGCCCCATCTTGTGAACGCGGAGCCACCTGGAATTTGCATTTATACTCATGTACTCATGTACCCATAATTAGTACTTTAATTAGCTTAAACGAATTCCTGCTTGTAAACTTGTGACTATGTTTTGAACTGAAGTTTATAAATTGGAAACAAAATTAGAAAAATGTTTTACAATATTTTCAATACATAATTACAAATCATTTCCAAAATATTTTTCAGAATTAACGAAAACCTGAAAAAAATGAAAATGCTAAAATCGTGTTTCAATCCAAATCCTTTAGACACTTACAGTCTAATAATAAAACAAACAGCACTTTTAAAAAGGCAATACTTACTTCACTTAGCTATAACAAATTTAAACGTTTTGATTGATCACAAAATTAAAGAAACCGTTTGTTGAAGTTCCAGAAGTTCTGTTGTGCAGAGACTGAAGATGAAACACGTCCTGTTTGAGATGTCCCACATCAAGGTGTAGACTTGACAGTTCAGATGAAGATGCCGAGGTGTTGGAGCTTGGAGTGTTGCAGGAACACTGGTCTAACTTGGTTTCCAGGACAGCAATCTTCAGTTGAGCAGACTTCAGTTCATCTAGGTTAAAACATAAGTTGTCAAAGCTACATCTATTCATTGTAAACAGAGGGACGGGATAGCGCAATAGTTAGCGCATTCGGCTTCGGATCAAGAGGTACGCAGTCAGGTTTGGGTCCAATGTTACAATGAATTTCAACGTAGTACCACCCATGGTTCGCTAGTTCCGGTCGATGCTCGCAGGTTTCACCACAAAGCATATCCATATGGCGTTGCGGGCTTTCTCCCTGCCATAATACTAGCAGCCGCGATATAAGTGAAATACTTTTGAAAGCGGCTTTAAAACCCCAACTCACCTCACCTCACCTCACCTCATTGTAAACAGAACAATTATGTTTGATTAGATCAACTAAAAAGTATACTGTACTGATTGATTCACCCCAAAAGTTAAAAAAAGTCTAAAACAATAAAGTGTTTATTACACATCGAGGTTATGCAATAAACACTTTCTATATAAATCCTTTATCAATTAAAGTCAATGAAACACTAGGTTTCGCTAATAGCATTTTGTTTGGGAAATAGGGAAACTGCTTAAAGTAGCATCAAAGGTTGTCGCTTTCATTTATCATATTTATATATATATATATATATATATATATATATATATATATATATATATATATATATATATACATATATATATATATATATATAATGTTGAAGTTATAATATATAATTTTGAAGTTTAAAATCAGTAGTTCATGGTGTAGCATGTCGCTACAATGTTGTTTTATGCTCATGCAATATAGCACTATTGCAATTTGATTCAGTGACTTTCAATTTCAAATCCTGAAGTACAAGTGTTGCAGATCCTTTGTGTGAAATTTACAGTAAAGTATAAGTGCACTGATCACACAGCATGTTTCCATACGTATACATCGAACATCTAAGATTTTTTATGTATTCTGAAGTGGAAATGCATTAAGTTAACAACGTACGTGTCTGAAGGGTCTTACTTACTGTAAATAAAGTTCATTGAGATACCTAAATGCAACGACATTAATTAATCAGTTAATTAAACTTCAAGATTCCAAATGTAAATATGTTTCCTGCTGGAAATATACTCGAGCAATGATAAGACCAATTTATAATTTTGTAATAAATTTGAATAAATATCTCACCGGTAGATTTGACTAATCTTGCTTCTAATTTCGTAACTACTGCCGTAGATGCCTTGTTCTCGAGTGACTGTTCCAACAGAGCGATGTGACTCAACAGACTAGAAACATCCAAACTACCGTCGGTTTTAGCTATGGGTAGAATCAACCCGTTTATTGTGTAGAGACACAATGCTGCGAGGAGAACGAATGCTGTATCCATCCTTTACGTCTTTCGGAATTCTGCTTTGTGACAGCTATCCAGAAGCTGAGGTAAAGTGGTTTGTTGTCTGAGAAATTACAGATGTTTATCATGAAGGATTGGCTGTAAATACAGTGTCTTAGTAGTAACTGAAATAAATGTAGTTTAAGTCTGAGAAATCACCGATGTTTATCATGAAGGACTGAATGTACATGCAGTGTCCTTGGCATATTACAACATTACAGCATTTCTCAGAATCATCTAATCGCACCGTTCCAAAACTGATTTAACGTATCTTAAAGATGTTTGTTCCAGTTGTGTATATTATATAAGATGTATATATATTATTCAGTTCAGCCTACACAAATATCATGAAACCCGATTCCCATATGTTGCCACATCTATTTAACATGGTCAATCCCTACAGATGCAACATATATAGAGATTATTACCCGAGGAAGTCTGTCATATGACTTTACGAAACGAGTGTGAATGTTTGTAATGCCAGAGCGAGAGCGAGGGTTATACATAAATTTGCACAAGATCGAGTGGAATAATGTCTCGGTTATTTTCAACCATATGGGTAATAAAATGACCTATGTATTAGTTAAGCAACACATTATTTTGAAAATGACTTGTATATTATACGGGTATATCTTTGAAATATCACCATCCATAATTGTGTCTTTCCTGACACAATGTTTGATAGCATAAGCCTATTTATGTATTATTAGGGACAGTTTCAGTGATGATGTAACTGAAGTTTTACCTTACATGAGTATACCTTTCCTGCTAAGCTTGCGCTATTAAGGTTAGGTTTAACAGATCTAGATTAATGATTTTTTACTTATTTTTCATTGCCCAACCCTTCCCCCTGAAGCATATCTTATCATAGATCACACAGAATAAAAAGGGATGCTACCTGATATAGGTGGCGCTCGAGCCACGTGACGTCGGTAACGCCATCATTCCCTATTTTGTTGAGTGAGCATACGGTCACGCGTGTGTTCTCTCTTGACTTTACGTTGTGTTTCTCTGATAAATAAATGAAGGTTTACCTTTGTTTGTTATATTTCCTCATCATGCAGCTGAACTAATTCTTGCTAATTACTCGGCTTTTTGGTCGGAGTTTGGTTGGGTATTGGGACATGTTTGTCTAGTCATTCTGTATGGCTGGGCATGGGTTGCATGTGCTAGGCGGACTAGTCGTGACTGGTGTCAACTGCTTGTCTGCCAACCAGGCGTTTACACAAATATGCTACTAATACATGATTAAAACACACTCAAATTAAAATATATTAATAAAGGTAATATTTTGATGAATTCATATTTCTCAACTTAATAAAGACAAGCGTACATTTGTTGAAAAATAAAAACAATGAGAACTGAAGCCATACATCGGCGCTGCGAGTGGGGAAAAGTTGCTACGGCATAACAGCAAATTGTTTATTAGTTTTATGACACGCTATGTGTTAGTATGTGAACTTTCTATCAGTGTATATTTTTTTTTATTAAAAGCTTGTATAATGAGGTAAAATATAGCGTGTTTTCATTTCACTTAATGCACAAAATCCAATATGGCGGATTTTGCCGACAGAACGGCCCCTTTAACTAAGTGCGCCCAGTAACACAAGTGAATACTCAGAGAACTGAGACTGAACAAGTATCGAGCATCTTTAAGCATCTTTGAGTAGCTGGATATTTGCTCTGTAAAAATGTCAATTGTATGTGTGTATGGTTTAGATAGACCTTCTTAGCTGACTCAATGTCTGATATCAAAATCTGTTCTATGTATTGAGAGAAAGTCAAAGTGAAAGTTTTTTTGGACATTAGGTGATCAATTGTCAAAAAATAAATAATAAATAATAGGATATTTAAATTAGTGTTTTTACTTTTGAGTTCATTTGATGAAATAATCACTTGTCCTTGTTTACAAGTAATAACAGTAAAACGTGATTACCTTGTTACTGAATTTGAAACAACTGGTGAAATACTGATTAATTAAATACATAATGTATAAGCGAATACATATCCTGATATCTACGCTCATAGTACAATAGATACAAACATTTTCCTCCCAGGAGATTGGATGCTTTTTAAAACTCTAAAATGAACGAAAGAACATTTATATTTACATTGAGTGATTCGAATTCCGATCCCAATGGAATTCAGGTGTATATTATTTCCTTGTATTTGCGATTTCAATATTATAATGTGCTTTATCACTTGAATCATATGCAAGAGCGTATTCCAACCCCTTATATCAATAGAAATCGCGAAACGTTCTGCCCCAAATCAAAGTAGTTTACTGAGGACATTATCTGTTCAAACAGTCAACTTAAGAAATTAGATGTTAAACTCTCCCTGGTACATAACGTATGGCTTGTTAACACATAAACAATAAATAAACAGTATATTTCCCTCCCTTGGAATGAAATGGTTAGATAAAATTGACATAAGAACATCAAAGGCTTTGTTAAAATCTTATGATATTTTTATTCTGCAAGTTAGATTTTCTTATCAGGGACATTTAAGCCTTGTTGACATGACATTGGGAGAAGACAGCTTGTTGAACATATGAGAGTCAGTGGGTTCACATTGAGAGAAGACATCTCGTTGAACATTTGAGAGTCAGTGGGTATATAATGAGTTCCTGAAGCTTTTATTAAATTTATCATGACCATGTATGACTTGTCTTTGCAAAACTTGTTTATATCAGACAGATAGATTCACTTCGTAAAATGCTCTTGAGGCCAACAGTATAAATCATTTACACAAACTTCCATGGATGTTTTAATGTTCCATACGTCGTCTTAACATGGCGACTTGTATGACTTGAATTGATTGTACAATGATTTGTTTATATCTGACCCCAGCAAACTGAGTTTCATAAGTCTAAAAATCAGCTCAACGTAATCTTGACGTTTTTTGAAAAACTTCACTCTCCAAAGTATGTCAGACTCAAGTTGTTGAAGTTCAATCGGGACCATCTTTCCAATTAGACTACTGTGATCTAAAAATATAATAATGATTAAGAATGGGGGAGGGGGGGGGGGGGGGGGGGGGGGGGGGGGGGGGTGGGGGGACACAAACATGACCCCTGTCATGTTTAAAATGTTGGCACATTTATTTATTTTCACACAGAATATGTCTCATATGTTGATGGTCAGTTGTTCTTGACTGATGACTAAAGGCCGACTATTCATTTCTAGAGTACGACGTCAACAACTCAAGATATTTGTCATATTTTATCATATTAAATCATATTTTTATAAAAGCAACTAAGGTATAAACTTTCTTTTGCCAGGACGTTTATGATTAAACTCTAGAATAAGATATGTAAACATTCTTTCTGGTCCTTGCATTAACTCCCGTTTGAATAAAGGGGAAGTGTCATTTATGATAGGTTTAACTCATTGGCTATACGTTAATTATATCTAAACATATTTCATGCAAAATATGTCCTCCTGTTTTCTGCAATAGAATGCAGACGTTTTAGCAAAGGTAAGTAGATATTGAAAGTATATTTCTTCAGATATATAAACAACTTTAAAAACCCAACTGAAAATCCTAGATAGATGCGCCCAACTATAGAGGGTGATAAACACATACAGCTGCATACCAGAAAGGTTTGTTCACCTAGGTGTGTATTTCAGTGCAATTGTCATGTTATTTGTGTCTTAAAAAATAGACCGATCACTTTGCATTTTTACATTGTATGAAAACAGTTGAGCGTTCGATAACATAATCTGATTTGATGCCTCATAGTAAAAAGTTACAGTTTTGGCAACTCTTTGAAGTGACCAGGGGTAAGTCTTTTCAAAACTGCCGTCTGTTTTAGCTATGGGTAGAATCAACCGTTTTTGTGTGTAGAGGCACAGGGCTACGAGGAAAACGAATGATATATGCATCCTTTAAAGGGGCAGTAGCACTCTTTTGTCAATTCTATATTTTCAAATTTCCCATTTATGATGATAGTTTATGTCATTTATATTAACTTAAGAGGGTCAAACATCTTATTACACAAACCATTTATCCGTAGTGGTAATAATGGTGTTGCGTATAAAGCAAAAATTGCATGGCGCCCATTTTAATGTGAACACATTTTATTATTTTGCATTTCAAAAACGATTCCTATGGGTTTACCAAACCACATACACTCATTTTTTAACTTGATTTTCTGAAGAGAGAAGGGTGTCGTACTATTGGTGACATTATTTTTCAAATACATTTCATCAACTTATTTGTCGTGAAAAACGAGCTACTGCCCCTTTAAGGGTTTCGGAAATCTGCACTGTGATGGTTCTCCAGATCCTGTTATTAAGTGGTTTGTAGTCTGAGAAATCATAGACGTTTATCAAGAAGGATTTGCTGTACGTACAGTGTTCTTGATATTATTACATTTCTCAGTAATATCTAGTCTCATCGTGAACAGAGGACAGTATATGGATAACAACCTCTTTATACTTGGTCTGCGACATTTCGACCCGAGTCTTGTGTCGTTATCAATCAAAGGGGAAGATACAATCATCTGTGTTGAAAAGTCGCGTATCATATATAAAGAAGATGTTGTCGATTAAACAGGTCTTAAAGACGAAATTCTGGAAGGCCTATTGCTTTTATTCTGATTTTCCTTTGAATTTATTGTTACTGGTCATGTATTGTTACCATTTGTACACGTTTTTTTGTGTCGAATTCTGAAACAAGTATTTGACCGATTTTCATGAAATGTTCAGAATCTATGGTCATGGAACTAAATTCGTTCTGAACAAGTTTTATAATTCAATCCCCAAAAAGGGAGATGACCCAAAATATAAAAAATCTTCAAAATTGGTTATCTCGAAAACCATAAGAGCTAATTTACCAAAAAGGTAGGACACATCTGATGTTGATATATTTTGTAGTTATAAAGCAATTTGACCTTGACCTCGGTCTTTATTAAAAATGGTGTTTCTTTCCACATCATGTTTCGAAAGGAGGAAACTCTGAAATGTCTTCCCCCTTACTTGATTAACAATTCTACTTAAGGTCATTGTCATAAAATTCATTGTTGATGGATAACCAACAGATAAAGACATGATTGACAGTATTTTCATTGAAAAAACAATAAAAGAACTTTGCAGTAATTAAGAAATTCCTGCATTATTTTGAACAGACAACACAAGTAAGTTCCCAATTATCTTTGTAAGGAGGACATGACAGAGAGCCACACTTAGATTCCACAATATCAAGAAGCCGCACATCATTATTATGAACATGTCCCGGAACAGCTTCTGCATGTGTATCCACACAGATATAATCAGAGGAAGAGTCTGAAGGAAGACCGCCCATCAGCTAGCCCCAGTACTCTAGAGTCCATCCTGGATAACATTGATTCCTTGCTGGAATCATCACACTGCTACTCCTCGAGCCCTCACAGACAACACAAGGCATGCCTTCTTCGAAGAGGTGTGTGAAGGGATTTCCAGTGTATAATGTCTGATATTCAGTACCGTAGATGTTACTTGCTTGAAGATGTTGTACAGTGGTGTGTGCTGCATAGATCGGATCTTCAGGCAAACACACTACCGATGAAGAGCCTCCTTTGTCGTGATACATTGCTCCACCAGTGAAACCTATTAGAAACACCAATAAATTACATTAAAGCAGCTGTAGCACGTTTTTTGCCAATTTTATGTTTTCAAATTTTCCATTTATAATGATAGTTTATGTCATTTAAATTTACTTTAGAGCGTAAAACATTTTTTTTCCACATACCAATTGTCCGTAGTGGTAATAAGGGTTTTGCGTATAAAGCAGAAATTGCATGGCATTTATTTATTTGTTTATTTCGACTTGCTAAAACGATTGCCATGGCTTTACTGAGCCATGTGCAGTCATTTTTAACTTCATTTTCCGAAGAAAGAAGGGTGTTTTACTAAATTGGTGAGCATATTTTACAAATACATTTCATCGACTTATTTGAGCGAAAAACGTGCTACTGTCCCTTTAAACTCCTCATCGAGGCTGGTTCATATACAAGCATAAAACATGCTGGTTATAGTCAACGGGAACTTGGTTCATGAAGTTTGATTATGAGGTTCAGATATAAGATGTCCTACAATATTAAAAATCGCCTACAGTCGTGGTTCCTGGAATAACACGAGAGACATGTTAACTAATAACATGTCAAAATATGGATTTTCAAAGATAAATTAAACACCAGTTGTCCATTTCCTGAAGGGGGGGGGGGGGGGGGGGGGACTATTGTGTCAATGTTTCAGAGAGTCTCTATTAATAACTGTTTGTATGTTATCTATTTAATGGCTATATTTGGGGTAGCACTACATTCAATAGTTCAAATTCTTGTACTTTCTCGAGCCGAGCACCTTGTGGCAACTATTGTCAGCACTGAACGTACCAATAGCTAACCACACGACCAGCGGGCCTCGACAGGTGGTGAAGATAGTACTATCCCAACTATAATTATGTTTAATTTGTTCACTCTCTAAATGTACTCATATCTGTTATCTGTTTTTAATATGCCTCTTCATCTCTTGTAAGATAGTCTATTAATTCAACCATTGATTAAATGTTAGTTTAAAAGCTAAAAACAAATAAGAAATGATGTCAATTGATTGTTAACTTACCTTTATAGACTACACTACTGTCAGATGGACAAGACGTTCTTCCCCATCTGGTGAACGTGGAGCCACCTGAAAGATGACAGCTTTTGTCATTTACATAGAGAATACTAAACAACTTTCCGTTTAATGACGAGTGAGTGGTTTGTATTTAACGAGCGAAAGCGGGTTAATCACAAATACCATCTCACGAGTTTAAAAAATATGTTATTAAACGGAAACGAGTTTAGTATTTTATTTATTACTCACCGATTTATATGCCACTTAATTCCACAAACTCGTCGATAAAAAGGACACACTCCATTGCGACCACAGTGCTGACATTGTGTCGTCATATTTTTGCCATTATGACGTCACGTCAATCTGAAGCACGCCATGTAGATTTATTAAACTGCGATATCTTCAACTTTCAACATCAAATTTCAATTCCTGTCAGCTTGATACTCCCCAGCTTATTAATGATACTATTAGTCTAATATTAAATAATGAGTCATGTCCTTTTTTATGCCAACAGTCCAATATACATGATGTTAAAGCCTTTGGTATGTCAACATGTTTTTTTAGATAAAAGGAAGGCCTGAAAATGCCAAGATCGTGTTTCCACCCAAACCCTTTCGACAGTATAGGTTTAGTACTACAACAACCAGTATTTTAAAAAGAAACCGGCATTACCTTTTCTAATATGTTAAACAAACTTACCCTTTTACGTTGGTATCAACGTTGTGAGGAATATGTACCGATTTACCCTTTGTTGAAGGTCCAGAAGTTTCGTTGTGCAGAGACTGAAGGTCCAAAACGTCCTCTTTGAGATGTCCCACATCAAGGTGTAAACTTGACAGTTCCGATGCAGATGCCGAGGTGTTGGAGCTCGGGGTGTTACAGGAACACTGGTCTAACTTGGTTTCCAGGACAGCAATCTTCAGTTGCGCAGACTTCAGTTCATCTAGGTTAAAACGTAATATGTCAAGCTTCATTTCACCGGGGTAAACTGAATAATCATTGTTATTGTATCTTTGGTCAGATCAACTTTGACAATTGTTCCATTTGATACATTCCGAAATTCAAATTCTTGTAAGCTAATCATTTTTTGATGAACACTTTCAACACAAATTTCTCCCCATTTTAATCAATGAAGCTCTAACTAATAACATTAGTTTGCAAAATGGGAAAATGCTTAATGAAGTACCAAATCTGGTCGCTTTCTTTTATTTGACATTGGATGACACTTGAACATAAAAAAAGATTGTTAAAATTAGAACATAATGCATACTTTCTGAGTAAAAGTGGCATTCACGAAGTATGTCCTAAATCTAGACAACTATAAGAACTCTGTAGAATAGTGAAATGCAACATTGATAACGAGGTTCCACATACTGAGTAAAATCCACTACAAATTCATGAAAATTGGTTATTGAATCTCACAAAGAAACTGAAAAAGGGTACCTCACCATTAAACTGTACTACTATGTGGCGCGCAAGCTGATAGGGACCCCATTACTTTAAAAAAACAAACTTTTCGTCTCTTTCTTACACAATTAGCAATTATCAAAATATGCAATATTTGTTTCTTATTTTGATCTAAATTTAACGAGAAACAATTATGAAGACAATATCAATGAAATAACAGGTTTTTCCATGTTAGTTAACATTGTTTGACAACAAAAAGTAAATGCGTATTAAGAAATTTTAACTTTTTAACAATTCTGGGTCGAATATATATGTATATATATATATATATATATATATATATATATATATATATATATATATATATAATGAAAGGAAAAAGGGAAGTCACCATTCTATTTTTAATAATATTTTCTTAAAACCAAGATATTGTCACATTTATTTTACCAAAGGGAGATAACTCTTAAGCTTGATGGAGTGCAACGTAAAGAGCATGTTCCACTTTTAATATATGAGAGACACAAAAATGTTTCATCACAAAATAAAGTGTATTGCAATTAGTTATAATACAATGTCTTTTACCTATAGGTGTATTTAAAATTCCAAAATACATGTATGACACTGTTACTGAAAATGTACACAGAAGCTACAAGGCTATATGCACTTCTCACTCCGACAACTGAAAATGTGCAGAAACAAGGTGTGTTGAACTCCTTTAAAGGGGTATTTAATTCATATTGAAGTGCGAATGCATAAACTGAACAACGATTTCAAATTTCAAAATGATCTTATATGCCAAAATAGAATTGATTAAATTCTGATATTTTCAGTACAGGAATGATGAGAACCATTTAAAATTTTGAAAAAAAGAATGAATACCTCACCTGTAGATTTGACTAATCTTGCTTCCAATTTTGTCACATTTTCTTTTAATTGGCTAACTTCTGCTTTGTTCTCCAGGGATTGTTCCAACAGAGCGATATGATTCAACAAACTAGAAACATCCAAACTGCCGTCTGTTTTTGTTATGGGTAGAATCAACCCATTTATATTATAGAGACACAGCGCCGCGAGGAGGGCAGGTAGTGTACGCATCCTTCAAGTAGTTTGTATATGCTTTGTGATAGTGCTCCAGTTTCTCTTATAAAGTGCTTAGTTGTCTGAGAAATCACAGACGTTTATCAAAAAGGATTGGTTGTACATGTAGTGTCCTTGAATTCTCAGTAATATCTAGTGTCATCGTGAAGAGAGAAAACTAGATGAATAACAACTTCTTTATTTATGATATGCGACGTTTGGATAGAAATTTTTCTGTTGTTACCAAGCTTCTAAAACGCCTCTTAAAGATTCTAATCTCAACCATTCAATGCATAAGAAAGCGCACAGCTCATTTGGTTTCGATTTATTCAAAATTTTAAAAGAAATGGGATTCATTTGATTATGGCACGATACAACCCAACTTATCTGCAGTTTTTTTAAATAATTGGTGATTAGTTATGTTTTAGTTACAATATCTTATCTTCAATGTAGACAGGGCTAAGAAATTTTTTACACAAACATGGAACCATGCATGTTTATAATGATGTAAATATGTACAGAATGAGGCACATTTATTGATTTTCACATATATACGTGTAGAATAGTTTATCCAAATTATTTTTTGAAGAATTCAAAATTTTGAATTTAATTTTTTTGTTAGAAAAATTCAAATCGACATAGAAGTATTCTTGATGACTAAACTATAAAGTTTGAGAGTATGACGTCGAAATCTCAATAACTAATCTGTCCTAAATGAAAGAACCAAAGGACACTAACGGTATAGTCACAGAAAACCTGCGCTTTGCAAGGAAGAGGTGTCGACACAACAAGAACAGCCTTTAAAAAGGCATGGTTGGAGGCATCTTGTTCAGGCTAGAAAATTGTATAAAAAGAATATGTATGTCATATGAAGATATAAAAGCTTTGATTGCTAATCAAACAATTATATGTTTAATTTAAATGTCTCAAGTATTGTACCATGATCGATCGTTTTAATTGTGTGACATAGTTATATAGGCCTAGCGAATTAACAGTTGACATACACTATTTATTCATAAATAAAATGCTATTACATATAATCTATTATTTGAAAATAAAAGTGAATATTCAACTTCCCCGATTTAATTTAACATTATTTGAAGTAGGCCTATATCATTAATTTAATCAAAACGTTGTTGAGAGTTTTGTCGTTACTAGATTCCTGCAATAAGAATATGTAGACCTATTTTCCCTGAAACAAGCAATAAACTGTGAAACTGTGCTAATCTAAAATATACCAATTCGATTGATTATGAAGCAACTTTCGGTTTATCTTGGAAGGTATCGAAGGCATATGGATCTATTTTTAGTCCAAGGATAAAGGCCCGGTATCCCCATGTTTGGGGATTTCACTTTGGACATACATTTATTGTTCTATCCAATCTTTGTTTATACATGTACATGCTTCAATGTCATGAATACATTGAGTACATTGAGTACAATACATATGCAAGTGCTATTGGCATTAAATTGATAAAAATTTATATCTTAGTTGAAAGTGGGTTGACCGCTAATGTTATCGAGTTATACATGCTTGCAATCGTGCGATTAACGTTTGCATGTAACATTTCTTGGATTTTCCGAAAGTGCAGTGCGAAATTATGCACCGAATTTGTACATGTCTGCCCATTGAGGTGTAAAATGTTATGAATGAATTGAAAACATCTTATGTTTACTAACTTTCAGATTCAAAATAACACAATGGGTGTATACATTTGAGAGGCTGAGACAAAATCTATTTTCGCAGTTAAAGGGGATAATTATTTCAGATAACTCACATCGTCATGTGGCTAAAATTTTGCTACATGTGTTTTCGTTGGTCATATACATTTTCCAAAAAATGAAGAAGCATGATTGGTTTAAAGTTTATTTTGATTATTCCAACTGTAATATAGGGTGAAATTTCAACTTGATATAAAATAAGGAAGAGGCCTGGTAAGCACGGAATAATCACCGCAAGACTGCCATGAAGACATCATTGCAAAACCTACACAGGAAGTGTATAATCATAGTTCTACAACGGAAAACGAAAGACGAGGGAAGGTGCTGAAAGATGAAGAAGACTTGCGGAAAACTCTGTAAACAGTGTATTAACGGCAATAACGGGAGGACGATGGAAGATTTATAATTTGCCTTTGCCTACATGGATTAATTGCTGACTGGAAAACGGTGTGGTTGATTTCAACATGTTCATAAGCAACATGGTAAATCTTGGACCACGGATCATTCTTCAACAATTATTAGCAAAATAATGAACATATCTGTAACACAAATCTGCCATTTAGTTTCTTCAGCAGTGCGCTCAGTGAGGTCATAGCATTGTGACGTCATAAGCATTTTGGCATCATAGCATTGTTACGTCATCAACTTTTTGACGTCATACCATTGTCAGCAGTGTTCTCAGTGATGTCAAAACCTTGTGATGTCATTAACTGATGATGTAATAGGATTGTGACGATTTGATTGTTGCAATGTAGATATGGCTTGTAGATATCGCTTGATCTCACACAAGCGATATATACTGTGGGAGCCAGTTTTGGATGATAAATGAACATTTTTTGCTCCTTGCCTCACATGACTACAATAGAGCTGGAATTATCTGTATCAGTCAATGTACCTTTATCTTTAACTTTGTTAACATCACTTTCGTCTTGAAGACCTAATAACTGATATTTGAAGGAAAACTTTTCATGATAATACACAGACATGTATACACATTGTATCATTGGTTCATGGTTTTCATTATTTTGAACAAACCACACGTAAAACTTCTATTCATCTTCGATGACGACTTTATTTTCTTGACATTGTGCTTCACTGTATTGCAACATATGCAGTGATTAGGTACATTAAAGACTTTGAAATGACAGTCTGTTCGCGAGTAAACAGATATACACATCTATTCCTTTGAAGATTTCTCCTTTATTTTGAACAGACAACACATGACAGTTCCCAGTTATCTTTGTATGGAGAACAAGGCAGAGAGCCACAATGTGATTCGACAATATAAAGAATCTGTCCGTCATCATTATCTTTACTGCCTGGGACAGCTTCTGCATTTGAATCAACACAGATATATTCGGCTGAAGCGTATGTAGGATGACCACCGAGCAGATAGCCCCAGTACTCCAAAGTCCATCCCGGATAACATTGATTCCTTCCTGGAATCATCACACTCTTGCTTCTGTAGCTCTCACAGACAACACAAGGAATGTCATCTTCGAAGAGATGTTGTAAAGGATTTCCAGCATATGATGTCTGATATTCACTACCATAGATGTGGCTTGACTCGTGATGATGAACAGTGGTGTGTGCTGCATAGATCGGATGTTCTGGTAAACAAACTATTGATGAAGAGCCTCCTTTGTCGTCATACCATGTTCCACCAGTGTAGCCTGTTAGTAAACACAAGAGATTACATTACCTTCCACTGCTAAATACCATTCTAGCTGATCCGGACTGAAAACATTTTTCGACTTCTCCTTAAGAACCAGTGACTCGAGATAAATGAAACTTAATGTACAGATTCCTTAGCCAATGGGGATTCTTAATTGTAGATTTCGTGACCATGTGACCCAAAATATGGGTCAAATGGGTCATGACCTGAAAAACCTATGTTCATTAACTTCTCCAGGACAAAAAAACTATAGAAAGCTGTAATGTTGTGTATAGTAATTTAGTGACTCTATGGCCCGTAATAAAAGCCTCAGAGGCCATAGCCATAAACATTATTTTTTCCAAAATCTCTGTATGAATTGTGATACTTTGAGAACCAATTGATCAAAATTTAGTGTCAAGCCATGTTTTTGTTATGCAATGGCTAGAGATTGTGCTTTATATTGAAAAAATACACTGCAACACTATAAATCATTATCAGCTACCGAGCCCATGGGCTCCACTTTTGTTTAATTATCATCGCTTTAAAGGATCCAAAAGATAAAAGTATTCATTTTTTGCCTCCTGTAGACCTGATGTGATTTGTTGCTTCCATAAAGTAGATTTATCAGCCTTTTAATGTCAGCTCATTAACAGATGTTG
Source organism: Gibbula magus (assembly GCA_936450465.1). Classification (NCBI taxonomy): domain Eukaryota; kingdom Metazoa; phylum Mollusca; class Gastropoda; order Trochida; family Trochidae; genus Gibbula; species Gibbula magus. Next base: position 61,292,476 of record OW388302.1, read on the forward strand.
GTGCCTGAAAAAAAGCTTTGCAATGTCACAGGTTCCAGGATGTTACTAAAAACCTTGCAGCATCTGGTATGTAGCAAACTCAAGTAACTAAGAGCACTGTTAGATGTAGAGACAACACATGTTCGAACTTTATGACAAGTTTAAATTACTTGCAAATTGACACTCATACGCTTATTGCATAACTACAGATTTTATATCCATATATCCTCATTACAGAGACATGTTTTGATATTAGACTAACGTTCCCATACATACTATGTTGTAGTCTTACTATGTGGTAATTATATATAGACAAAGGGATTAGGTAAATGCTTATGTGACGCTGCAGTGGTTTTCTAGAAGAAATGATAAGACATATACATAAAATAAAATAAAGATAAGTTTAGTAATAACATTGAGATAATAAACTGATTCCAGCATACTTGAAATATCCAGTCAGTGGCTACAATACAACTGGGGTTTGGGGTTGGGGTGATGGGGGAGCTAACAGTTTCACAACAGGCCTTTGAAGTTAGTAAAATTCGATACCATAAACGAAATGCTCTACACAGACCTTGTAAGGATTTTGGTTACATCGATATGGTCACAAGAGTTTTTGTGGAAAATTCAAATAAGGAAACACACTTTTAGATAAAAAATTTCAAATTATGGTTTTAGTTAACAGTTTTTTTTTGCACTCATACACATATATTGTAATTCTCTTTCCTTGACGTGTCAAGGCATTATTTTGATTTCAACATTCAGTAAGACGAGTTCTTATTATTACACTGACAAGTGCAAGGAAGTTACACCTGTTCTCTGTATAGTTGTGGATATTTATAATCAATGGAGCTAGACAAATGTCAACCAATTAAAGCAGATGTCAAAAGTTGATATTAAAAGATAAGTTAAACACCATTGTTCTTGTACCCATGTCATGTCTGCTGAAGATTGTGATGTCAATGTTACATAGAGTCTCTGATTTGTCTACTGACTATCTACTTCTTAAACCACGGGTAACCTGGAGAGGGTAGGTTTTGCAGAAATGATTATGATATCAGTTAAGAAAATGACATTACCACTTAATTCTGTTCAAATCAAATCGAACATAGTGTAGGAAATCATTGACCATTAAAGATGCATGATCGGTTTTGCATGATATTTTACTTGGTTCTAAAATGTACAATATTACAATAGGTGCTGGTTTAAGTTATATCTTCTTACTTGACTTTCATATTCACCCCAAAATGTTCAAATTTCAAAATCATATATGTTTCAATGAAAACCAAGGAATGGTGTCATGTGCAGTAGCAGACAATTTTGGCTTTATCTGATGTATGTACTCGTTATAAGACATTTTAAACGCTATAGAAGTAAATCTGCCTTCCTATATATTTTATTAAAGTTTCCAAATTTACGTTTTTTTAAAAGTCCAGGTCCATTGTCCGGTTTTCGATCATGACCACAACTTTGAATGGTTGTATTTTCATTATACTGAACTGATTGATGGTTGTTTTTGGTTAAAATTGATATGTTTATTAAATTACACGAATTGCAACATAGGAATGTATCTGACCTCGCCAACATGAAACTGTACTTTTAATAGACATATAGGTAATGTGTATGTGTACGTGTACAACCAAACCTCGAACCAAGATAAAGTTTTCACTTACCTCTTCCTCTCTTGTAGGATATTATGTTGTTTCAACCATTTCTTTAATATCAACTTAAAAGCTTAAAACACGTAAGTGCAAGATGTGAACTTACCTTTATAGACTACGCTACTGTCAGCTGGACAAGATGTTCTACCCCATCTGGTGAACGTGGAGCCAGCTGGAAGATGTATAGCTATTTTTCATTTAAAGTGCATGATAATTATTACTTTAACAAGCTTAAACGAAATCAAGCTTTTAACTGGCGTCTATGTTTTGAACTTAAGTTTATTAACTAAATAAATTGGTATGAGGTTAATGTTTATTGAAGTACTTGTTGTTGAAGTTCTGTTGTGCAGAGACTGAAGATGAAACACGTCCTGTTTGAGATGTCCCACATCAAGATGTAGACTTGACAGTTCAGATGCAGATGCCGAGGTGTTGGAGCTGGGGGTGTTACAGGAACACTGGTCTAACTTGGTTTCCAGGACAGCAATCTTCAGTTGAGCAGACTTCAGTTCATCTAGTTAAAACATAAGATGTCAGAGATTGGTATGTCGGTGTAAAAATAAATATTGCGTAATTGTGTGTTTGGAAAGATGAACAGACAGCCAGACAGATTCCTTTCGTAGAGTGGCCAATAGTCGAATGACAGTCATTTACAAACACTTCCCCAGAGCGTTGGCATGTACAATACATTCAGTATAAACATTCATACAGTTTGATGTAGTTTGCCTACAAATATGGCTTCTCGTTAGATAACTTTTGCATTTAGGTTTTAAAGTAGATGTACAAACTTTGGCATGCTTGGGTTTAAATGATAGTGTTGTGGAATATATCTGCTACATCTGAATATATATGAGAAAAACGGGCATTGCAGCAATACGTGATACACATCTTCAACAACGTTTACACAATGGGAGCACATGGCACATTATATCATCGTCTCTAGCCCCCCCCCCCCCCCCCCAAACACACTCACACAGCCTAAATTTTTTGGGGGAACCAAAATCGAGATGTAAACGCATATACAGATATTTAAGACCAAATATATAAAGAAAAACAGTTTTTTTGGATGTAGCGGTTCTTGAGAAGGCGAAAGTGTCATATTTTCGGCTAGAAGGACTAAAAAAGCATTGTCAAACACCCAAAATATCACCTTCAAATCATTGGGCAAACTGTAGTAATATCCATTGGTAAATGGTTATCTGAAGCCCAAATATTACACCTAGCGCCTCGCCAGCACCCAGGCCCCACCTACAAAGTTAACAATCTTGACCCCCCCACCTTCGAAACTCACTTACCAATATCACTAATGGTACTGTCGAGACATGCCTTGAAGAGTACGACAGGCTGGTTGGAGAAATTTTATATGAACATGCTCAAATTATGAAACGAGTGGTGACATTTCATGCAAATTTTGCATGTTACAACAATCAGATCAGAGAGGCAAAGCAACAGCGACGAAAACTCGAGTGTCAAATGCACAGAACAGGACTGACTGTCCATAAACAAACGCATGCAAAGCAGCAAAATCATGTCAATGTTCTGGTTGAACGAGCAAAAGCACAGCACTTCAAACAGAAACAGAAGGAAATCACAAACAATCTCCTCTTTAAGAAAAAGAGCAAAGTTTTCCCATCAAGAAACACAAACGAAGAACTTGTGAATAACTTTGCTGATTTCTTTTCTGAAATTGGTCATCTCCATTTATTTGGATATTGAAAACATACGTTCAACATTGGAAATACCTGCCCCAAGCATACAGTCCTATCTCTCCAGCTACAGACCAGCTACTGAAGCTGATGTTCTTCTGCTGATTAGAAAGAGCCCATGCAAATCCTGCCAACTTGACACTATGCCAACATGGCTGCTCAAGTTGTAGCACCTTCAATCACAAACATCGTTAACTTGTCTCTTTCTGAATGTGTGGTTCAAGCAAAGATGAAAACTGCATTACTAACACCACTATTAAAGAAACCTCATCTAGACTCAGAGGTGCTAAATAAACTACCGTCCTGTGTCAAATCTCACCTACATCTCAAAACTTGCAGAATTTGTAGTAGCCTCTCGACTCCGCGACCATATGCTCCAAAATGGATCTTTTTAATCAATGCAATCGGCAGAAAGGGAGGGTACCGAAATGGCATCATCTCCAGGCATGACATTCTTCTCTCAACTTTTGAACAGAGATGTGGACTTACCGGTAATGCTCTGATGTGGATGATATCATACTTATCGGAAAGACACCAAGAAGTCTCAATCGATGGCTATACATCACGGAAAGTAAAACTCAAATATGAAGTACCTCAGGGATCTGTTTTAGGGTCGCTGCTCTTTACGATATACACTGGGGCCATGGGTGACATAGCCAGAAAACATGTTCTTGTTTTTCATTTGTACGCGGACGACACACAGCTGTACAGCTGAACCTTCAGGCCACTCCAGAAGTCATCAACAGTGCAATCTCAGCCTTATCTAGGTGCATCGGTGACATTTGAAAATGGATGGCGGACAACTACTTAAAGTTGAACAGAACTCTTGATTGTATACCCAAAGTTAACCTCATCTTCACTGAATCTCCCAACCATCAGTATTATCATTAGCATTATCATTAGCATTATCACTCCAACCTCCGAGGCGAGAGATCTTGGTATTCACTTTGACTCCACTCTGAGCCTTGATAAGCACATCAAACATGTCTGCAAACGAGCCTATCTGAATGTCCGAACCTTTTCTCTCATTAGAAAGTATATCAGTAAGGAGGTTTCTGCTTTGCCTATGCAAGCCCTAGTCATATTATAGCTCGATTACTGTAATTCTTTCCTATATGGACTGCCTAAACAACACAGCAACAAAGGTAATTCATTGGGCTGGTAAATATGACCATGTCACTCCACTATAAAACATCTCTCCATTGGTTGCCAGGATCACTTTCAAGTTACTATCACTTGTGTATAAAGCTGTCAAAAATCTGGTCCCTTCCTACATCTGCGATCTGGTCGAGCCATACCAGCCCCCATGTAACTTGCGTTCAACTACACAACATCTACTCAGAGTGGCGAATCAAGAACCAAGAGCTATGGTGACAGATCGTTCTCCACAGCCGGACCATTGCTGTGGAACAATTTGCCTGATGACATCAGAACAAGTCAGACACTTGATGTCTTCAAAACAAATCTGAAAACTCACTTGTTCTGTGCTTACTACAACAGAGCATAATATTGTAGACTCATGGACCACAGCGCTTTTGAGCAGTGCTACATTGGAAAAAGCTCTTTTACAAATGCATCACATTAATTATTTTATAGTATTTCGGCATGGAAACGTTATTCTAATAAATTTATAGTGAGAAACATATTCTAATCTTTCAGAACCAATAAACCATTTTTCGCTTTTTGAAAGTCCACCACCGTTTTTTAACACAGCAACCTTAGTCTTGTCAGTATTAATCGCTAGTCCCCTCTTTTTTACAGTATATTTCGAGAGCATCTATCTTCTTTTGTAAGTTTATGCCAATGTTTACGACACCTTCTATACACATCGTATTCTAAATGTTAATCGATAGCATCAAGTTTGTAAATAAGTAGCACCAAATATGTTTACTTTCATTTATCATAAAAACTGGAAATTTTCTTAATAATAACTCATTAATCATATTTTACAAGAACCAATCCAGTGATAGGACATTTCTATTCCTTGAGATTCAACCTTCAATCCCAAAATTAAGATCAAATTTAAACAATTCAAAATGTGAATGATGAAATTGGACTATATTACACACTATTTGAAAGAAAGTGATAGTAAAATATAAGTGTGTCACTCACAAAGTATATTTCCAAATCTAGAAAAGAACCATTTGAATTATGTAAACTATTTGAAGTGCAACATTTAATAGGGTATTTAATGTTTTTCGAAATACCAATGTATAACTGCAAAGTAAATTCAAAATTGTCTTTGAAACCTAGGTTCAGGACAAGAACATAATACATATTTTCAAGTTTTAATATCAGGAATGACGAATTCATGTAGAATTTTGAAATTAAATTGAATAGCTCACCTGTGGATTTCAGTAATCTTGCTTCTAACTTCGTCACATCAGCCTCCAGATTTTCTTCGAACTGTTTAACTTCTGCCACAGAAGCCTTGTTCTCCAGTGACTGTTCCAGCAGTGCGATGTGACTTAACAGACTAGAAACATCCAAACTGCCGTCTGTTTTAGCTATGGGTAGAATCAACCCATTTATTGCGCAGAGACACAATGCTACGAGGAGAACGAATGATGTATGCATCCTTCAAGTGTTTTGGAAATCTGCAATGTGATAGCGCTCTAGTTTCTTTTATAAAGTGGTTTGTTGTTTGAGAAATTACAGATGTTTATCAAGTAGGATTGGCTGTAGATCTACATGCACTGTCCTTGATATATGAGTACACATTGAAACATCTCAGAATTGTCTTATCTCATCGTTCACAAATTAATTTAACGTGTCTTAAATATGTTTGTTCCATATGTCAAAATATTTAGTTGACTCTTTGGTGTAATTTTGATTAAAGAAAGGTTTCTCTCTGTTGAAGAATTATAATAACTGTAGAAAGTGATTGGTCGTTTCGCAAGAGCACTAAGAGTTGGAAATATATACAAATACATTGTATATATATACTGATATCTACACTCATAGTACCTGCACATGCATTTGTGTGTGAGATGGTAATGTGTCCTGAAGTTATTATACAGGCTTCACCAATGTGTGGACACAACACGAGCTGTTGTCTCATGAAATACACTGCGATATTTTATATTCATCATGCCCTGTAATGGGATGGAACAATAAACTTAATCTCAGAACACAAAGAGTGTATCCCTTAAATTCCACTACCCACTAACAATACCAAACGGCAAGAACATTCATTGAAGGTCTAAAAGAGGTGACTGAGACTGACATTCGTTGTTATTTTTTTAAAACTTAATATTCACAGAACATGAAATGAAATTAATTGACAAAAGTAAGACTTCTCCTGCTAAACAAAGACTTGCAATACGTTTTAAATGTTCGAGCTGATCGGTAACACGCTCATTTGGTCGCCATAATTGTTGTAAGTTCAAAAGGGGATTCTTAACTGACGTCGCTGAGAAACGAGAAGTTGAGAGGGCTGTTATTTGCAGCTGCTGATGAAAAGAGGTCAGTTCACGATAATTCCATCTATTGTTTTCTACTGTCGTGATTTCAATGAACAATTATATATATGGATGTTGGGATGTTTGGATAAAAGATGTGGAACATGTCCCTATTTCAAGGAGGGTTCATCAATAACAAAAAACAAAATGGCAAAGACTTCCATGTTAAGAGCAACATGTCATGCAAATCGAAAAACCTGGTTTATGTAATTTTTGTGAAAATTATGATCTCACATACATCGGACAAACTGATAACCTTCAAAAAGAGTTACAGTGTACAAACAGTAAATAAGAGATGACAGTTTAGACACTTAAAAGTTTGCAAACATATTTCTCAATGTAGTAAAGGTAAATTCAAAATATTTCCTTTTTACGAAATATACAATAATGGAGGTCATAATACGACTCAATTAGTAACAAAAGAACAGTATTTCATTAAAATAAGTTCTCTTCATTAAACAGCAGTTAACACTATAATCTCTAATCCTATCATTCACACCAGTCAGATTACAGTGGGGATAACTCTCAAAGACGTTTGTTGATTGCTTTGACCAAGGCAGACCATTAGTACATAGACTATAAAACTACCGCTATGGTTCAAACAATTATTCCCTGATAGAGTTTCACAAAAAGAAGCAGAAATAGGCATATTGGAATATAAAGTATTGATTATGAAAGTTGATATACGTCTTCAGTGTATAACTTTTATTTTCATAAATCACCGAATTTAAACACATCCTTATAAAGGGGAGGATTGGTAGTACAAGGCAATTTTAGATAGTTGTTATATAAATAAAGTCATTGTTGCCACATGACAATGTTTGTTCAACATACCAGCTTTTTTTTTAAACATTAACATCCTGGGCCAGATATGCAATTTTCCAAGAATCAGGATTGGCCATGAACATGTGGCAGAATTCCACCTCCAAAGGTCATCAGCCCAACAGGTTTATTCTATTTTCTCAGTCTTGTTCCTGGTAGAGACGGTAGATTCTTAACGAGGATTTTCAATCCCAAGCATAACCGAGGTAGAGTGTTTTATCTAACTTAGATACTGTAAAACATAAATGTAAGCACTTATCGGGTAGTGTTTTTTTAAAAAAGTTTATAACTGTCAAATGCCAAAATTTACATTTTATAATGTTTGATTCCCAAAGTCTGCGTTATAAAGAGGATGTCTCCCGGACTAGCGTTATATTGAGGCAGAGACAGTGTGACTGTGAATAGAGGAAATCCAGACAGTTCTTTCGGCTTCCTCCGTAGCGTGGAGGTAGAGCGTCCGGTTTAAAGAGCAATGGGTATCGACTTCGATTCCCGCCATCTACACTCTGAAAAATTTATCTTTGTATACTTTTCGATAATAATTGTTGTGAATTGAGGTGTGAAACAAAATCTTAGTCTCATTTAAGGTCTTACTATCAAAAGTAAAAACTGACTTTCACAATAAAAACCTCATACGTGGTTATTATCAGAAGAAATACCGACTGAAATAATAATGAGGGATTATTACGAGAAAACAAGATACCTACGAAACAATAGACAAAATCCCTGATAGGTTTCTAAAAAGGATTAGTAACGATATGTGGTATGAACATCAACCTAGTACATTTTTGTACCTTGGTCTTACTTCTATTGCTTACTAAATCGAATTAGTAACCTTACTAAATACATGCCTGAATTAGTGAGCTTACTAATTCGATTTAGTAAGCTTACTAAATCGAATTAGTAAGCTTACTAAATAGCGATTAAAGTCCCATTTGGCACCCCATAGATTTGCACTATTCATCGAAATTATACTTTTAAAAAAGGTTCAACACGTGTTCCAACTCTGACCTACATTATTACTTATCACATTTTAAATACATTGTACATTGGTTTTTTTCGATGGCCTTTCAGTTTATGTTACTTGCCTTGGACTGTTACAAATCATTTTTATCTCCTAGTTCTTATGTTTCGTGGATCTATGTGATCGCACAATATTTGTAAACGTGCTAGAAGTTCAAGAATTTTCTATAACTATCAACACGTTCAAGAAAGTCTGCGAGTTGAATAATAGGTATACATAAGCAATGGCACTAGCAACTATTTGACTCAAATGCTATTTTCGATCGAATTCTAGACTTGAATTTCTACGCCTTTCAGCACTCACTAAATATCAAATGTATTTGCTGCTTCTGTTTACAGTATATTCATTACACGACCCTAATTATTGTCGTCATTAGATAGGCCATACATAACATACATAATATCAAGAATATGAATATGAAGATAATCAAATAAATTATGTTCTCATCACGTCAAAAAAGTATAGTTATCATATTTCAGAAGGATCCACGTTCACCAGTTGGGGAAGGACGTCATGTCCAGCTGATTCTAAAATTGTATATAAAGGAAAACTTTTAATTATAAATTGATATCTTCTAAACTTTTTGTAAAACAAGAGATAGTCATACAAGTTTACAAGGACTATTCAAATTCTTTACATAATTAGAGTAATCAGCTTACATAAAACGAGGCATTTGATGCATGCCTGTGACACTTCATGATATAAATCCTTGTCACATGACAAATACATAGAGGATCCTAAACGACTAAACGATCTTCAATGTACTACCCTATGTATTAAATGAGTTAATGATTTAGTATTAAACGAGCGAAGGAAATTTAGGATTCTCTTTACTATTTTTACCGCAAGACATGTATCAGTGTGATGGCGGTGTGACCATTGGGAGTCACTAGTACAGCACACTTTTGTGTCATCATAATTGCAGCGGTATTACACTAGTTTAATATTGCAATACAAATATTCAATGCAGTATCTTCCACGGGCGGGTGACAATATTGACAATTACATAAACGTCGACCAATGGTGCTAAAATGACCTATGCAAATGACTTCACGTTCAGATCTGAATTTATTTCATGCACTATTTATTTTAAATGTTTACAAAATCCTATGATTTACTTTATATTTAAGGTTACACTGGAGTGGAGGAACATGGTGGAACAACAGGTCGGGAGGTTCTGCTTCAATAGTATGACTTCCTGCAGATCCGATCTATGCAGCACAAACCATCTGACATGACTTCTGGGGGTAGTGCTCAGATCGTCCTACGAGGTACGAGTGTTACGTTCGATCTGGTTTAGAATATTTTGCACACTTGATCAGCATTGACAACACATACATTTCCAGGAGGATTTTTATCAATAAGTTGTATAAAGTGTTCAATATGTTTCTCATGATCGAACCATTATCACATTGCACCTTATACGACACTTGATCACTTTGCTCAAGCTCTGATAACCATGTTTCTCCTTCCCAATAAAAACTGAGAAGTACATGAATCTGGAAGCATCAACTGGGATTTGTTCCGTACTTAAAGTCAAATATACATGCATGGATTCACTAGATCAAGCCTTGTCTTCAAACTTCTACCATGCCTAAAAATAGAAGGACTTTCACCAGGAGAAGCGTGAGTTGGATTCCTAAACGCAAGCAGGACGTTTAAAACTTGATGGTAACTTTCTTTCTATAAATTGTTCTCCAATGATTGAACGAACCATTCACCCAAGTGATTAGCAGTGTATCGTGTTATGTTGCTGAAAATGTCAGCTTGGTGCCAATTGCCTTGGTGAATTGACTCTTTAGGCCTAAACGGAAAACCATTATCGCTGATCAGGAAAACAAGTGTAGAAGTGAGCAGAGCTCATATACCCCCACCTCTTGCTTCGATACGGGATAATGTCAAATAAGCAACTGGCACACACATATGGGTATTGATTACTTTATCAGTAAAACTAGTTAAAAGTTGTATATACAGTTTCTGAAGTGCTCTTCCTGCTTATTGTTATTTATATGCTCAACTAAAACCGTTATTAGATATCTTAATCTAAAACCTTTCTGCATATGAATGTCGAAATTGCATAAAGTACTCAATATTCAATAGTTGATTTTCTGAAATTCACTTTTACATATACTTATTTAGCATACAGTATTTCATAATATTTGGCCAGGATCAATGTTTGAAGCTTCATGAACACTGGTTCAGCTTATTCTTCAGAGCTGTCCTTCATACAACAAAACCAATAAGCATGAGAACGCCACACAGCAGACAGCTCGTATCACTAGGGACGTTCTGAACGTCAAAAACGTGTCCGTCCGGACTTGTCACACATTGATCACCTTTGGGACAAACTGGAATGTCAAATTCGGCAACGTCAACAGTCACAAATTACCATCTCATTATTTTGAACAAAGAACATGTAAAACGTCTATTCATCTTATATGATGACTTTATTTTCGTGACATTGTGCTATAACTTATTATAAAACGTACCCTTGTACAATAAACACAATTATGCAGTTGTAAACATTCATGATTTGTTAATGACACAGATTGGTCGTTTATTTTGAACAGACAACACATGACACTTCCCAGTCATCTTCGTACGGAGGGCACGGCAGAGAGCCACACTGAGATTCGACAATAACAACTGTACGTCCATTTTCATTTGCTTTACCGCCCGGAATAGCTTCTGCATCTGAATCAACACAGATATACTCAGATGAAGCGGATGTAGGAAGACCGCCCATCAGATAGCCCCAGTACTCCAGAGTCCATCCTGGATAACACTGGTTCCTTCCTGGAATCATCACACTGCTACTCCTGGAGCTCTCACAGACAACACAAGGAATGTCGTCTTGGTTGAGATGTTGTAAGGGATTTCCAGCGTAAGATGTTTGATATTCAGTACCGTAGATGTGACTTGATTCACTATGGTGACCAGTGGTGTGTGCTGCATATATCGGATCTTCAGGTAGACAGACTACTGACGAAGAGCCTCCCTTGTCATCCCACCATGTTCCACCAGTGTACCCTGTTGGTCGCATTAAATCGTACAATTACAGCAGTCTACTACTAGAAACTATAAGTTTATGTGAAAGCATGATACAAATTTTGACAACCTGTCAAAGTTTAATCTGAGTTACCCAGGGAATGTCTATGGTGTCATTATTTAGTTTATATGCAAGTATGATAAAACAAATTAATAACTTGTCAAAGCGATCATCGTTGAGAAAGTTTGATCTTTTTTTCTTATCTTTTTTTTTTCATTTCTTGGGTACATTTCCATTCATTCATAAGAACACTGAAGTTTGATCTTAGTTTAGGGCACTGCTGAATGCATTTCTGCTGAATTGTCAATGGTTTATGATAACAAAAGAGACATGTTCACCAATGAAACATGTATACATGCCAAAATATTGATTGATTTAAAATTGAAAGATAAGGCAAAAAGCAGTTTTCGTGTACCAATGTTACCTCCTGAGGGAATGACTATGGTGTCAGTATACAGAACATTAATTTCAGTTTCCACATTAATAAGTATTCCCATTAAAAATATTATAGTCACCTATTGACTATACATAGAGGATATATGATGACGAGCCTCCTTCGTCATACAACCATCTTCCACCAGTATAGCCTTGTAGTAAAGATAAAATCGATGCTTACATGCCAAATTTCAATTAAGTTTGATCTAAAGTTAGGACACTGCTTAATGACTTTTTGTTTAATTATCACCGCCTTAAAGACCTAACTTCCATAATCAGAAGATTTTATTTGAGTGACGGCTCAGTAACGTTTTTTGTTGCCTGGATAAAGCTTTGCAACAACACAGTTTCAAAGGCCTACAAGCCTTACAGCATCTGGTCTGTTGAAAACTCAAGTATACACAGACGAATGGTACAATTTAATGCAGAGAAGAAAAAATGTTCTAACTTTATCACTGGGTGTAATTACTGTACAATGCACACATTTGTTTATATACAGAACAATAGATTCCCCATTGATACATCCATATTACAGAGAACATTTCAATTGATACACAGTAATTGAAGAACATAATCTTATTGCGTTATGAGAGTAATTTCATTGCAGCTTTAACAACAATTTATTTCTTCCATTTCTGTAAACATTTATGTTGCCATCATACTTATATTTTTTAGAATGTTCAGTCAACATACACGACCAGGGTTGGGGAGGGGAAGATGTCAGTTTCACAGCAGGTCTATGAAGTTAGTGACATTCGATACTGTACATGGAACGCTCTTCTCAAATCACAGTCGTGTGAGGATTTAGGTGCTATGGATATAGTCTCATGATAGTTACTGGGGAAAGTTCAAACAAGGGAATATACATTGAGATCAATATTTTTAAATTGTCACGCTGACAATCAAGGGATCCTTGTTTACCTACTTCAAACTGTATTTCTATGAGGTCAACTAGATCAAACCGATTCTATGTATAGTGGTGGATCCCTACCTTTATAACACTAATTAGTGCGAGACACATGTTAACCAATACCAAAAAAGATTGTGCATGTCAAAATTTGTACTTTAAGCACAATGTTTCTATATCATTTCCATATCATATCATTACGAATTACAACCGAACCACGAATCAAAAGCAGTATGTCCGATGCATCTTGATCTATTGTAAGATACCATTAAAAAGCTAAAACAAATAAGAAAAATTATGTTAATTCAATGTTAACATACCTTTATAAACTACACTACTGTCAGCTGGACAGGACGTTCTTCCCCATCTGGTGAACGTGGAGCCACCTGAAACATGACAACTAGTTTCATGAATAGTGCACTCATCATAATTACTTTACTTAGCTTTAACAAATTCTAGCATTTAATTCGTATGGATGTACAACATCAAATCAGGTAAAGCATTATCGATTTACCCTTTATTGAAGTTCCAGAAGTTCATCTGGTTAAAACATCGGCTGGTTAAAAGTCGTCAAAGCTACATCTTTTGGTTGTAAAACACAGGTGTGTTATTATGTCATGAGTTTGATCAACAAGAGTTTTTGCTATGAACATATTCTATACAATTCGTTTCTCAATGTTGGTCAAGTATAAACAGTTAAAACATAAGATGTCAGAGATTGGTATGTCGGTGTAAAAATAAATATTGTGTTAGTGTGTGTTTGGTAAAATGATATAACTTGATACATTCCAAAAACTCTTAAAGATATTCTAACTAGGTTTCGCGGAAATGATTCTGACAACAGTAAAAAATAACGACACAAAAGTATTGGATTACAAATCCACCCCAAAAACGTAGAAAAAACGTTTTTTTAAAAATACTTCATTAACACAGCCGCCAAACGTTTCATCAGCCAATCAGCTGCTAGCAGAGGTTTGACGTGTTACTCAGGAGTCATGCTATCGCGTATCTGGCTTATGTTGTTGTTTACATTATACACTCGTATAACCGTCACGTATTTTTCACTGATTTCACTTGTCAAAATAGCCTAGATGTGATCAAAGCTATTAGAAACAATGTCGGCCTAATCTGTTCAGTCGTTAATTAACTTTGGTTATTGTACACATGTGTTTAGATTGTTTAGTCTCCGATAATGCGTTACAAATTCGACCGCCATTGTCGTTTCTTTGTGTCGTTTTGAAGTGTCAGTTCTATGGCGTTACTGCGTGTATGTCCATCACTGACCATATCCTTTATGCAGATTCTTATTCTAGAAATGAGATCTCGCTTTGAACAATGTAAGTCAAGTGATAACAATGATTTGAATGAAAGATTGGATTGGCAAACAAGCTAAGAATTCATACTAATCCTTCTCAGCGAAAAACGAGAATTATGCGACGTATATCTATATCATATTACAAATTAAAAGAAATACATATCAACAATTGTTGGACTACATTGTGCTGATTTTCTAACCAGTTCGCATGTAAATAACACTTTACGATGGCCTTATTTGAAAAACGAACCTGTTGTCACCATAATATAATAGTAAATGACCGGCTTCTATCACCGACGAAACGACAGAACATCATATTCTTTCTTTCCTGACTTTCATAGGCTCAGACTGAATGTGGCCTGCATGTGTATCTTTAATTTACTAACGACCAGTTTAGTATCACCACTTAGTCATATGACAGGACGTTGACTATATCCTGACGCACCACCTCTTATATAATTGAACTGATATCTGGCATCAAAGCGAAGGTGTTAATGCATTAAGCGTAATTAGTGAGTGTTGATTTCATGACTAACTTCTCAACAATATAGAATTAAATTCAAAACTAGATTTTCGGCATTCTACATTAACATTTCATCGATTTTACCCAAATAACATGATATTGATAGAACAGAATCTGTAAGAAAAGGTGTGCCGAAAAAGAAAACGCCTTTTTCATTTCGATTTGAAATTAATCATGATTCCTTATCATAGAAATATCAGTTTAGACTTTAAAATCTTTTGACATTTTCACCCGTCACATTTCTCTACAGTTGCATTACACTAACTGCCTGAATGTAAGTATTTGTAAATGAACAAGATTATAAATTTAACGAAAGCCCGATTTTTTCTTTCTAAAAACTGTAAACCAGTAACAATGTTGAAAATTGTATGATTTCAAAGTTATAATGCAATTATTTTATTATCAATAACAAGTTAACATGAGAAATATTGACACAGTAGACCTCAAACTATACAGGCCTCTTGAAACAGAAAATCAAGCACACAAAAAATAAAATAATAATGACGTTTATAATTGAAAATTGCATGATTGTTTTTATATTTGAATTGACAGTTATTCATTTCAAAATATATTGTAGCCTATGAAATAACCTAACGCTCCGCTCGATTGGGAAAAGAACAAAACTACAACCAGCTATTGAATATAAAAAAATGCTTCAAAAACTCCGACATTACTCTTACAGATGCACAAATACCCATTCTATCGGAAACTTACAATGTCAAAAGTTGTTATTATGTTTTAAACGAATCATCGACGAAAATCGAGACAAATCGCCTAAGTATTTCATTGTAGCAATTCCTGAGTATGACGTCACATCGCTAACGAAGGTTATGCTACACTGAGTGGCCGCGGAAAACTGTTTCAAGAATGAGATAATTAACAAGCCAATTTTACTCACTTTGAACCGCGATATCTTGCTAAGTAGGTGACGCTTCGAAATAATATTTAGTGTGTTGTTTACTTGAAAGTATTGTCTATATGAATAAACAAATTAACATCGAACAAAACAGAGAGGTTTTATTATCTTGAAAGTATATAATGAATACAGAAAGTGCTGATGCAGTGAACAGACAGCCAGACAGAATTCCTTCGTAGAGTGGCCAATAGTACAATGACAGTCATTTACAAACACTTCCTCAGAGCATTCAGTATAGACATTCATACAATTTGATGTAGTTTGTTTACAAATATGGCTTCACGTTAGATCACTTTTGCATTTTGGTTTTTAAGTAGATGTACAAACTTTGGCATGCTTGGGTTTAAATGATAGTGTTGTGGAATATATCTGCTACATCTGAATATATATGAAAAAACGGGCATAGCAGCAATACGTGATACTCATCTTCAACAGCGTTTACACAATATGGGAGCACATGGCTAAATTTACATCATCGTCTTTACACCTTCTATACATGTAGGCTTGTACATTAAGTTTACTAATGCAACATCTAAATTTTGTGAGAACTCTTCGAAGTCTGACAAATAAATAAGTTTCATGGACAATGTCATTGTAATCAGATTTTTCGGGCTTGCAATCTCGGATGACCATTCTTGAAAATATATATCCCTACAACGTTGTTTGAATTGATTAAGGAACATTATAGGATCTCAAACTGTTTGGTGAATCAATACATGTGCAAAACCACATTGAAATAACAATATTCTAGCTGATGAGGTCCAGTATCTCCATTATCGTCAAGGATTTTCAGCATATTATAACATCGATTAGAATGTCTTGTAATTGGTTGTCTGAGTAACCGTAACCAGTAAGATAAAACTTTTGTTTTATAAAGTTCAGGAAGTGGGTATCTTCCACATTCCACTAACGCAGCTTTAGTAGGAGAGCGATAACTGACACCCATGACAAACTTGCACAACTTGGAATGGATTTTTTCAATATTATGACAAAAACATTGTTCCCCATATTTCTGCTCCATAAAGCAAAATTTTGCCAACAGTGTATCAGGGAAAAGAGATTTGAAAAATGCTTTGATGGGATAAAATGCCATCTCAGCTTAGAATTTCATAGGCCTTCAAACAGATTTCGACATGAAAACGTTATTCAAATATATTTATAGACGGAAACAGATTCTAATCTTTCAGAACCAATAAACCATTTTTCACTTTTTGAAAGTCCTACACCTTTTTTTAACAGAACAATCTTAATCTTATCGGTATAAGTCTCTAGTCCCCACTTTTTTACAGTATATTTCGAGAACATCTATTTTCTTTTGTAAGTTTATGACAATGTGTATTATGCTATGAACACTTTCTATACACATCATATTTGAAAAATTCAATCGATGAAACATGTACACTCGCTGATGACATCAAGTTTGTAAATAAGTACACCAAATATGTTTACTTTCATTTATCATAAGAACTTGACGATTTTCTGAGTAACATCTTCTTTAATGTGAAAATATATGACGTTTCGGAGTATATACTTACTCCTTCATCAGGGGGTCTTTTATCATATTTTACGAAAATCAATCCAGTGATAGGACATTTGTAGTCAGAGAGATTCAATCTTAAATCCCCAAATTAAGATACAATTTAAACAATTCAATATGTGAATGATGAAATTGAACTATATTGCACACTATTTGAAAGAAAGTGATAGTAAAATATGAGAGTATCACTCACAAAGTATATTTCCAAATCTAGAAAAGAACTGTTTGAATTATGTAAACTATTTGAAATGCAACATTTAATAGGGTATTTAATGTATTTCGAAATACCAATATATAAAGTTATCAAAGTAAATTTCAAAATGGTCTTTGGAACCGAGATGAAGTTGAAAGAAATCGTTCAGTACAAGAACATAACATATAGTTTCAAGTTTTAATATCGGGAATGACGGAATTCATCTAGAATTTTGAAATTAAATTGAATGAATATCTCACCTGTGGATTTCAGCAATCTTGTTTCTAATTTCGTCACGTCGGCCGCCAGATCTTCTTTGAACTGTCTAACTTCTGCCACAGATGCCTTGTTTTCGAGTGATTTTTCCAGAAGAGCGATGTGACTCAAGATACTAGAAACATCCAAACTGCCGTCGGTTTTAGTCATTGGCATCATCAATCCATTTATTGTGTAGAGACACAGAGCTGCGAGGAGAACGAATGATGCATGCATCCTTTAAGGGTTTCGGAATCTACACTGTGATAGCGCTCCAGTTTCTGTTATAAAGTGGTGTGTTGTCACAGATGTTTTCATGAAGGATTGGCTGTACATGCGTTGATATATATTTAACATTGCAGCATTTCTCAGAATTGTCTGATCGCATCGTTCTCAAACTGTTTAAGGTATCTTGAAGATATTTGTTCTAGAAATTTCGAGTTTTTATTTTTTGCAAGATATCTAAACAATTTTGGTATATTCTGAAACTGCTTATTAAATTTAACACACATTTTAAAAATAAACGTTATTACTTTATTAGAAAAGCGGGTATTTACTGTTGAAGTTTTCCTACTCTACCATGCTTCCTCATTATAACGCTCCTTGTCTGCCTCCGGTCATGCATGGCTGACTCGCTAATTAACGAATGATCTGTTAAGGAATAAGCTGATAAGCGACTATGCATTTACTTATATATCGTCATTTCATTTACACTATTGTGTTTTTATCATACTTTATCTTCGTCTTGTATATGCTCTATTAAATGTTGTATCTGACATACTGATTCCTCGAATTGAACATCCATTCATTTTTTTTACATTAAAGTCCGATAAATTACAAGGACATCCAACTGCGTATATAAGATATGATTTAAAATTCCGTCGCATTAGAATTCGATTGCGTTTGTTTATATATATAGAGGAGAGAGGATCTTTTCCCGATCTGTCAACGTTGTATATTAACGTGAATGCAATATTGCGAATAAAAATGAATATATAAGTGGTTACGGCGTGATCACACAATGCTGTGTCTGTGAATAGAATATAGAATATATAACTGTTTTGTTCATATTCAACAATATCGAATATCGGCTTTGTTATTTGGCTTTTAAGAGTTATAATCTCCCAA